>JAOTIZ010000005.1:11339478-11354180 GCA_027123425.1 Erythroxylum panamense
AGAAGGAAGAGATGAAGAAAGTTCCATATGCCTCAGCAGTTGGCAGTTTGATGTATGCCATGGTGTGTACCAGGCCAAACATTGCTCGTGCAGTTGGTACAGTGAGTCGTTTTCTCTCTAATCTAGGTAAAGAGCATTGGAATGCGGTGAAGTGAATTATGAGGTATCTTAGAGGTACAGCTGACTTGAGAGTCTTAGTTTTGGTGGTGATAAGCCTTTGCCAGTTGGTTTTACTGATGCAGACATGACAAAAGATGCTGATTCTTGAAAGTCTATATCAGGTTTTATAATCAAGTTTGCAGGGGGAGCTATAGCATGGCAATCAAGGCTGTAGAAGTGTGTTGCTTTGTCAACCACAGAGGCTGAGTTTATTGCAACTACAGAGGCCTGCAAGGAGTTGGTGTGGATGAAAACCTTTCTTCTTGAGCTTGGTTTCAAGCAGGTCCGGTATGTGTTATTTTGTGACAACCAGAGTGTCATTCATCTTGGCAAGAATGCTAGTTTCTATGCAAAGTCGAAACACATTGATGTTAGGTATCATTGGATACGAGATGTGGTGAATTCCAAGTTGCTAGAGCTGGAAAAGGTTCAAATAGATGATAATGGTGCTGACATGATGACTAAAGCATTGTCGAAGGAGAAGTTTGAGATTTGTTGCTTGATGGCCGGTATGGCTAGATCCTCCACTTAGTCATGAGGGGGAGATTTATTAGGTTTGGGTCACTTCTAAGTGGAGCCCAAAGCCTAAAATATAAAAGGGTATTTTAAACCCTAAAGAAGTGTAGAGAAGAGTGGTCAGTCGGAAGAGAAAAAGAGAGGGAAAAAGAGAGAGAAGAAAATTTTCGTTCTTCCTCCAACTTTGCGCAGTATTCTTCTAACCTTCGATCGCATGATGATTTCTTATCGGATAGACCTGACATTTTAACCAGAGATTCTTCTCTCATTGTTCTTCATTCTGAACGATGGAGATTAGATTTGAAGGTCTCCAAGGTGCCCTGATCTTCAGTCGAAGTAGCTGAGATTTTAAGGGTGATATTGTTCTTAACTCTTTGATTCTTTCATCTTGTTGATAATTATTGTTGTATTTTTTGAGTTGAGTGGTGACTCTAGTTATATTTAGAGATGAAAAACTCTTTGTAACTTGATTGATGATAGTAGAGTTTTTCTTTACTAGACTAGGTCCCGTAGTTTTTCCTTTCTCACTTTGAGGGAGGTTTTCTACGTAAAAATTGCCTGTGTTCTTATTTCTTGGTGCTTAATTTCGTGCATTGATGAATTTGTTGGCTACCGTTTTTCTTTTGGATTGGTTGTGGTTGTTCACACAGGAAAAGTTTATTGGTTCTGATTTATTGCCGCTGCGTGACCGATACCTCCTTTCCCAAACATCCTTCTCATAGGCTATTGGATCCTTTGTTTATTTCCTAATGTCTGATAGGTGGCTGAAGAGAAACTGTACAAGAAAATATTATTTAAGATTTGCACATCCAATGCACCATCGCTATTGTGCAAGAGAAAAGCATGGTTGTAATGATGTCTTCTTCAGATAATAAATGTTTAGAAAGATACAATTGTGTAAGATTACAGTTCATTAATACATTCATTTCTTCAACGAATACAAGGATACTTGCAGAATCTTCTGTGCTGTGGAGTGGAGCTTCTTTATTTATTTCTCACATAAATACTCAACAACAAAAGAAAAGGCCATAGATCTTTTTGTGATACGTTTGAAGTTGCCGATTTCTCTTACGAATCAGAATCAACTTTAACGCAAGTAGGATTGCAGGGGAATTCGCAATCAATCCTCTGGATGGGGCTTCTGTCGTAAAACCAATCTCCAACTGCCTTTCCCATTTTCTGAAGACCACGGTTTCAATCATGAAATGGCTTAGTATATTCCAAGACAACGAGCTAGTACATTTTTCTTGTCATTAAGAAAAACATGGTTAAAAAAGAGAATGATGGCTGTCTTTACCGTGTTTCTCACAACTGGAGATTTGTCACTAAGCCATGTAACCTGTGATCCGGATTGGCAATGAGCATGGCATGAGTTTATGAACAATCCTTTTGATGTGGAACTGCCAATTCCTGTATGTATTGCCCTTAGGAACTGCATCCTGTAACCTGATATAATATAACTTTTCAAAGTAAGATTTTTCCTTAATAGGAAGATAAAGTTTCTAAAACATTTAACTTTTGATTACTATGTAGAATATCACATGGGGCTGCTAAGTTTTTGCGTCTAGTGTTATTTCATCAAAGGTTGGTGATCAATGACCTTGTACAATTCGGAGTTGAGCAGCCGAGCATTTCTTTAAATCAAGCTTGCAGCTCTTCCAGCTACCTTTTGAATCAACGGCGCTTGGTGCAAGAATATTTCTTAGCTGGATAATTGCACAAGAGAGTTGAAGATTTACAGAAAAATCAATATTTTGTTCCATTGTAAAACAGATACATTATCCAAAAGCAGAAATTTTTATTTGCTAACCTGCCAGGCATCATAAGCAGAATTTATGAGAAAAAGTGGTGTTTTCATAGTCTGAGCCACATATTGTGGGAAGAAACACTGCAATGACATATGGAGGTAAAGTCTCGACGAGGCAGATCAAAAGCCGGTGATCAAGATAAAAAAGACTTGCCAAAAAAAAAGAAGAAATCATTAGCAGAATTGCCAAACTCACCAACTCCGGTTTCATTCTTGACGTGCATGATGAAGGCAAATTCTTTGCCGATCCCTGCATGGAAAGACAGCCGGAGCAAAGAGTTGCAACAAAATGAGAAACTTTTCTGATACGTTGGGACAACAGAACCAGATTCCATTACACAATTTTTAGTGACCAATAAGGTAATGCAAAGGGAGAAAAAGTACATGTGTTTGAACTATTTTTCCAAAGAAGCTTTGAATATGAGAGCCTCCAGAAATATCAGTCCTGTTGAAGAATGTAAGTAAACCCCTCAAGTAACCATGTAAAGTAAAAAGATCTAAGGACCTTCCACGCAAGCTTACCCATGAATAAAATAACCAGCATCAGAGACACATTTTACTCTGGCACTGGCAGGTAAGAGGGATGCGAATTTATCACAATGCAATATTGCAGCCAGTCCACCAGCAGAACAACCGGAAAGAATAGCCTGTCATACAAACAACCAACAAGTTTGATGCGTGAAATAAAAGAATTTAACCATGGGGGAAAAAAAAGTACTTCAGCTCATTTGTAGCATACATTTCTGGCTTTGTTCATTCCTTTCGCCAACAGGTCATCAACAACAGCTTGCCAGATCCTTTCTCCTCTAAAGTGAAGGTTAGTTTTCTGCTCCAGATGAACGAATTGATACATATGTCCAATGTTTCAAGTTTTTCTACTAGAAAAGACAAGCTTGAGATAACATTACCGGATCAACTGTAGCAACATCACCAGTAAAAGATGATCCATCACAGTATCTAATCTTGATTCTATTCCAGTTGTAAAAATCTACATATTTAAGCATAATTCAGTAAGAGATTATGTGCTAAGATTGAGGTAGATTGAATCTGAGGAGAGAGTAACGAACATGCTTAGAAACCGAGATGTAAAACAACAAAATCACTATGTCATACCCGGATTTGAACTCTGCTTGCTTCCTAGTATGCCAGAGAATCCCATTGTTTTGTCCATTTTATTTGAAGAGCCCTTATAAGTGTTCTTACGGGAAAGACAAGTCTCAATATCTTCACACCAACCTCCTCCCTGCACAGATTATTCGTGACAAAGACATATCATTGAACTTAACAAGCCAAAACCAGCACATAACAGCATCAACTGGTATTCTGGGAACTTAAAAAATGGACTTCTCATCTCACTTCTTTTTAATGAAACATTTTATAAACTTAGCAAGAAAAGCTTATCAAGGACTAGCAGAATTTACCTCCATGTGAACCAACCAGTTGTTAATCCCGGAACCAGATCCTCTTTCCAAGTGGTAACCCGGTGCACTCCCATCCAAGCAAACTGCAAAAATTCGCCACAGTTCAAGCAGATAAGACAGGGGAGAAGACAGAGAAAAGAAACATGAACAATTAAATCAAGAATCATTTTGTAAGAGAAGTCTCTAACCGGCTCCTTTTGCTGTTGCAGTCTCAACTATAGTAATTGGTATGGTAGCAGCTTGTGTATTCAACAATATCAAAGCTATGCAAGCCAGCAGAACATACATCCACTGGCTTAATGGTGAATCATCCATTCTGCTCATGACAAAACTCTGAGTAGCATAAACAATGTGTTAATCACCGAAAATAAGAGAAAAAGGAGTGATCTAGGACCTAGGAAAACTGTACCTATGGAGTGAGTAAGTAGAGCTTTAGATCCGCTCGCGCTTTCTCTTCACTTTTCAGACACAGAGAATGATTAGAGCCACGAGTTTCAGATAATGTAGCTAGGCAGATGTGCATGTGCTTTGTAGAAATACGTTGGCAAAGCTTTTATACTGCGAGGGAAAAACACATTAGTCTGCTACACTATGTGCTTTCCAAAATACAGTCAAATAAACCATTGGTTCCAAGGACAAAAAATAGTAATATGCAGTTGGAGGATGAAAATGGATTTGTCACTGTTCAAAATGTTTGCCTTCACCGTTTGCTGTAAAGGTGTGCTTTCCGTTCCATGTTGTCCTTTCTTGTCTCCGTGATGGCCAACGTTATTGTGAAGGTTGCATCTTAGCTTGACTTGTCTCCTTAGGAAGTAATAATTCAAGCAAGAATCTCACTCCATTTCCATGCTTTACAGCTTTGCTGATGACACAATTATTCGTTATATAGCTGTCGCTCATCATCAAAAGGCAACATGAGAGGAAACTTTCTCTCTCTCTCTCTTTTTTTTTCATCTTTAAATCAGGCCAACGGGAGCTCCTTGTTTGCTTTCTACATCAATATTATAAGTTTAGAACTTATTAAACGAGAGATTAGACATATTGTTAAACTATGTGCGTAGACATTAGACATATTGTTAAAGGAAAAATTACCTATGTTAGACACCTAAACATACTAATAAACGCGTTAGTTAGATGACAGATTGGTCCACACCAAGGTACTAAAAGCACATTTAGTGTTAGTGGTAACACTCTTACAACTAAAATGGATGCATTGTCAAGGAGCCAGCCCCTCCATTGGAGGACGACCGGAGCACCAACAAAAAAAGACTTCGGCCTCCAGGGGAGGAGGCTTCTCACCATCTCCCTCAGTCTTTTTGGGACACCCTGTTAAAAAGGCACAATCAGCAGGAACCGCAGGTGATGGACGAAGACCAGGAAGTAGAGCTGCTGGAGGAAGACGTGATTAGGGATGAGCATTCGGGTAATTCGGGCCGAATTTTCACTGTTCAGGCCTGGCCCGAATTACCCGAAATTTTTTTCCCTTACCCGGCCCGAACCCGAACTTACCCGGCCTGATTTACCCAAATTACCTATTTACCTGGCCCGATTTACCTGAATTACCTATTTACCTGGCCCGGTTTACCCGAATTACCCGAATTATTCCGGCCTGATTTACCCGAATTATCCTAATTACCCTATTTTATAATTCTTTTAAACCTAATTCGAGTAATCGGGCCGGCCCGAATTTTTTCGAAGTTACCCGTCCCGGCCTGAAAATAATTCGGGTAATACACGTGCCGGCCCGAATTACCCGAAATTTAACATTTGCTTACCCGAATTAATTCGGGCCGGCCCGGCCCGAATAATGCTCACCCCTAGACGTGATAGTGAATACCAAGGGCCCTATCTCATTGGTAGAGTTTTCAGCGAAAATTCACGCTCAACTAGAGAAACCGTGGAGGAACGCCATTATCGTGAAGCTGTTAGGGAGACGAATTGGATATGTAGCACTATGCTCCAAACTAAGGGCTTTATGAAAAACGGAGAGTGATTATAAGGTCATATGATTTCTTCCTGATCAAGTTCGAAAGCGCCAATGATATGTAGTATGTCCTAACGGGAGGTCCCTGGACTGTACTAGGGCATTACCTTACCTTACAATCATGGACGCCGAACTTCAAAGGGGAGGAGCTGATTATTCGTAGTGTAGTTGCATGGATTCAACTACCTAGCATTACACTCAAGTATTACCATAAGAGCATTAATTGGTTCAGTCATTAAGATAGATTATTCTATTGAATCTGCATTCAAAGAGAGGCAAATACGCTCGTATGGTTGTGGAAGTTAACCTTGGTAAGCCACTAGTGTCCCAAATTTTGGTGGATGGTGCACTCCTGAAGGTGGAGTATGAAGGATTACCCACCGTTTGTTTCCAGTGTGGAAAGTATGGACACATGTCTACAACATGCGCAGTGAAACCAACCCAAGGGGAAGAGCAAGGCAACCTACATTCGGGAAATAAGGTGGATGGTCCGAACCTTGAGCAAAATGACATGTAGGTATATTCGGTGTCGTAGACGCAACACCCGTATGGCCTATGGATGATTGCATCGCAAAGGGGAAGACCTTGGCAAAGGCCGATGACGGGGTCGTCGGGAGTGTTGCAGAAAAGTGGTAGCGAGATTTGAGGACACATGTATCGATTTGATGTGATTGTCAATGCTAATGATGATCCTGGGGAAGGATCTAACAGGACCTTCCACAACCACCCATTACCATCCAGCATAACTCTCAATCCAATCAAAAGAGCACACACCTACCCTCTACCAATAGAAAACGACAGCGACCCCATCAACCAACTTCCTCTGTAGATCCAGTGCCCGAGGCCATAACAGCATCTCCTTTATCTATTCCTTCATGTGATTTGGTGCATGCGATTCATCCTACCACAAACCTGACATCCCATGCAACTGATCACAGACTGACTCGTCTCACCAAAACATTAAACCCCTATAAACATTCAATTGTTATACTATCGCCTCCCATAGGAAACCTATAGGCCCCCAATACGTAGCCTTGTGACAACCCCTGCTTCACCCACCCAGATATTATTGTTTCCAGTTCTGCTCATGTTCAGAGGGTGGATAGAGAAGCCACTCCTCTCGAAGATCCGACTCTGTCACCATGACCTCATACGCCACCCTCTGATCGAGAGGTAGGGGATGCTGAGGATCTAGAAATGGTCGAGGATCAGGCTCTGGTAGGGGCCTCAAATGTTGATCTTGCAACTAATACTGATACTGATAGGGGCCTCAAATGTTGATGCTGTAACTGATACTGATACCGTAGAGACTCTAGATATGGAGTCATAAAGGTCTAGATGATATAGAGGTTAGTTGTGTTATGTGGAACTATCAAGGGGTGGCATCCCTCACATTTTAAAGGATTCTCCGCAGTGTATGTCAACGGTATCATCCAGATTTTCTTGTGTTACTAAAAACATGAGTGACAAGCGCTAAGGCAGATGAAGTAATCCAACGTAGCGGTTTTGATCGATCCCATATAATTAAAGCTGCTGGGTTTACAAGAGGGATTTGGCTGTTGTGGAAAGAAAATATGCGTCTTCGGATTATAGAAATCAACTTTCAATATATTCATTTGATGGTGGAGTCAATTGAGTACCCTCTCTTTCTTATGGTTATATATGTCAATCCACATCCTCAGGCTTGTAAATTCCTGTTGCCAAATTTGAAGTGATTAGGGAATCAAATCACTGGATCATGGCTACTTAGTGGAGATTTCAACTTTATTATACATGACTCTGAGAAGGTCAGGGATTCGTCTCGAATGGGTGCTTGTCGATTATTCCAGCAATGGTTATTCAATGAACGTTTGCTCGATCTTGACTTTCAAGGCCCACAATTTACCTAGGTCAGAGGAAGGTCACCAACGGTTGGACAGGGCGTGCAATGGATCCTTTCTAGATACACACCCTACCACCACGATTACCCATCTTCATGTGTGGGATCTGATCATTGCCTAGTTATTACTAGCATAGTGCACAGGTGAAGATCCAGTCAATTTGCAGGAAGGTTCAAGTTTCTCACTCCTTGGTTGATGGATGGTAACTTTATAGAACTCTTGCGAACAACTTGACTTGAAAATGGGGACTTCGTAAACAACACAATTACTTTTGTTGAAGGTGTTACACGGTGGAATACTGAAGAGTTTGGTATTCTATTTCGATAGAAAGATAAGTTGTTGCAATAGCTGGGTTGTGTCCAACGAGCTTTAGACCTACACTCGATAGCCAATCTCATTCAGGCGAAAGCAAAGTTGAAGCGAGATCTGGAACGGGTGTTAGCTCAGGAAGAAGTGTACTAAAAATAAAAAGCTCAGGTCAACTGGCTTACCCATAGAAATCGAAACACATTCTATTTTCACAGCAGGGTAATATAAAAACAAAGATCATTGAGAGTGGATGCACTTAAGGGCAATATAAGACAACTCCTTCATGACCCTACACTGCGAAGACAAATGGTAGAGTATTTTCACACTTTTTATACTGCAAATACACCTATCAACCTTTCTCAAGACCAAGTTAGTTTATTCCTAAGTGTAGTGGATATTGCACTGGCGTAGATGCAAAAGACAGTCACTGACGAAGAAATTCGAATTGCTATATTCAGCATGAAGCCAATGATGGATCCTAGACCAAACGACTTCATTCCACTATTCTACCAAAAATGTTGGCATGTAATTGGGCCCTCACTTTGCCATTTCATCAGGGGATGTTTCAAGCTTAAAAAATACCAACATAGTTGAATGAATCGTTCATTGTGCTCATCCTGAAGAAGGATTCGGCCAACTCCATTCAACTATTTCGACCAATTAGTTTATGTAATGTTACCTACAAAACTATATCCAAAGTAATAGTTCACCAGTTGAAAGGAGTGCTCCCCTCACTCATCAGATAAGTGCAAACGAGCTTTGTGCTGGGACGAAAAATCACGAATAACATCATCCTTGCTCAAGAAATAATTCACTCTATGCAAAGTACCAATAAGCGTAAAGGATTTATGGTGATTAAAGTAGATCTGGAAAAAGCATATGATATGCTCTATTGGGTTTTTTTTTACAAGAAACCCTATATAAAGCGAGACTTCCACTATAATTAATCGGCCTGATTATGGAGTGTGTAAAATCCTCCCAAATGTGCGTTTTAATAAACGGTGAACCTTCGGATGCTTTTGTGTTGGGGCAGGGCCTTCGACAAGGTGGACCTCTCTCGCCATACCACTTTGTATTATGTATTGAGAAATTGGCACAAGATATTGTTCAAGCCGTAGAAGGGGGATCATGGTGTTTGTTTCATTTTAATAATCAGAGCCCTCCTATTTCATATCTATTTTTCGTGGACGACCTGTTATTATTTGCTGAGGCCTCAAAGGCACAAGTAAAGGTACTAAGGCAGTTGATGGAGGATTTTTGTGCCAAATCAAGTCAGAAATAAATACTGCTAAAACAGTCATCTTTTATTCACATAATGTGTCTATAGTTGTAAAAACACAACTATCTGCAAACCTAGGATTTAAGACCACAAACGAGCTCGAACAATACTTGAGCATGACAATATTGCATGGTTGAATTACGCGGAGAACATATGCTAGTATATTTAAAAAGTTCAAAAAAGGATTTCAGGGTAGACTACGTCTAATCTTTCATTGGATGGGAGGGTTACAATAGCAACAACTGTATTACAGACTCTTCTTGTATATGCCATGTAAACGACCAAATTGCCTTATTATATTTGTGATAAAATTGAACAACATATCCGTCAATTTATTTGGGGCTCTTATACTGTGACTTGAAGAATGAGTTTAGTAGCGTGGGACGAGGTGTGTAGAAGTAAAGTGATAGGCAGCTTGGGAGTCCGAAAGTTTCATAAGATGAATGAAGCTTTCCGGATGAAGGTTGGATGACAAGTAATCAATTCCACTCATAAGCTTTGAGTTCAAGCTCTAAGGGCAAAGTATGGCCTTCAAGAGGTAGTTCCCTGTGTGATAAAGAACAGGGTTCCCCTTTTTGGAAAGTTATAAGCGATGTGTGGAACAAACTTACTGATGGTTTAGCCTAGACTATAGGCAATGGTCATCTAGTTCACTTCTGGACTAACCAGTGGTCCATCCAGGAGCATCCTCTCATTGCCTATGTGATCTCTGAGATACCAGAGCATATCTTGGATAAACTAGTAAGTGATTTTATCCATTCAGATGGTAGCTAGCAATGGCAACATTTTGTAATATGGTTACCTTCGGGTATTCTTATAAGTATTATTGCTGGTCCAGGGCCTACCTCTGGGGGTGGGATGGATAAGTTTTATTGGTGCCATTTAGCCAATGGTCAGTTTTCTGTTAGAACAGTGTATGACTGATTAAATGCAGAAAATGAGCACTCACGACATAGAGCATGGTTACGGATTTAGTAGTAGGGGCCCTATGAGGATGCAAGTTTTTCTTTGGTTAGTAGCAAAACCCCGCCTTCTCATGAAGAGGGAATTAGCTCACCGGCATGTAATCTAGGACATTCATTACACACGATGTAACACGGGGAAGGAGATACTACTTCATGTTTTCAGGGATTGTCGATGGGCCAGATTGGTATGCAATCAATTAGTGCCCATGATGTATTGGTCTAAATTTTTCTCATTGTCATTTTATGCAAGGCTTCAGGCGAATTTGCGTAATTTGTGGGAATTTTCAGGGTTTGATGATTGGTACATTTGTTTCGGGGTGACGATATGGAACTTATGGAAAGGTAGAAACCTGCGTCTGTTTTAGCATCAAGAAGCACTCTAAGCAGTAAAAGTCCGCGATATCCTTACTCGATTATCTAAAATTCGCTTCATAAAGCAGATCAATTCTAATAGCCCGCATAGCTTACAGCTAGATCAGAGCATGCCATGGCAGCCCCCTATGCATGGCTTCTTGAAATTAAATGTCGATGGAGCAGTTCACACATCAACTGGATTATCCACTATGGGGGGATTGGTGCGAGATCACCAAGGTATTTGGATCATCGCTTTTGCTAGCAATGTTGGTAGAGGAGCCATTTTGACCATAGAGTTGATAGCTATTCTTCATGGATTGTAGTTTGCATGGAGTCAAGGTATCCTGAAAGTTTGGGTTGAAGTGGCCATCACACAAATAGATTGTAGTTTACTGGAAATGAAGGATTTTTGGTTTTCATCCATTACAGTTTTCATCTATTTTTGATTCATTTTTCAATTTTTTTTGCATATATGATTACGTAAAAGTGGTATACATAAGGCTAGCTATGAAAAATGGGTCAAAACAGGTCAAAAAGAGCCAAAAATAAGTTCCAGGATCATCGAAAATTGCCCTCCTCGTCGAAGACAAGAGCAACGCCGGGCGTGTGTACCGTAACCTGCCCGATATGGGATCGGGGCATATGTACTACACATGCCATATAGTGTAACGCATGCGTGCCCCATGGCCACACATAGCCTGATGTCAGCTAACGTCAAGCCACAGTGCTGTGTTGACGTTAACGCTATTGTGCATGGCGTTAGCAACTTAAAAAAAGAAAAAGGAAAACTTTTAGAATTCTCATAATGGTGCCCCGGGTCTTTTTGGGTTAGTTTCCAGGTCAGGGGAATTTTAAAAGTGTTTTTTTCAATTTTCTGAATTTATTACATTGGTAATTGGATTCCAGAAAAGGTTTTAAAGCTTTTTAAAGCTGGTTTTGATTGCATTTTTGTGCTCCGAATTGCACATAAAGAGGACACTTAAGATTTCGTGTCTCATGTGATAGGTTCAGTATTTGAAAAAGTATGATAGTCACTCTCATTGAGAATTTTTAAATAAAAATCTCAAATAAAGTGTAAAGACAATATTTTCAATACCAGTGTGTGATTATTTGATTGTGCATTTGGTTTTTTACATTTATGACTGACTTTCACACACATTATGCCTATATAGAATGTGAGGATGACATAAAGATGTTTCCCTTGCGTTTGTGAATTTTCTAGGGTACTGATGAGGATGTAGTCACCAAAATGGCCTTTTAAGTCAGTATTTTAGATTGTTCTGCTCACATGTTAGGGGATGTCTCTGACCTTATGTTTGGTTATTCTGCCCAAAGGTGTTGGCCTTACATAGGATTTTAAGATGTACATAAAGGAATTAGATGGAGAAAAGTTGTTGCTTAAATGATCTATTCACCCAAAGGTGGTAGTGTCATAAGAGTTGATGGTTTGTACTCTAATTGCCTTTGTGTAGAGGTCTAATTGTATATATTATATATTCAACCCAAAGGTGTTTCATAATATGTGTGTTCAGATTCTCTGCTTAGATATTGTTATCGTTGTTATCCTACATTTGAACTAATTTTTACATTTTTTTTCTATCTTGTAGTCACCTTTTCTGTAAATAACAATGATGTTACGATTAAGACCTTAAATGGTTTCAATTTCAAGAAGTGGAAGAAGGAAGTGGAGTTTGTCTTGGAGATAGCTGACATCAATATGGCGCACATATCGAGAGACTTCTCCACTTACTGATATCAACTTAGAAGCTGATAAAGCAGCTATGGCGATTTGGGAGCGGTCAAATAGGATGTACTATTTGACCGTTAAGAGGTTGATCCCAGATCATCTATTGAGTGGATTACCAGTTACGATCATAGCGAAGGAGTTTACGGATGGTATTTCCAAGAGATACAAGGTGCCTTCTTATACGGAACAAAACACCTTGATTAAGGAGCCATTCTTCATGAAGTATACAGGAGAAGGCGATGTTTAAGAGTACATTATCAAAATGGTTCACCTTCATACTAGGCCGAAGGCATTTGATGTACTAATTTCTGATAACCTCATAGTGCATCAGGCACTAAATAGTCTCCCTGAGATGTTGGCTCCTACATCTCTCAAGATGAGGCTTTGGACATCAATGTCTTGATTTCCTGGTACGCTGTAGTGGAGGAGAAGATTAAGAGTTCTCCTCATATATCCATGTTTGCAGTTGTCAAAGGCAATGGCCCTAACAACCTAAGGATAAGGATAAAAAACTCAAACCCTCTCCGAAGATTCAAACTGGATAGTCCAACATTGCTAAGACACCACATGACCTAAAGGGTATGAGGTGCTTCTTCTGTAAGAAGAAGGGGCATAGGATTTAACATCCCGTTACTGATAGGAAGGTCGTTTTGGTAATTCGGGTCGGATTAATAGGTTTTATTGCATTTACTTATTTGAGCATTCATTGGCCTCTAGTTATAGAGAAATGGGTTTCTTGCATATGCATTTATACGTACATGCATTCATGGTTTTTTCGGTATTTAATTGTGAACATGAATTGATTGGATTGTGATTCGATTGAGAAATTATAAATAATTGGGTTTGAATAATTGATTTAGAATATTTTAAGTGTATTTAGCAGTTAATAGTGACCACAGGAAAATTTTCTGGAAATTCGGGAGAAAATGTCCGGACCGAAAATTTTTGAGTGACAGACCGATTGACAGTATGGTACCGAAATAATTGTCCAATGGCAATGGAAAAATTAGAGTTATGCCTTTAGGAATAAAAATGTTGAGCCATTGGAATTTAGAGACTGAAATTTAAAGAATTTGGGGACTTATGTCTATATATATATCTTAGGTTTGAAATTGGGCATTTCTTGAACTTAGGGCAAAATCTTCTTCTTCCTTCCACGGTGACTTTCGATTTCCTCTGTTGGTGTGATCCTTCGACCGATTGTTTGTTGTTCCCTCTCCTTGTGCAAGCTTAGAGTGATTCTTGTGGAAGATGAAGAGTGTTGAGGTTTGAGAGTGAAAATCGTGGGTGTTGGAGAAGATTTAGGGTTTTCGGAAGATTTGGAGATTTGAGGATTTAAGGGCTTGATTTGGTAAGTTTGATGGTTTAATGTTGTTATTTATTGTTGTTTGATGCATTTATGGTATTTATTGTGTAAGAATGGGTAGTTGAGAGTGATTAATACTGGTTTTAGAGAGAGAAAAGATGAAAAATCGATCGGAGAAGACGAAGGTGCGACCCGCACGTCGCGACGTCTGAGAGCAGTCTCGCCGCGACGAGTAAATACGTACTCGCCGCGACGAGCAGGGCGAGGCGTCGCGGCGAGCGTATGAATTTACGCCGCGACGAGCCTTTTCCCCTACGTCGCGACGAGCCTCCAAGAAGATGTTCGCCGCGGCGAGCGATCCTTCGTACGTCGCGGCGAGGGATGTTAGGTCGCGGCGAAGAGCAGATTTCTGATGGATGTGTTTTAATTTATGGGGCATAACTTATGGTGTAGACCTCCGATTGAGGTGATTCTTGATTCGTTACGAACTAGGGAAAGAGGTCTACAATTGAGGAAAATTATGGAAGTTAGAATTTAATTTAAAATGGTATTACTCATAGAGAAAAGGTCAATTATGGTTCCTATTGCAACCTAAGTATTGAATTATGATAATTGGAGTTTAAATTGGGGTCTTTAATGGATGATTTTGACCCAATGAATAGGGAACTACCTTAGGGTGTATGAATTGATGAATTGAACTGAATTTTAGGAATGGATCAAATCATAGTTGATCAAGTGAGTGAAGAGTTAGAATTTGGGCATAAGATATCAAAATTGGGTTTTGGCGCCGGAAAATCGTGAACATGCATTGTACATATTTTCATTGAGACATATGCATCATTGAATTGTTTGACTGAGCATCTAGTAATGGGAATTTATTTAAATGTTATAGAGGCACCGTTGGACCGTCATTCCACGGATATTGCTGGGACTTCCAGGCAGTAGCTCGGAAGTTACAGGTGAGTAACCTAGTTG
>JAOTIZ010000005.1:11357529-11369884 GCA_027123425.1 Erythroxylum panamense
AAACTAAAAATAGAAAACAAAAACTAAAAGCCACAACAGAAAAATAGAAGTGGAACCAAACAATCATGTTTTTCATTTTTTATTTTTGTTTTTCAAATTTAGTAAAAATTTGATATTTTGTTTTAGTTTTAATTTTATATTTTAATTTTTGTTTCTTTCGGTTTTCAAAATACATGAAAACTACAAAAAGTAGTTTTTTTTATAATCTAGTTTACTATTAACTAAATATATATTATTTAATTATTTAATATATTAATTATTAATAATAATTATGAATAATTTATTTAATAAAATATATTTTATTAATCAAAATTAATTGTTAATGAAAATATAATATAATATCATAATTTATTTAATTTTTGTCATTTAACTAAATTTAAAATATCTTCAAAGTATGTAAATTTTAAATTATTTGATTTAATAATTAAATTTTAATTTAATCTATAAAATATTTGTTTTAATAAAATATAATAATTTTTATTGATATTTTGTTAATAAACATGATATAAGAGATTAAATTAATTAAATTGATTAAAATTATTTTATATTAAATTTGATCCAATATATAATTATTATCGGTAATAAAACTATAATTACATTAACAAAAATAATCAAATAGTTTTTATTTTTATTTTAAAAAATAGAAATTGATAATGAAAAACGAAACTAAAATCATAATAAAAAATAAAAATGGAACCAAACTATCTATAAGTTACTATTGTTTTTACTATTTTCAAAATATAATAAGTATTGTTTTAGAAATGTTATAATGATAAATAGTCATTGAGACAGCAATAAAAACTTATTTCCATTTTTATAAAATATTCATGTGCAAATCGTTCATTAGCACAAGAACATGGCTTTGCCTTCATTGCCTCCACCCAAACTTGGGTCGGGTTGAGTTGGACCGGATGCATTCCAAAAATAGTTTGAATTTGGATTGAGCCCAAAAGTTTTCTTCTTCTGAAGCTTTAGTCTTAACTTTTAGACAAAAACAAACATTTAACTTGATTTGTATAAATTTTGAAAAGTTTGTGACAAAATTGAAAATCTTAAAAAGTTTATCACCAAATTTGAAAAACATTAAGCACTATTTAAGTTTTAATCCTTAAATTTAAAGAATAAAATAATATGATTTTAAGAAATTAAAAACATTAATTTAAAGATGGAATTCCAACTATTTTTAATTGTTCAAACCCAACCTAACTGAATTTTGATCAATTTGAATAGAATCAAATTATTAATTAAACTATATTTTAATTATTATAACGCAATAGCTGCTAGTTGTCCATTCAAGAATATCCGATAAAATTAGAATGATACAGAGTAAATTAGTATAGCTTTTGCACAAAAATAGCATGCACATCTCAAAAAATGGTGAGCAGAACATATCAGGTATACTTGTCATACTATTTTCTTAATAACCTTATCTTTTAAAATTGCATAATCTAATGAAGGGCTGTAATTTTTTTCATGTTATTATTTATTTTAATTCTTTTAATTATTTTATTTAATTTTTTTTACATATTTTATATTTATTTGACTTTTTTTTTGTAATATTTTCATATCACGCTGCATGTTGATCTATTAAAAATATCTCTATATTAGATAAGGATAAAATTGCCCAAATTTGCGCTTTTGCTGGAGTTAATTACCACTAATTCTGAATTCACCCTGTGCTACACACAAGTTTCTGATTTTCTTCAGGAAGACTACAAGTAAAGCACACAAATGCTCTTGCTTTTGGGCATCTCTGTCAGCGACTTCTCAGTGGCACGCTCAGAGGCCTTTTTCATGCGGTCCCGTAACTGAAGCGCCAGGATGCTGGTGAGATTGTATTGCTCTTGCTCTTGCTGTAATGGATTTGGACTGTACGTGTTGGGAGTGACTCTTCAAGAAGAGAAGCTCAAGTTTAAGCAACCGAGGCATGTGAACCCTGACATGTGGGGTTGGCTCCATGACCTAACCCCCTGTATGGTTGGTCAGTCGCCTCTTCCAGCAATACGGACGGAATCCGACAGACCAAAGGCAAAAGGAAGATGAGGGATATCGAAGTATTAGAAAACGTTGCTGCCTCTTTCCTTCTTGCGATTGATAGTGGTAAAGAAAGTGCTAGGATCGTTGCTGATGCCATTGTAGGATTGCATGGGACGAGGCTAGGTGATGAGCTTGGGAAGTTGGGCTTCTCCACTGAAGAAGTCATCAAGATTGGAAGGATATTCGCAAAGGATGTTCCTGCTGCGAATCTTTTCTGGGATCTAAATGAAGATCAGAGACCGCGTTATGTCAGGGACCTGCTAGATGATGATGTTTGATCTCGTCCAGATGTTTGAGTTGATGTTTTTTATGGAGCTACTACCTTCATAGTAGCTTAATATGGGAGGATGGATTTGTACTGTTATGAAACTAGGATTGTGATGTTGACTTTGTGTTGATGATGTGTTGACTTTGTATTGATGATGTGTTCACTTTGTTTTGTTGATGTGTTGACTTTGTTTTTTCAGCAGACTACTTATGATCAATGCTTGGTTATTAGAACTTCTTAATGTTTGTCATTTTCCTGTGTGTTTGAATGATGATAATATGATTCATTTTTAGGTACCTAAATATGGCTAGATACAACTTTTATGTTGTCTTTGCTGGACGCCAAATTGGTATTTTTACCAATTAGGAAGATGTTAAATTGGTCACTGAGGGGTTTCCTAATACTCAATTAAGGGGATATCGAACATTGGAGGAAGCATAAATTGCGTATGTCATGGATCAATCTAGGCCGGCTCGTTGCATTGCAGACATTGCTCCTACTTTTAATGAACCATCCTCTATTCTGATTCCATCCGCAATTCTAACAAATGAACAAGCTAGTCAAGTTCGTACTGTGCAGGCAAACATGGCATGAACTCATGCATTTTTACTCATAGCCATTGGAATCATTGTGGGGATGGTTCTAAAAGACATTATTTATAAATTCTAAGGCGTTAATGTATGTTGAACCAAATATGTCAGCCCAAATATTAATGCTTAGATGTTTGTTTTGAATGCATGTTGAACCTATTATGTAATTAATACTATGAATGCATGTTGAACCTATTTTGTAATTGATTTAATGAATGCTTAGATGTTGTGTTTGCACATAATTTCTTATTATCAATAAGAAATTATAATTAATTTCTTATTATCATTATTGTTATTATTGCATTTATTTGTAATATAATAACATACTATTTTATTATTATTATTATTATTATTATTATTATCATCATCATTATTATTGTATTCATTATGGTTATTAGTATTATTATTATTATTATTACTATTACTATTATTATTATTATTATTATTATTATTATTATCATATAATTTGTATTTATTATTAATATGTATAATTATGATTATACATGTTACCTTATTTATTAATTCAAATTAATTTTGTTGTTCTTGTTGTTATTATTATTATTATTATATAATTTGTATTTATTATTAATATGTATAATTATGATTATACACGTTGCCTTATTTATTAATTCAAATTAATTTTGTTGTTCTTATTATTATTATTATTAGTAATAAATGTTATTATTATTATTATTATTATTATTATTATTATTATTATTCCATCTTAATTTGAAATTGTTATTATTATTATTTGTTCAATTTTTAACTAAAGTTTCTCATTCGTAATAAACTTATTAATTCATAATAAACTTATTAATTCATAACACATTGTTAATCATCTCAAAGATCAGGGGCATTTTCGTCATTGACACAATTTCTTCGTTCTGTCCATTGCAACCAAACACATTCTGTCTTAGAGACGGTTACAATTTTTTCTGTTCTGTCCACCACAACCAAACATCCTACTGTCTCCAGTTTCTGTTCCGTTCTATCTTTAGCAACTGAAGACAGCAACCATACGGACAGTTATGGAACAGATTAGTGGGATTCTATGAAAATGTCATCAAAGTGGAAATTAAGAATAATCCAGAGGAGGCTCAACCAAACCTCAAACTCTGTGGAGTCCTTGCACCTGTAGATACACAAAAAAAAAAAAGGATACGAGGAACGAGATATCCAAGATTCCAAAGAAAGATGGAAACATACAGAAGCTACTCTGAATTTTCTAAGCTCTGATGTGTCTTTTTGCATATATAGAAGTTTAACGTATCATTTTGGTGCTTTTAAGTAGATTCGTTGTTTACACTTTTAAAAGAAAAAACCCGTTTCCCTAATTTTCTACAAGGAAATTCTATAGATCTTTCACTTCAGAGTAGCAGACTACGTACCGTACACGGAAAGAATCACAGTGATAGGATATAATGACTCATATTGCTAATGAACGTTGAATTTGAAGAGAAAACACGAACTCACAAAATATATAACAAAAAGCTAAAGAAAAGAATAACACACCAAAGTGAATGAACAGGTCACCGACCTCCGTGCGAGTACAATCCAAAACTCTTCCTAAAATTTACAGGTAAAAGGAACGCAAATATAAGAAGTAAATACTGTTAAAAGATCCAGAGAAGATAATGAGAACTTGGGAGTTCTATAAAAATAGAAAGATAGCAGAGTATAGATGCAGGGGAGACCCAAGATCGAAGATCAGATGAAAATCTACGGTTTCAGAATAGGCAAATTGATTTCACGGTGTAACTAATTCCAACGCCTGTAATGTAATAAAAGTACCAGACTAAGCCACAAACACTGAAATGGGTAGCCCAGAAATCGGTTTCCGGTGCCATAACGCGTTTGAGTATAAGAGAGAAGGGAAAGGAAGGAACAACTGGAAGCCATAGGAATGGGTGGAATTGGTAGGTAGACAAGCACGGTCTGTGACTTTGTTTGATTGTTAAGATTACACTGGAGAAAAACAATTCCTTTAGCTTGCCACTTACCAAACCACCCATATCCAATGAATTCAAGAAGCTCATCTCCCTATCCCACTACCCTTTCACTTACAGACCATCAAAGTCTCTTGCTTTAGCAGCGTAAATCCGATTCTGTGACATAGGTTTTGGACCTCGAACCGGTGGGTAGAGAAAAGGTTGAACCTTGAAGTTAACGAGATAAGATTTGATAACGGTAGTTAGCGGTGGAGACTAGTTGGTGGGTAAAGTTAATGGTATTCTTCCTTTGGGCTTCAAAAAGTCAAAAGAGCGTTTTGAGTTACACTGAACTTGGAAAGTGGAAGACTGACGTCTGTGGCATTAGCCCATGCCCATCTGCTTTTGGGTAGTTGCAACTTTTACCATATACATTAATTAAAAGTAATGTTGGAAGACTGACGCCTGCGGCATTAGCCCATCTGCTTTTGGGTGCTTGCAACTTTTACTGTATATTAATTAAAGTAATGTCAGGCCATTAACAATGCGGAAGATTCCAGACCATTTGGACAAATAGAATATTATTTATTTTTTTAATTTATTAACTAAAAGTTTTTTTTTGACTATTTTAAAAATTATTGATATTAATAAGATAATTTTGTTCATCGCCGACTTTAGAGCTTTCGCAGTTTTGTCTAGCACTAAAAGATCGAAGAATACGAAGCGACTTTTGAGTTTATGCCTGCATGTCACCTACCGATTGTCGTCGGATAAAAAGAATCAAACCTTCAAATTCTCCACTAGATCAGCCTCATCTGATGTGGTTTTAATGGATCCATAATAATGTCTTGGAAAGACAAAGTATTGAATCATGAGATGTCCAAGTCCCTAGCTTATGATGCAAAGGAAAAAATCCCTATTAATCTCATTTCTAGGGGGATAGTCACTTGGGATTTCAAGGACAGTAATAGAAACTTTCTTGTTTTTCATGTTGATCCTACTTATATGGAGACTTTGGAAGTCCCATGGCGACAATTGGTCATTGTGAAATTGTTAGGCCGCCCAATCTCGTTTAGGGTCCTATATACTAAGATTGAACAATTATGGAAGCATATGGGAGGGTTTGATGTCTTAGATCTTGGGCATGATTACTTTTTCGTCAAATTTGATCGTGGTGCAAATTTTGATATAGTAATGGAGGATGGCCCCTAGTTAATTTTTGATCATTATCTCATTGTGTGCCTATAGACACCGAGGTTTTCAGCCTTGCATGCTACTGTAGACTCCACTCTTGTTTGGATTCGCTTCCCTAAAGTCTCAGTCCAATATTATGACGAGGATTTGTTACTGGCCTTGGCAACTGGCATTGGTCGACCAGTAAAGGTTGATAAAAATACTACACTTGCTAATCGTGGTCGTTTCACAAGGGTTTGTGTTAAGATTGATTTGGACAAATCTCTAGTTGGACAACTTGATATTGATGGCACTACCTTGTATAGCTTCAAATGTGGAAAATACGGGCACATGGATAATATCTGTCCCACTATGTTAGCAATGGAAGATAAAGACGATGATGGTGTGCCACCTTCTGTCGTCGTTGCTAGTGAGATACAGATAGAGGGTATACCACAGCCAAACACAGGACCTAATGTAGCGGGTGCTACTCATGGCATAGATCTTGGGCTTGGATCATGGATGGTTGTGGGAAAAAAATCTAGGAGATCTTCACGTCCTAGACATCCAGATATTGCAGTGTGTAATCAGAGCCAATATTTGAATCGTTATCCGATTTTGAATGATAGGGACTACGTAGGTGAAAAATTGCAAGCCTTTGTTGACTTGAGTCATGAGAATGAGGAGCATGCTACTTTTACCTTCGAGGTTGGAAGCAGAAGTGGTCTTAAAGGCCCAGGAAGACAAGATAGGAAACGAACCGTAAATTATAGGGCAAAAAGGCCTATTGGTTCTCTTTCACAAGCGAAGAATAAGGAGCCTATTGTTGTGAATGAAGGAAAAACTAGCCCACTCTCTGGCCACATTAGACATCCCACTAGGCATAATGCTAGCATCACCCAGCAGACTTTACCTCCAGAACCTAATCTAGTTCAAAATGTTGCTACACAATTTCGTCAGGCCTTCCAAAGGTCATCTCCACGACCAAATTCCACAACAATTCTTTATAATGGCTTGAGTAGTGATCGAGTTTTTGTTGTACAAAGTCACGAACCTCCGAACCCCGGACAACAAAAATTATAGGTTACTGAAATAAATTCTTCCTCTGTGTCTATGGTCCCTATGCAGAATGATGCATCTAAGTTTTGTCCCAGAGATGTAGGTGGGGATGTTGATATGGTACCAAGCAGTTTTGCTTGATAGTTGATTGCTCTTTCTCTTCATGGTATTCCTTTAATGTTTAATAGCTTAAACATTTTATCTTGGAACTACCAGGGAGCGGCTCATTCAGGTTTTGCTGCTTGTATGAAAGAACTAAAGTGAATTAGTAATATAGATGTGTTAATCATTATGGAACCCCATATTTCAGGAGAGAGGGCCGACAGGATTTCTCAGTCTCTTGGTTTTGAGAATACCAGGGTCAAGGCTTTTGGATTGTCTGAGGAAATTTGGTGCCTATGGTATTCTTCTAATATTCAGCTTGAGGTTCTAGTTACCCACAAACAATTTTTTCACATATGTGATGCTCGCCAGCAGGTGTGGGTCTTGACAACAGTATATGCTAGTCCTCAGGCACCATGGCGTATCTGTTTTTGGAGAGAGATGACTCATCTTAGTAATATTATCACTCTCCTATGGGTTCTCATAAGAGATTTTAATGATTATGCGGCTCCTAATGAGAAGCAAGGTGGGAGTTTTTCTTTGAGCAGAGCAGTATGTTTCAGGAAAAATTGGGGTGATTGTAACCTTATGGATCTTGGCTTTAAGGGTTCACCTTTTACCTATCGCAAGCATAGTAATGGTGCTTTTTCAACTTTTGTGCGTCTTGATAGGGCTCTTTGCAATGATGATTGGAGATTTATGTTCCCAAAAGCTTTAGTGCATCACTTACCTCGCCTTATAAAGCTCCTGGCCTTGATGGTTTTCAGTTAGTTTTCTTAAGAAAGTACTAGCACCTTGTTGGAGATTGTGTTTTCAACATAGTGCGAGGTGCCTTTTCCACTAGTATTTGTCCTGATAATCTGACTGATAATATGGTAGTCTTGAGTCCGAAAGAGAGACAACCTGTTTCTATTACCCACTTTCGCCCCATTAGCTTATATAATGTAAACTATAAGATCCTTACGAAGGTCCTTGTTTAACATATCCGGCCTCTTTTAGATAGTCTTATTCTTCCTATGCAAGGGGCTTTTATTCCAGAAAGAACTACTTCGGAACATATTATCCTGACAAAGGAGGTAGTTCATACTATTCGAAAATCTAAGAAGAGGGAGGGTTATCTAGCTATGAAGATTGACTTGGCTAAAGCTTATGACATAATGGATTGGAGATTCTTGAATCAGACGTTGGTGGATTTCGATTTTCCTTCAATTATGGTCTCTCTTATTATGTCGTGTGTTATTAGTTCATAGCTCTCTATCCTGTGGAATGGCTCCCGACTCCCAACTTTTGAGCCTACGCATAGTTTACAACAATGAGACCCTCTCTCACCTTACTTGTTTGTTCTTTGTATGGAGAAACTTTTTATGCTCATTTCTAGTCGAGTTAACTCCAAGCTTTGGAAACCTATCAAGGTTTCAGGTAATGGTCCTCCCGTTTCTCACCTCTTGTTTGCAGATGATGTTCTTTTGTTTTCCTATGCTTTTATTAGAAGGTGCCGATTTGTGTTGAACACTTTAAAGCAGGTTTGTGCTTGCTCAGGTATGAAAATTAACGACCAGAAGTATAAAACTTTTATTTTACAGTAGCTTTGGGAAACTATCTAGGCGTTCCTCTTAATGGCACTAACAAGAAAATTGAATTCATAGCTGTTTTAGATAAGATTCAAGCTCGAATACAAGGCTGAAAGGCAAAATTTCTAAATAAAGTTGGGTGGTTAACGCTGGTGCAGTCTACCTTATCTATTATCCCTTTGTATACCATGCAAACTTATTGGTTTCCTACTCGTGTTTGTGATACTATTGATAAGTTTTGCCATAATTTTCTGCGGAAATCCAAGGATGGGAAAGGCATTCATTTGTTGAATTGGGAGTGAATTTGTAGTCTTAAAGCTATGGGTGGTTTAAGACTACAAATTCACTTCCCTTTTTTAATTTTGAATTTTTCTTTCCTTAATTTTTGATTTACTTCAATGGCTCTTTTGAAAAATTTGTCATCATACTATTTAAAAAAAGTTGCATCTCCTAACTTGAAATATTGTACTTTATTATATAAACTTCAAACACAAGTTCTTAATATAATAACAAATATATTCTCACCCGATAATTGTGCATCCACCAAATCTTCAATTAGAATTATGATAAAGTCAGTCTAGTTGAGTAATATAATTTCTAACTCGGCTAGAGTGTCTAGTAATAAAGATGCTATCCGAGTGTCACTTTCTAGTTACTTAAGTGTGTACACATAGAAAAGAAAGACAATGACCAAAATCTGTCTGAATCAATCACAAATGGAAAGGAAATTATGCTAAAACGATTATATACAACGACTAGTAGATTTCTCCAACGTCTATAATCATCTCAAAGCTTACAAATAAATACTGGAACATCAAATGATCGATAGAGAAGTCTAAAGTGAAGAAAGTTACAAAGTTCTATATTTGCTCTAAATTTTGCTCTAAGTTTGTTCTTAATTCTATTCAGCTATACTGAGCATTATCATCTCAATTTTCTATCATTGTTATTGTGAGTTGAGTGATTGGTGGAAAATCACTTGTGAGGTAGGATTTGTGCCGTAAAACAGATCGGTTATTAGGTGTAGCTTGAGTCGGAAGTCAAGTTGTATTGAAAAGTTCACACTGAACTAAAAAGTGTATAGTAAAGTGTTTGCCAAAATCCTAAGTGGGAGCTTAGGTAGAGGACGTAAGTCTTAGCACCGAACCTTTATAAAATTAGTGTTTGCCTCTCTTCCCTACTCTTTGCATTTAAATAGAACTTTGTAGAACTTTACGAAAAAGTTTCAAAGATCTATTCAACCCCCCTTCTAGATCGTTTTCAATGAAGCCCAAATTTGTGGTTTCATGAGAACTACGTATGACAAAACAATCTAAATTTAGAACTATAATTGAAATTGGTAGAAGTCAAAAAAGAAATTCCAAAACTACAATTAGAAAGAAAATAAAAATTATTTTAGTTATCGAATAAAGCAACTACCTAAAGATATTGGCTAACTCAACCAAGAAATTAGTTTATAACAATAGACTATGTATTATGCTTCCACCTTCACTAAAAACAAATTTGATTATAATCTACATTGCATTATTTATACTTAACATAATTATATAAAATATATATTCAAGACCATTTCCCTATTTCAAAATAATAAGTGCTATAAGCACATCAAATCTTATTACATTATTCATTAATATAAACTTCATCTCTTTTTTTAAATCTCTTTTGCTAATAAATTTATGTCTTGCTTCATGAGATTTATTTGTTCTTCAAACTCCTTAGTTATGCTTGTTTTAGCATTGTTTGTTCCAACACTTCTTATTTTAGTCCCTTTTTTAATTTTGAATTTTTCTTTCCTTAATTTTTGATGTACTTCAATGGCTCTTTTGAAAAATTTGTCATCATACTATTTTAAAAAAGTTGCATCTCCTAACTTGAAATATTATACTATATTATATAAACTTCAAACACAAGTTCTTAATATAATAACAAATATATTCTAACCCGATAATTGGGCATCCACCAAATCTTCAATTAGAATTATGATAAATTCAATCTAGTTGAGTAATACAATTTCTAACTCGGCTAGAGTGTCTAGTAATAAAGATGCTATCCGAGTGTCACTTTCTAGTTACTTAAGTGTGTACACATAGAAAAGAAAGACAATGACAAAACCAATGGCGGGAGCAATTATACATAAGAAATAAACCTTATACTTATGGAGTTACTTAGACAAGTATTTTGGTGATGAAGATGACCTTGAAAAAGGATGCGTCATAAGAAAGAAAAGAAAGAAGAGTGCACTGAAGAAACAAACAATTTTTAAGAAACAAACAATTTTGTAGACACAAGCTCATGGAGAGACCGAAGTAAAGATTGATTGGCTCCTAAACGTGCACGTTCTTTGAGCTGATCACTCCATAGATTCCTTAGAACTGTGTAACCTGTTGGAAGTCCCCGCCACTGGAATACAAGTGGAATGTTTTACCAGAAGAAGTTTTCATGGAAACTGGAGCAAATCCATTATATTCTCCTCTTGACTTGGCTAAACATATTTCAGACACATACTTGAAAGATTCGTGTCTTTGGTTGTATGGTTGAGCTGCATAACTCTCAATAGGCATCCACTGCAAAAGTCAAAAGTAAGTGTACTGATTATCCAGGTTTAGTATTAAGTTGAGTTCATTTTTATGTACTGATTGTCAAGGTTTAATATTAAATGAGTACTACCTGGGCTGCCTCGACCTCTGACTCTTGCTTCTTGATGTCAAAGGATAGTGGTTGTAACACACAGACAAAAAATAAGTCTGATTTCCCAAAGAAAGTCTGGTGGGTTTGACTGTTTATAAACAACAAAAAATAACAGATTATGTTCGAATTGAAACGAAGGTAGGATAGAATGCAAACTCAGCATTTGTTCAGATTTAATCATTCATATCATCGTAATGGAAAAGAAAACAATGTAAAAAAAATTAAGAAGTGAATATTACCTAAATGCCAAGACTTGCAGAAATTTTGTATCAATCTGGAACGAAATACAAGAAGTTAGTGATGATGGCATGAAAAAGAAATATCATATCATATTATGTGTAGGTTCCTTACTCCAGTCTCTTCTTTAACTTCTCGAATGGCAGCCATACAAAAATCCTCACCCTGTGAGAACAGAATTTGAGTCTCTGGAACCGGAGGCAACATAATATAATAGAAATAGACTGCTATCTTACTTGATTAACAACTCCTGTAGGCATCTTCCACACACCCTTACCTCTGAATTGTCCACCCTTTTCCTGAACCACAAGTACCTGCAGTCAAATGAACGATTCACTTTACAACCATTAAGGTCTACAAAGTTCCTCAGCTTCAGCGTTGTTGAACAACCAAACCTCTTTCTTAGCGTTCATGACAAAAGCACCAATGCCTACTGTATGTGAAGCATTTCCTGGAAGCGTATCAGGAATAGTTTTGGGAAGCCAATGTACCAGCATCAAGTAATCTGCCTCAGCATGGTGATACCTAAATCCTTCCTGCACAGTTAGTAGAAAGGGAAACATGATTATTGATACCAACCGAAATTTACTCATCTTGACTCGACACCCTCTCTCCAATAAGATATTAACAAGGATAACGTTCCTTAAGTTTAAAATATTTGACTTGGTCTTTTATCCTTATCAATTAGTTAGCATTTGTATC
>JAOTIZ010000005.1:11369984-11382871 GCA_027123425.1 Erythroxylum panamense
GAGATGCATTGTGGGCTTATAGAACAGCTTACAAGAGCCCTTTAGGAATGTCCCCTTTAGGATGGTTTATGGGAAAGCTTGTCACCTTCTAGTAGAACTTGAGTAAAAGAGCATTTTGGGCCATTAAGCAATGTAACTTGAACTATGATGAGGCTGGAAATTTTAAAAAGTTACAATTACAAGAGTTGGAGAAGATAAGGAATGACGCCTATGAGAACATGAGGATTTACAAGGAGAAGTCAAAGGCATTCCATGACAAGATAATTAGCAAGAAGGAGTTTCATATGGATCAGAAAGTTCTTCTCTACCAATCCCGCCTTTGCCTCTTCCCAGGTAAACTACGATCTCGTTGGATTGAACCTTTTATTGTTACCCGTGTTTTTGATTATGGCATAGTTAAGGTTGAGAGCATGGATACAAGCAAGAGGTTCATAGTCAATGGCCATCGATTGAAGCCTTTCCTTGAAGGTTTTCAATCTAACTTGGAGGAGATTCACTTGGTTGAGCCTGTCTATGGGGAGTGAGGAGCATTAACATGACATCGAGCTAACTAACAAGGATAACGTTCCTTAAGTTCAAAATATTTGGCTTGGTCTTTTCTCCTTACCAATTATTTAGCATTTGTATCGTTTAAACTAAGTTGTTGAGTATTATCAGGATTGCTCGAGATATCAATTGTAATTGTATATAAATTGTAATTCATCAATAGAAAGATATAAGTCTTATTCATCTCAATTGTTTAAACCTTTTTATGGTATCAGAGCTTTAGTCTCACACGAGCCGATCCTCTAACTTTTTTTTATTATCATCCCTTTCGTCAATCAATCAATCAATGGCCGCTACCGTTATCAACTCCGACAACCACACTCCCAACACCAACACTGTCGTCCAATTTAATCCGGCTTCCTAACTACCAATCAAGCTCACCGGCAGCTAAAATTACACCACCTAGAAAGCTCAAGTATCCATACTCATGCATGGACACAATGTCTTTGGCCATCTCGATGGCACAATCCTTGCTCCACCCAAAACCGTCACTGTCAACAATCAAACAACCCCCAATCCAGCCTATCTTAAATGGTTTCAACAAGATCAACTCATTCAAAATGCTATCCTAGCATCTGTCATTTCATCTCTTGCCTCAACTGTAGCCAATGCTCCAACAGCGCACAACGCCTGGCTCTCCCTTCAAACAGCTTTTGCCAACAAATCTCAAACTCGGCTAATCCATTTACAAGACCAACTTGCCAGAATCACCAAAAATACCCAATCCATTGCTGAATATCTTCATGATATCCGCTCAATTGCGGATGAACTAGCCACTGCTGGGGAACCATTAACCGATGTTCAATTAATGGTTCGAATTTTACAGGGACTTGGGCCTGAATACACAGCTATTTCTGCTGCATTGCGATCTCGATCAACACCAATCTCATACGAGGAGCTTTATGAAAAGCTTCTCGATCACGAGCTATTTCTTCAAAATGAAGAAAATAAAAAAAGCCCGCAAATTGTTGCTGCTGTTGCTCAAACAGGTAACTCTCGCAAGCCATCGTCCAATTCGAATCAAAATTGGCGTTCATCATCTAGAGGAAGCTCTTCCAATCCTAACTGGCGTCAGCAGCGAATCTGGAATTCTCAAACAACCGAGAAACCAAGATGCCAGCTATGTGATCGTGTTGGTCACACGGCTAAAGTTTGCCGCTCGCAATCACACAATCATCTTCAGGCTCGAGCCAATTATGCCAACCATAATCCAACACCGCAACAACCATGGGTGGTAGACTCTGGAGCCAGCCACCACATGACTGCTGATCCTGGAAACTTAGTTCATATGTATGACTATCAAGGTCCAACAGAGATCACAATGGGTAATGGTACCACCATTCCAATATCTCACACTGGTAAAACTTATCTTAATGCTTCGACTCGCAGTTTTCAGCTATCCAATACCTTATGTTCTCCAAACATTGCATATAATCTGCTTTCAGTTTCCAAATTTTGCCTTGACAATCAGACATCAATTGAATTTTTTCCTTACTCTTTTGTTGTGAAGGATCTGAATTCGGGAGCGCCTCTACTGCAAGGACCGAATAGAGATGGCTTGTATGAGTGGCCAAGAGACATTTTTCAAGCTCCAACATGCAATCTGGCAACACAATCTTTAGATCTGTGGCATTGTCGATTGGGGCATCCTAATCGACGAACATTACTTCAAATTTTAAATCAGTTTTCAATACCATATTCCAACTCCAAAACTAGTTCCGTTTGTAACTCTTGTGTTTCAAATAAAATGCCCAGATTGCCATTTTCTGAAAATTCCTTGAAAAGTACAAAACCACTTGAAACTCTTTACAGTGATTTATGGGGGCCTTCTCCTGTTGTTTCAATTGATCAAAAACGATATTATGTACTTTTTGTTGATCAACACTCCAGATATATGTGGTTGCATACTCTTAAAACAAAGGATGAAGTACAAAGTGTTTTTAAAACATTTCACCCTTTTTTAGAACGTCACTTTGAAACCAAGATTCTTTCTCTCTATACAGATGGTGGCAAAGAATATATTGGTCTGTCAAACTATTTAAATAACCATGGAATTCAGCATTTAATCTCCCCACCATACACCCCACAACGAGTAGCTCTAGTTGAAAGACGACACCGTCATGTGATTGAAACTGCAAAAACATTGATGCATCAAGCCTCTGTCCCACCCCAATTTTGGACCTTTGCTTGTCACCAGGCTGTCTTCCTCATCAACAAAATGCCATCCGCAACTCTACAAAATCAATCACCACATGAAATCTTATTTCGAATCCCTTCCAAACTAGACAACATCAAAACCTTTGGCTCCCTATGCTATCCATGGCTGCGACCTTATGCCAAGCACAAGCTTGAAACCAAATCCTCTCCATGCGTTTACTTAGGATTTTTGCCTAAATATTATTGCCATCAGTGTTATGATCCTGTTTCATCAAAAATTTATCTATCCCGTGATGTTCAATTTTTTGAGAATGAATTTCCTTTTCAAACAATTTTTTCAAAATTGCAACAAAATTTGAAAATTACTTCTTGGGATGTCATTGATCAACACACGGATACTACTCCTTTGGATTCAAATATTAATGTCCTTGCGCAGGATGCTCTCAAGCTGCCTTCTCCCATCTCTATCGTCCGGCAATCGGAGACGCAACCGCATTCAGGTATACCTCCCTCCACCGATACAACCTTACTGCACTCAGAACACAATGCTTCACCTGAACCCAACCTATCCCTAACAACCTCAATCCACACTCAAGCTATGTCCTCTCCACAAAGAACCGAGCCCAACCTGAACACAACAGCCCCACCAACCACTCATCATCCACTGCCACAAAATACCAACACCCACCCTATGGTCACACGCTCCAAGAACAACATTACAAAACCAAAAATCCTTACTGCATTTACCGATACTTCACCATTAACCACTCTGCCCACTACCTACAAACAAGCTCAACGTCATTCCCATTGGAACCAAGCCATGATGTCCGAATATGAAGCATTAGTTAAGAACCAAACGTGGGAATTAGTACCATATGATCCCTCTCGAAATGTGGTTGATTGCAAATGGTTGTTTCGTATAAAATACAAACCTGATGGTACAGTTGACAGGTACAAAGCTCGCCTCGTTGCTAAAGGTTTTACTCAGCGAGCTGGAATTGATTACACATCCACCTTCAGCCCTGTTGTTAAACCTGCCACCATTCGGCTTGTTCTAGCCATTGCCGTTCAAAACTCTTGGCTGATTCGACAACTAGATGTAAACAATGCCTTCCTACAAGGCACCCTTGATGAAGAGGTGTACATGAGACAACCTCCTGGATTTGTTGACTCACTGGCTCCATCCCATGTTTGCAAATTGAAGAAAGCAATCTATGGTCTTAAGCAGGCGCCGCGTGCTTGGTATACCGAACTCACAAACTATCTAATCAGTGTTGGCTTCAAATGCTCGAGGTCTGATTCTTCCTTATTTATTCTTCGGCAGTCTGGTATACTAGTCTACATATTGATATATGTTGATGACATTATAGTAACTGGCAATGAACATGCCTCTGTTTGTCAAGTTATCACTGGTCTGGCACAACGATTTTCTCTCAAAGATCTTGGCAGCCTACATTATTTTCTTGGTGTTGAGGTTACTCCATTTAATGGTGGTCTTTTGCTTTCTCAGCAAAAATACATCTCTGATGTTCTTCATGAAGCAAAAATGCAGGATTCAAAAGGGGTTACAACTCCAATGAGTTCAGACACATCTCTTCAATCTTCATTGCCAGACGAGGTTATTGATGGCTCTACATATAGGAAACTGGTTGGGAAACTTCAATACCTAGCTTTTACGAGGCCAGATATTGCTTTCCCAGTAAATAAGCTAGCTCAATTCATGCACTGCCCAAGCTCACCGCACTGGCGGTCTCTAAAACGGCTGCTTCGATACTTACAACAAACCTCTATGTATGGACTTCACATTGTAAAACACAGCTCCAATCATTTATTTGTATACTCTGATGCGGACTGGGCAGGTGATCCGGTTGATCGCACATCCACAACAGGCTACATCACTTACTTAGGGAGCACACCAATTTCATGGTCTTCCAAGAAACAACGAGCGGTGTCGCGCTCATCGACAGAGGCAGAATATAGAGCGGTAGCTGCTGCGGTTGCCGAATCAAATTGGCTAACAAATCTCCTTCATGAGCTCCATTACACTCTTGCTGGACCTCCCATCGTATACTCAGACAATGTAGGAGCGACATATCTCTGCAAAAATCCTGTCTTTCATAGTCGGATGAAGCATATAGCCATCGACTTCCACTTTGTCCGAGATCAGGTAGCCAATAAGCAGATTGACGTTCGACACCTGCACACCGTTGACCAAGTTGCTGATCTGCTCACAAAACCATTGGCACGCCCAGCTTTTGATCGTTTATTCACCAAGTTGTCGCTTGTCAAGCCAACCCACAACTTGCGGGGGCGTAACAAGGATAACGTTCCTTAAGTTTAAAATATTTGACTTGGTCTTTTATCCTTATCAATTAGTTAGCATTTGTATCGTTTAAACTAGATTGCTCAAGATATTGTACCTGTATATAAACTGTAATTCATCAATAGAAAGATACAAGCCTTATTCATCTCCATTGTTTAAACCTCTTTAGATATCTACATATGTACCTTCATTGTAGGTTCAACAAGATTGACAAGTTCTGAAGGCAATTTGATCCAAACACCCTTCTTCCCCTGTATGTATGTATGTATATATATATATATCATAAATTGCTTCAGAAACCTCAAAATACGTGAAAGATATATGAGAAGACACGATCCAGGAAAGAAAGTACTTGCTGCCTCCACTCCGACAATGAAGCTTTAAGCCTAAGGGCGTAGATTTTGGAGTCCATGGGTTCCTTCATCTCCACTTTAACTCCCCCGTAGAGATCATTATCTGCACTGAGTGGTTCTATTTCTTCATCTGCCTTTTCAATATCCATCTGTTTCTCAAGAGAAGAAGAACACGTTGGAGATGACATGGCTCTGCAATCTCAACAATCTGTTGCTTGGATCTGATCATGTTAGAAATGACAACCACAAATTAATTCCAATAGTCCACCTAACTCCAACTGAGATCTGCCACTAAGTGCCTTAAATATCCTAGCAAAATCATATATTGAAATTTTATCAGGAAGGTTGAGAAGCAGCAGGTAAAACTCCACTTTCATGCACATATCTAACTTTAAAAGTTCATTAATTACTTTAGCAAGCATCATCCCGGAAATGAAACCAACCACAACTTAATTCCAATCTACCTGATGAACGTCCATAACTACCTGAACTTAATTCTATCCAATAAATGCCTTAAAACATCTTATCAATAGCATATATTCAAGGGTTGCAAGAGATTAATACAAAGCAAAAGAAAAAAACTATCTTATCAATAGCATATATTCAAGGATTACAAGACAGCAATACAAAATAAAAAACTTTCAAGCACATAACTGATTTAGCTGATCATTAAATTACTTAGCTTTGCAGTCATCATCAACAACTACCATCTAAGAAATGAAAAAAGAACACATGTTTATTACGCAGCACATATCAAAACTAACTTAAATAGGAGTTAAACCTGTTAATATACGAGGCAGGCAGGGGCCAGAACTGAAGGTATAGGCAACACGCACAGAAACCTCTTGATAGCTGAGAAATATTAAAACCTCATCAACGTTCACAAGAATCGAGCCGGTCGACCAAATATTGTGGGAAACACGGTTATTCAGAGTTCATAACGAGTTATTTATTATTCCAAGCTTCACAGCAGTGGTAGTTCTAATTTCTATAGTTATTTGGTTGAAAGAAGCTCATAGTTTTTGTAAAAACAATGAACTACTGGGACTGGAAAAGCCTTTTAGACGATAAGTCATTCTGATACAAAATAAAATATGGTTTCTCTAAAGAACAAAATGTCATAAAACATGGCTTGTTTTTAACTTTCGTGAAGATCAACAAAGGACCCTATTTTATCCTTTTTTTTTTAACGATTTATTCTTGACGTTTGTAGGAAAGAGGATAAGACGGAGTTGGACCAATCGGAAGAGTGTGCCATTTCGATTGTTTTAATAAGAAATTGTTTCGGGTCCAACTGAAAATGGCTAACGAAAAGGACTGAATTATTATCAAAGTCGGAAAAATTTAATGCTTGCAGGTCTAGAGATAATCGTATGAAACCGTTTCAGTGAAAAAGCTGAAGATCAATGTATGAGAACAAAGGGCCGGAGCACCTGCTATGGTGTTTTATCCCTATATTATTAAATTCTGTCCAAAAATAACATAGTTTCCTGACGCTTGTTTTGTCATTTCCTATGCATTCAGAAAGTAGATAGTTTCCTGACGCTTGTTTTGTCATTTCCTATACATTCAGAAAGTAGATAGTTCCCTTGGGGTTGGGATCAACCTTTTGGAACAAGAAAGTAGATAGTTTCCTGACATGACGCTTGTTTTGTCATTTCCTATGCATTCAGAGCCCTGGCGCTTCTGTTGATCGTTGATACGCGCAATTGCTCATGATGAGTTTTGAAACTATTTTGTCTAGATTAGATTTTGCCTTTATTACTTCAGGTTAATTTTGGTGGTTAAACAATGAGGCCTAACACATTGGGCAGGCTCGAGTTTATATTGTTAAGCCCAGCCAGTCCATCACTTTGTAAACTTTCCTGAGTTGCGGCTTAATCAAGTTATGGGTAGATAAATATTTGGGCTTTGCCACAATAATATTTACTTTAACCATGCCATGCGAATTTCCAAAATAATATTTCTTATTGAAATTATACATTGGTCTTTTAAATAGATTAGTTTTATCCTGAATTGATAATTGATTTTAGTTAATTAAAAGATCGCATTTTTCATTATATATACATGACATTATCACATTTATTATATTTTTCATGAGCTGCGGCATAATATTCATTGTGATGTATTCATGGCTATGGGTTATAAGATAAATTATGACTATTCGTGCTACGAAATGGCACATCCAAGGCACTTACATGTTCTAAAAACACACTAATCAGATCTTCTTCTTTCTTAGTATCAGAATTGAAGAATATCTCTAATCAAAGTCGTTTTTAACTATCCCATAAATCTAGTTACCATTCTGAACTAGGCACTGATAAGAGAATAGGAAATTAGTTAATTAAGATATTGATTACATGTCATCATCAAACATTTGCTGGAAGATGAGACTACAGTAACAAATAACATTAACGACCTTACCTACATGGTGATGAGTTTTAAGGATAGATGGTACATGTTACCATGGAAGTTTGGGTTACTTGGACGAACATGTTAATATGTTTTTATGGTTGGGGATGGATTGACTGGAATTGCAAAATAGGGATCAACTAACGTTACTTCACATTTATTTTCAAACGGGTCACAGCAGAACTCATTGTAGAAAGCTCTTGCCTTCATCAAAATATACCAAAACCTCAGAAAGTGAGCAAGTTCTCGTGCCCAGTTTTGGATTCGCTGTCTTTTCCCGTTCAGCTTACACTTCATGGCCGCTTGATCTCTACTTTCTTGGCGCCTTTTACGCGGTAGCTTGGACCTTTGAATCCAGACAGAAGAGTGCTATCAGTTGTTTTTGGAGAATTCGTTTGTTCTCTAAGTACGGCAAGGCTCACAAGTTGGGTGGCCTTTGAAGATAGCTATTATTTCCTCATCAAGGTTGGGACGGGAAATGATCTTCATGGGATTAAATAGAAGGTAAGAGCAGCGTGTGTGTGCTATCAACTGCACTGTGCCTGCCCTCTTACACGTGAAAAGTAAGGCCCACACTTTTCCGGCAGGAATCCATTGTCATTTTCACCTTTTAGTTATCAGAAGTTATGCTTCAAAATCATCCTAGTTACTGTTGTTAGTCCTGAGCTTTTTATATTTTGATATTGCCATGGAAAGTGCTCGCAAAGGTTTTAATTTCATTAATTTCTAATTATTAATAATTGCAGATTATATAAAAGTAAGGATCATATACGTATAAATAAAAAGAAAAACTATAATAAATTGTGTTAACTACTTAACTATTTAAATTATAATCATATGATTTATGATTTAAAATTTTAGAGTATAACCTCTTGCATTTAATTAACATGACCTATATTTAGGTTTGCACAAATAATTAATATTTTTTTCTTTATTTTAAGTCTCATGTTGGTGCATGATGCATACTTCAATACACATCGTCATTCATAATCGCCAATATGTATTGATACATACAAACAATAATTATTGTGATTAGTCAGTCGATCATAATAAGATGATCCTCAGAAACTATTTTAATGTTTTAAAAAGAGACGGAAAAATCGAAGTATATGCAAACTTAATGATTCCGTAGACTCACCAGAATTCAAAGCTTAATAGAATCCCACTGTCTGGGCTTCACGCTTTGGATCTTTTGACGAGAGTGATTAGTCAATTCTTCTTCTCGTTTTCAGTGACACTAGCTGCCGTATACCGAGGCAAGTGAGAAGTTATTTGAAGGTGCTGACCATACGTAAATTAGGAATGCCGGTTCGATTGGTCGGTGTGATTACGGGAAAATGACCCCTCAAATTCTCTTGTCCACCAACCCTATATCAATCTTGTGTCAACTCATATCATTAATTCATTTATCTAGGTAGGTTGGCGTAGGGTTAGTATAGAATTAGTACTCCAGTGTATCAGATTCCGAAAAATGGAGGGGCCTGAACAGATTATCTAATCCCTTTCTTCGAACCGCGTACTAGCTAGATTTTTAATATACCTCTTTTTAATAACGTTAATATGATGAAATTGTGAACTAAGTATTCCGACCGATTTTAATATCTTGAAAGATGTTTCTACAACGTTGAAGTCTTGCCTTTCTCCTCTCTTTTTTCATCTACAGTAAAATAAGAATATCATCTAGACTCCAATACCATTCGAACGAATATGTGAACATGGATGGTCCTCATTTTCAAGGGCAATTAAGAACACTATAGAAGTGAAAGGAAAAGGACATACAGAATGGAAACATATGATAGAAACTGACATCCCACTAAAATGGGGCTGAGTACAGGCATCTTCTTGTCATTTGGGTCTTCGAGATGTTTCTGGTCTTGTCTTTATCCTAGTTAGTACTCACGTTAGGATGCTTCATCACACTCGGGCTTCCAACATATGATTAGCCTGAGGTTTCTCTTTATCACATTCACGATAGGTTTTCAACAACGTAATTGTGAGTGAAACTTCAGTTGCTTAAGTGAATCTAATACAAAAACGGACTGCAGCAATCTTAAGGGGTTTGAAGTTGTGCTTGAATATGTACAGTTCTTCTGTTCTAATAAAGAAAACACAATTTTTTTTGTTCTCCATGAGTAATTAACCAGTTAGAGAATTTTTTGTTGATCGATGTGCAAATTTATAACAACGAAGGAACTTGTGGTTTTGGCTTTCAGGAATACCTTAAGAGAGGTGTTCGCCACCATATGGAGTTGGCCATATTCTTGAAAGGCTTTTCAATGCAAGCAATTCTCAACGATCGAATCGAGTAGAAAAATGCAGATGTTGTAAGGATTTTTAATCAAACATGTGAGCTTATATGTGTATAATTGTATATAAAGGTTATCATATAAAGTTGAGCCCAATTAATTAAAGTGGTCTAATGTGTTTATAGCATTTGGGCTTCATGCATCTATTTTAAGTCAAATGTGAATCAAAACAAAGACATTAAAAATGGATTGGATATATCAAAATTCAAAGTTGACCGCTTGAATCATCAAAACAACAGTTATCTCATATATAGAGTTTTAGTTTGACTTTTGAATTGATTCCAGTTATGTCTTTTTTATGTTTTCTATCTAAATGAATAATAAATAAGATAATTCAACTTGTTGAAGATTAGGACACCTTGAAATACACAAAATTCTCCAAATCATTGTTGGTACAACAAGTTCAATTACTATTTTATTTGTAAAATGGCTTCTGTTGAATGCCTTCGCCAACTGTAGCAATTTAACTTCTAAAATCTTAAAATATACTCTTAACTTGAAACAAACCATACCCATGAAATGGTATCAACTTTTTCATTTATGACGCATGATTACTAGTTTAAGTTTATGAGGATTATTTTATCAATTTAAAAATATTTAAGTGCTTATGTTTGTTGGACCAATGGTGGTTGACAAATTAAATCCTTCTATGTTTTGATAGTAATAAAATGTATAGAATTAGTTAAGAAATAATTTCAGGTATTTTGGATTAATATTCAAATAAAGGATTAATACAAATCAAGTTTGACATATTCAAGAAATAGACAACGTGCAAGAGATTATGTAAAATCAGATCATGGATGAAGATTTCAAATTCGTATCCCAACAAATAAATATTGAAGATCATGGAAAATCTGTCATGAGATCCATCACTAGTCGACTAGCATGTCACAAGTCGACTAATAATATCAGATCTGTCAGTTCGTGCCAAGACAAGTCAACCAACACGTTGCAAGTCGACTAAAAACAACAGACCTGTAAGTTGGATAAATGGACTAGTCGACTATCATCACACTAGTCGACTATTCGAAGAGCGGAGCAAAAAGTTTTTAGAAAAACGTTAGTGTTAGTCGACTGATGCTTTGGAGACAAGTTGACTATAAGGTACTAGTCGACTATTACACCTCGACTAGTCGACTATCAGGTGCAGCTGAACAAAATCTGATCGAGTCAATTGATTACAAATAGGAAGAAAATCATACTACAACGGCTATGAGCAATCTACAACGGATAGAAGAATTCCACAACGTCTAGAAAGCATCTGGAAGCCTACCAATAAATATTGGAACATCAAATGATCGTAAATGCAAGTCCAAAGTGAACAAAAGTCACATAGTTCTATATTTGCTCTTAGCTTGTCCTTAATTCTATTCAGCTGTACTGAGCATTATCATTTCAATTTCCTATCATTGTGATTATTGTGAGTTGAGTGATTAGAGGAGAATCACTTGTGAGATATGATTTGTGCCGGAAGACAAATCAATTGTGAGGTGTAGCTTGAGTCGGAATTCAAGTGGTGTAGAAAAGTTCACATTGAACTAAAAAGTGTACAGTAAAATGTTTTGCCCAAATCCTAAGTGGGAGCTTAGGTAGAGGATGTAGGTCTTAGCACCAAACCTCTATAAAAACAGTGTTTGCCTTTCTTCCCTACTCTCTTCATTTAATTTGATTAATTGTCAGTGTGTATTAATTATTTGTTTTTGTAGAACTTTGCGAAAAAGATTCAAAGATCTATTCAACCCTCATTCCCCCTTCTAGATCATTTTCAGGGTAAATGTGTCATATGAAATAATTGAATTCAATTCTACTATTATTAGATTTGTTCCAAACAGTGTAATTGAATTCAATTCTATAATTACTAGATTTGTTCCAAACATGGTAAATTGAATTCAATTCAATTTCATTAATGTAATTGAATTCAATTCGTTAATAAATTCAATTCGAAGAGTTCCAAACAGGCTGAAAGTGAATCAATCTCAATATGTTTGGTTCCCTCATGGTACACAGGATTGGCAGCAATATGTAACGCTGCTTGACTGTCACTATACAAGCATGTGAAATCTTTATCAAACACTCCCAAGAATTGTAAAAGTCCTTGCAACCACTTCAACTCACAAGTCATGGTAGCCATACTTCAGCAAAGGAGCGAGCTACCGTATGTTGCTTATTGGTCTTCCAAGAAAGAGGAGATTTACCCAACAACATAATATAATCTGTCAAAGAATGGCGAGTCAAAGGACAACTTGCCCAATCTGAATCACAATAGGCCAACAATCTCAAATAACTATCCGATGATTAAAAAAAGCCTTGTCCCAATGATCCGTTCTTGGATTCTGCATAAACTAAGCTAAGACATGAACAGAATAGCAAAGTTCAGGAAGTGATGGTTAAGTATATTAGTCGTCCCACCAATCGTTGGTATCATTCTGGATCAGTCATAAGTGTCCCATCCGCAAGAGCCAAACGATGATTCTACTCGATTGGAACTAAAGCTGGCTTGGCTCCTAGTAGTCCAGTTTCTGTAATAATATCAAGTGCATATCCTTTGACATAGAAAAATTCATTAAGGTCTATGAGCCACTTCTTTGCCAAGAAAATATTTAAGCAATCCAAGATCTTTCATCTGAAAACATGAGCTAAGATATTGTTTAAGTTTATCTATAGCATCAACATCATTTCCAGCAATTATCAAATCATCTACATACACCAACATATTCAGACGAGTGGAATTCTTGCAATAAGTGAATAGAGAATAATCTGAATAAGATTGAAGAAATCCATATCTTTTCA
>JAOTIZ010000005.1:11398006-11417831 GCA_027123425.1 Erythroxylum panamense
AGTAATTCTTGTGAAGAAAAAAGATAATACCTGGAGAATGTGCATTGACTACCGAGCACTCAATCAGATGACAATCAAGGATAAATTTCCCATACCACTCGTGGATGAGCTGCTAGAGGAATTAAATGGTGCTACCATCTTCTCAAAAATTGACTTAAGATCCGGTTACCACCAGATCTGAATGGCTCCCGGTGATGTGCCCAAAACAACTTTTAGAACTCATAATGGGCATTATGAGTTCTTGGTAATGCCATTTGGCCTCACTAACTCCCCCGCCACCTTCCAAAGTCTTATGAATGAGATATTCAAGCCATATCTCCAAAAGTGTGTGTTGGTGTTCTTTGACGACATATTAGTCTACGGTCCAGACCTGCAGCATCTTTTGGAGGATTTGAGACAAGTCTTTGAGCTATTGCAGGAACATCGGCCCTATGCTAAATAGAGTAAATGTGTGTTTGGAAGTTCTCGGGTTGACTACTTAGGCCATATTATCTCCGCAGAAGGCGTCTCTACAAATCCAAGCAAGATTCAGGCAGTTCAAAAGTGGCAAATTCCTAAAACTATTAAACAGTTACGGGGCTCTTTGGGCTTGACGGGTTATTATAGACGGGTTATCAAGGGGTACGGCACAATCATCAAGCCACTTACACAACTGCTGCGACAAGGAGAATTTAAGTGGGATGAGGCAGCCACCAAAGCTTTCCATACACTAAAGGAAGCAATGGTCTCACCCCCTGTTCTAGCTCTGCTAGATTTTTCAAAGGTTTTCATTGTGGAGACTGATGCTTCTGCTATCAGAATTGGGGCTATTTTGATGCAAGAAGGACATCCCATTACATTCGTCAGCAAGGCTCTGGCTCCAAAACATCATATCCTCTCAGTTTATGAGAGAGAAATGTTGGCGATAATTCATGCAGTGAAAAAATGGCGCCACTATTTGTGGGGAAGGCATTTCAAAACACGAATTGACCATGTGAGCTTGAAGTGTCTCCTAGACCAAAAGATTTCCACGACAGGACAGCATAAGTGATTGCTAAAGCTACTGGGCTTTGATTACGAGATATGTTACAAGAAAGGGAAGGAGAACTTAGCAGCAGACGCCTTGTCCAGGAGGGCTATTGGAGATCTCAATGTATTGGCAGTGTCATCCATTACCATCGAACTGTGAGATCAGCTCAAGACTTCATGGCAATGTGATGAAGGGGCTTACTCAGCTAATCAAGGACTTGGAAATGGATAAAAACTCTCATCCTCGTGACAAGTGGGAGGGAGGAGTACTCACTAGGAAAGGGAAATTGGTTGTGGGAAGAGATCAACACCTGTAGACCAAATTGATCGCCTTATGTCATGACAGTGCAGTCGGGGGTCATTCGGGAATGAGTGTAATGGCTAAAAAGGTTGGAGGAGTGTTTTATTGGAAAGGGCAGCAGAAGCATATTAGACAGTATGTCAGGGAGTGTCAAATTTGTCAAATTTACAAACCGAAGCTGGTGGCTTACCCGGGACTGCTGCAGCTGCTACCAATACCTGCTAGTCCATTCGTTGACATTAGTATGGACTTTATAGAAGGGCTACCAAAATCCAATGGTAAACAAGTCATCTTGGTTGTGGTGGATAGACTGACTAAATACGCCCACTTTATGGGATTAGCTCACCGCTACACAGCCCAAATAGTTACCCAGCTATTCCTAGATCGTGTATTCAAATTGCATGACATGCCAACTACTATTGTCAGCGATCGGGACCCCGTGTTCCAAAGTAATTTTTGGAAGGAAATGTTCGCTCTACAAGGCGTTGATTTGCAATTTTCATTAGCTTACCATCCTCAAACGGATGAACAAACCGAGATTGTGAACAAGTGTCTGGAAACTTATTTACGATATATGACTGGGGAAATTCCAAGTAAATGGATGAAATGGTTGCCGTTAGCCGAGTGGTGGTATAATACGGGGTAACACCTCCTCTCTACTTGCCCTACTTCTCAAAAGACACTAACATCGAAGCTCTGGATTACTATCTCACAGAAAGGAAGGAGATTATTAAGTTGCTCAAAGATAACTTAGAAAAGGCTCAGAATAGGATAATAAACACAAGACAGAAAGGGAGTTCAAATTGGGTGATTGGGTCTTTCTTAAGTTGCAACCATACAGGCAAGCTTTGAAGGCAGCTAGGTCATTCCACAAGTTATCCTCAAAGTACTACGACCCTTATCAAATTGTGGAAAAGATCGGCTCTGTAGCTTATCGTCTAGCCTTGCCTGCTTCAGCTGCTGTTCATCCGGTGTTTCACGTATCACAACTGAAGCGCTCAATAGGCCAGAATCATGTTCAAAAGGAACTTCCAAACACTTCACCCTCCACGATGCCTCAACCTCTCGCCGTCTTCGATAAGATAATGATAAAAAAATGAACAGGTGCAAACACAAGTCTTGATCCATTGGAAAGGACTTTCTCCTGCAGATGCAACTTGGGAGTGGTTGGATGACATCAAACTGCGTTTTCCTAGCTTCAGACTTGAGGACAAGTCTGATTTTAAGGGCGGGGTAATGTCATAGTGATAGAACTCTAGTCTTAGAACACTAGAGATTTTAGTATTAATTCAATAATCTGTAATGTTTATAGCTCATTATAGTGTGATAATAATATTGCTTCCGTAAACCAGAGCAGAATCGCTCCTCAGCAGGTATGTGTACTCTGTTGTCACAATTTTCCTCACTTCTCTTCTACCTATCTCTCCTTTCTCTCCCCCCACAAAATATTCCTCTCCCTGGTACATTCCGTTCGCTAACTACTTTGCCGCCTCAGCTAATACTAACTGCCCTCCTGCACTACCCTTCTGCCCATTGTTCTTTCTTCTAGAATACACCTTCCACATTACGGGTTTATTCCTTCTCCTATTGTGCTCAATGTCTAAGTCATCCTCTCCCCTATAGGTTCTATCATTGCCGCCTCCTGAAAGAGCAGCCTTGTCCTCAAGGTTGAAGTAAGGAAATTGGCTACGTATCACAACTTTATCCTCCCATGTTGCTTGCTCCATGGATTGCCCTTTCCACTTGACCAACCATTGTTGTATGGAATCTCCACATGTCATAACTGTTCTGCTGGCCAGCACACATTCCGATTCCACCAACTCATCCAATTCCACTTCCATACCTTCTGGTAATGCAGCTTCCACAGAATAATTGCCCACTGCCTTCTTTAATTGTGAAACATGAAATACCGAATGAGCTCTAGATGTACGAGGGAGTTTGAGTTTGTAAGTCACTGCTCCCAATCTGCCCAAAATCTGAAAAGGACCAAAATACCTTGTTGCTAACTTTTGGTTAATGCGTCTGGCCACGGTGAGCTATCTAAGAGAGCGTAGTTTCAGGAAAACCCACTCCCCGACTTGAAAAGATTGAGGAGTACGTTTTTTTTATCAGCATACGTCTTCATTTGTTCCTGGGCTCTACGCAAATAGTATTTTAGCTGGTTTAAAGCTTCATCCCTATCCCATAAATCTCTATCCACTGCCTCAACTCTTATCTCCCCTTGCAAATACCACACAAGTATAGGAGGCTTCCTCCCGTACACTACTTCAAATGAAGTTGAGCCCATGGAGATATGGAAAGTGGTGTTATACCACAATTAAGCCCATGAGATCCAATAGGACCAATTCTTAGATTGTTCAGAAGCAAAACATCTCAAGTAGGTTTCTAAGCACCTATTGAGAACCTCTGTTTGTCCATCCGTTTTCAGATGATAAGATGAACTCATTTTAAGCACAGTACCTTGTAGGTGAAATAGTTCCCTCTAAAAATGACTTACGAACAAGGGATCTCAATCACTTACAATTGACAAGGGAACTCCATGTAAGCGCACTATTTCTTTAGCAAACACTTCAACCACACCCTTAGCCATATACGAACGCTTTAAGAGGATGAAATGGCCATATTTCGAGAGTCGATCCACCACCACTAACACTGCCTCAAATCCTTTAGACCTCGAAAATCTAGTGATAAAATCCATCGAAATATCCTCCCAAATTTGGTGAGGAATATGTAGAGGTTGTAGCAATCCTCTAAGTGATGTGGCAACATATTTTTGTCGTTGGCATGTGTCACAAGCCTTGACAAAGTCTTGGATAGTCTTCTTCATTCCGATCCAATAGAGGTTACGAGCAATCATTCGGTAAGTACGCAAAAATCCGGAATGGCCCCTAATAGGTGAAGAGTGATATTCTTTCAGAAGGGTGGGAATCAATGAGGATGTTGCTGAAATAACCAGCCTTCGTTTGTGCAAAAAGACCCCCTGCTGCCAAGAAAACCCAAATTTGGGGTTCAGCTTCTGTTGCAATTCCTAGATAATTTTACATAAAATCGGATCCTGTTATACCTCCTGTTGAAGTTGCTTACCTTCTGCCCACATTGGATAGGATACCAAAGTCTGAAATTCCCCCTCTTCATAAACCCTTGACAAAGCATTAGCTGCCTTATTTTCTGATCCTGGTTTATACATGACTTCAAAGTGATACCCCAAAAGTTTTGACATCCAACATTGCTGATCCGTCGTGGTAATTCGTTGTTGCATCAAATGGCATAGACTTTTATGATCAGAATAAATCACAAAAGGATGCCCAAGGAAGTAATGGCATCAATGGTTCACTGCCAACACCAATGTCATCAATTCTTTCTCAAGTAATGGCATCAATGGTTCACTGCCAACACTAATGTCATCAATTCTTTCTCATAGGCTAATTTGGAAAGATTCCCCGCTGAGAAGGCTTTGCTGAAATAAGCTATGGGTTGCCGGTTCTGCTTCAAAACTGCTCCCACTCTATTGCCTGAGGCATCGCACTCAATCTCAAAAGGTTGAGAGAAATTAGGAAGAGCTAAGACCGGGGATGTGGTCAAAGCTTTTTTGAGAGCCTCAAACGCCTCTAAAGCGGCAGCATTCCAATGGAACCCTTCCTTCTTAGTCAACTCGGTCAATGGCTTGGCTATTTTCCCATAATTCATAATGAACTTGCGATAATACTCGATTAAACCCAAAAATCCTCTTACCCCTTTAACATTCTTGGGAATAGGCCAAGTCAACACACTACTGATCTTCGCTAAATCTACGGCTACTCCATCCCCTGAAATAATATGCCCCAAATACTCCATTGTCTGTCTCGTAAAACTGCACTTCTATTGATTAGCCACAAAGTGGTTATTTTGCAAAACCTCCAAAACCATGGACAAGTGAGAAAAGATGTTAACTCCAATCTGCACTATAGATCAGAATATCATTGAAGAAAACCAACACAAATTTTTGAAGAAAAGATCGGAAAATATCATTCATTGCAGCCTGAAATGTTGTCGGCGCATTGGTTAAACTAAACGACATTACCAGGAATTCGTAATACTCGTTGTGTCCGAAAAGCTGTCTTGTGTATGTCTTCTTCCACTACCCTACTTTGATGATAACCAGACTTGAGGTCTATTTTAGAAAAAACATGAGCATTGTGAAGTTCATCCAATAGCTCATCCACCACAGGAATAGGGTACTTATCTGGAATTGTAACCCTATTTAGTGCTCGATAATCGACGCACATTCGCCAAGTTGCATCATTCTTCCGTACTAAAATAACTGGACTAGAGTAAGCACTTGAGCTTTGCCGAATGATTCCCATTTGCAACATCTGTTGGACTTGTCTCTCGATCTCGTCTTTATGATGATGGGGGTATCAATAGGGTCTCACACTGATGGGACCTTGGCCTGGCTGCAAGACAATGGCATGGGAATGTATCCTCTCTGGAGGTAGTCCCCTCAGCTCTTGAAAGACCTCAGCAAATTGGCCTAACACCCTTTTTAGCTCCCCTTGTTCGGATGTTTTTAGTTTAGGTGATCGAATTTCTGATGCTACAACCGCTTTTGCTTCATGAGACTCACCCGAGAAATGTTCTAATAGGTTGTGTAAGGAAGCTAGCTCTTCCAAGTGTTGTCTTCCTCTCAGTGGGACTAATCTGAAGTTAGCATATCCACATAGTACCACAGCTTTTCCCTCATATTGAAACTGCATAGTTCTTTCCTTCCAGTCAACAATAACCTTCCCCAATGTTTGCATCCAAGCTATTCCCAAAATGATATCCATGCCCCCTAATTCCAACACATATGCGTCAACATTCAATTCTAAGTCCTCCATCCGAATTGGAATTGCCAAACATTTCTTATCTGTGGAAACCTTATGGCCGTCACCCAAGCGAATTCTCAAATTCCTTATCTTCATCACCGTTAATCCCAAACCATTAACGAGTTCGGGTGAGATAAAGTTGTGGCTTGCGCCACTATCAACCAGCACAACAATAGGAACCCCACGAATTTCTCCCTCAATCCGCATCATTTTGCTCTCCGGTAACACTACCTGATGAATTCCAAACACACCCATAGCTGTACACTCCAACGCATCCTCTTCCTCCTCCGAAGCCTCTCCTTCAATGGCTATTATCTCCCCATCATCATTTAGGGTTTCATTTTCATCCAATATTAACAACCTAAGTTGTCGTTCTGAACATTGATGGAGGGGATGAAATTTTTCCCCACATCAAAAACACAATCCCTTTGCCTTGCGATCCATCAACTCATGGTACGAAATGACGCAAGCCCCAATTTTTTCCTATGGAGGTCCTTCGGTCCCCTTTCCCTGGTCTGGTCGGCGTCGTGTGGTGAGAACCAACACCTAGGGTCGACAATCTGGGCTGAAATTGATTACCGTCGCGTTTCGGGTCGAATCCGACCCGCCCTCTACGCGACCCGCTCCATAGCCCACAATGTTGGAGGAACCTGACTCGGTATAAGGAGGTTGGCCCCGACTCTGATTTCTGAACCCAGTCTCTCCTCGGTGCTGCCAGGTGTGAGGTCGTGGGTGGAATGGGTCAAAACCCCTTTGGTCCCCGTACATCTCCTCCTCCACAGCCCTTGCCACCTTCATCATCTGAACTCGGTTTGTTGGACTCAAGGTACGCACCCTTCGTCGTATCTCCGTACGCAACCCACTCATGAAATAGCCCATCAGTTGTGCTTTCGATAAGCGTCCCACTTGAGAAGACACAAATTCGAAGGCCTCAATGTATTCATTGACAGTACCCATTTGTTGTAAATCCGAGAGTTCTTCAAATGGATTCTCAAACCTTCTTCCTTCATATCTGCCGATTAAAGCCTATTTCAACTTCCCCCATGTTAGCTCCATGTCAATCTCTCGGAGGAGATTGAACCAGTGAATGGTCGATCCCTCCATGCTTAATAGGGCCAGTTTAATCTTCACCTCTTTCGATGTACCATGAACTTCGAAATGAATTTCTGCTCGGGTAATCCATCCTACTAGATTAGACCCATCAAACATAGGTAAGTCTATCTTTCTCACCGACATCCGATACTCTTCCATATTGCCCAAAGAATGCTTCGACTGAACATTCTGTTGAGTACGCGGAGTATCCCTATCTCCCGCCATATTCAGCCTCCTCTCATAAGTCTCACTGCCTTGTCCCTCCTCGGGATGCTTGCCCAGCAGTTTATTCATCTCTACCAGTAATGCCCACTGCATCTCCCCCATGACCATACGCATTGATGACTGCATCTCTTCTACCCCAGCTTCAAGATTGGCCACACGAGATTCCAATAGCTCAACTCTGTCTAACATCTTCGGTGGCATGAAGATGTGTCTCGGACTTGAGATAAGAACAAACAAGACGTGACTATCCATCCTTCCGATGAGAATCTAACAGGTCGAACCAATGATAGAACTCTAGTCTTAGAACACTAGAGATTTCAGTATTAATTCAATAATCTGTAATGAATAATCTGTAATGTATATAGCTCATTACAATGTGATAGTAATATTGCTTCCCTAAACCAGAGCAGAATCGCTCCTCAGCAGGTATGTGTACTCTGTTGTCACAATTTTCCTCATTTCTCTTCTGCCTATCTCTCCTCTCTCTCCCCCTAAAAAATATTCCCTTCCCCAGTATATTCCGTTCGCTAACTACTTTGCTACCTTAGCTAATACTAACTGCCCTCCTACAGTACCCTTCTGCCCATTGTTCTTTCTTCTAGAATACACCTTCCACACTACGGGTTTATTACTTCTCCTATTGTGCTCAATGTCTAAGTCATCCTCACCCCTATAGGTTCTATCACACAGGCAAAAGGAGAAACTAAAAATTAGAGATTCATGAGATTGGAAAATCGAGGAAGAATTGAGCAAAAGAAAGTCAATACAGAAGCTAAATAAAACGCAGCATTATTGACTTAAGATTGAGAGATAGCAAAGCTACGTGTTGGCCTACAATTAGTAAACTAGAATATTCCATTTCCAGAAGAATTACACAGCTATATATATACCGAGAAAGTTGTAACAGATTATTATGAATGAATACAATGTTGAATAGGTTCACGTGAACTGACCCTTCTTCTGCTATCTTCTCCCTCTATCATTCTTTCCGTTATACCATTCATTGCTAAGTTTACACCACACCTCGTACACAATTGATTCTCCACTGGAATCAATACCGTTTGGCTCCATTGACGTTTCACTCGTCACAGAGATGAGCACAAACAAAGCGACAGGCAGCTTTTGGAGCTCAATAAGGGAGCAGTAACAGGAGAATGCAGCAGCCAGGAGCAATATTTCTTTTCACTGTAGCCGTTTATCTATCTTGAGACAGAAGTTGCCTGATAATTGACCAAAACCTCAACAAAGAATATCGCTTTCAAGTGTCCCAAGCAAGTATTGCAAACGTTCAACTTTTCAATTATTTTGCCTTTCCGTTGGACATTCCACATCCATCAACAATGATGTTGCCTGACAAACTTAGACCCTCACTCTCTACAAATACATACGCATGGTTCGTTCTCTGCTCTGAAACTGCATTAAGTGGGCGCAAATCCAACTTTTTAGTTAAGTTCCTGGTCTCATGGTCTGAGATTGCTCAACCCAAACAAATAACATGCCTGCCAGAACACCGGAGGAGCCTCCATACACGTTGTACTCCTACCTATCACCCTTCTTTGTATCAGATTTTCTTGTGCACCATAGAAGAGACAATAAACAGGCCAACCACCAAAATCCTGATGAAACGGCTGTATCATATTTGACATCTTGAGCATCAGCAGCTGCAAAGACTTGCATCAATGGCTGCAAGAGAACAAAAATTGAGCTTGCTCAGCCTACATATGGAAGATTATGAGTATTATCATCAATGAAAAGTGGAATGTTGGATGGTTAGTTATCGGATATATCATGTGTAACTCAGAGTTCAACGAATTACAAGAAAATGTGTTTTCTGTGGCTATAGCAGAGGAAAGATATTTCGAGCCTTGAAACAATACTCTAATCCAGATGTAGCTGCAAAGTGCATTATGCAACATCGAAGGTCCCCAATGAGCCAAATTTCTTGGAATTGATTGATTGGATAGAATCAATGTTTTAAAAACCGGACCGAACATCGAACTATTCAAGGGAAAAGTTTAAGGTTTTAAAATTTAACCGGTATATAATAAATAAATAATAAAAATTATACAAGGAATAGAAAAATAAAAAAACCAATATGTGCATTTTGTCCTCCAATTTTTGCATTGATAATTAAAAAATAACAGGAACTCCAGTTAAAAAATTACATAAAACAAGCTGAGGTATGCGATGTATGAAGGAAACAAGGTGTTGGTTTCAAGCAGAACTAATTGCACACAATACTGCCACCACAATACAATGGAATAATAAGCTAACCCTTAATACAACAAATAGCCCATAAGCAAACCCTGATAAGAAGGGCAGATTAATGAGAGTAAGCCTAATGATATGTGAATTGCGCTAAAGACTTCAGCACTGCACCTTGTATAGACAACTAATACTTTATTTAAAGTTATGTTTAGATGGAAGTTTTATAATAGAATAGAATAAAATGTAATATTATTACATCATTTGGAAGGAGATTTTATAATGGAATGAGATGGAAGAGGAAGGTTTTATATTACATCTCATTCCATCCTAAACTAAAAATAAAAAACCTCCAATTTGAGGAGTTTAGGATGAAATGTAAAATGATACACTATATTATATTATGAACCCTTTCATCCCTCCCAAACAATAATTTTCTAATATTAAATCTACTTACGTTCCATTCTATTATAAACCGTTCTATTAAAAACTAAACATAGCCTAAGCCTAAAAATTGTTTTCCTACAATAGTTGTAGTTTTCAACAACAAATCAGGAAAACAGAAATTAAGCTATGAAATTAATAAACTGAACAAAGTACCATGCCTATAAACCTATGAATCTGAAATTATTGAATTTCTAGGGCACAAAACTGCATGGTCTAGCAGAATTAAAAAGAGATAAGGTATAAACTGCCATGATCACCAATCAAAAAAGAAAGAGGAAAAAGAACACCAGAACCAAACACAGCCACAAGCTTTTCTAATTAGATATAATTTACTCCACCAGAAATGTCATTAATGAAATCAATAAAACCACAAGTATCGTCAACAAAACAAGACCTTAAAGTTTCAAAATGAACTGTAGTCAGTAGCTCACAGTAAACATTAATACAAACTCAGAGTCAAGCTGTCAACCTTGCAACAATGATAACCATATTTCATCGTGAATCAAATTCATTGTAAAAAGATCTTTATTGCCTTTTTCCCAAAACAATTCATAAGGAAGTGTACCAACATGTAGCAGCAATTTACAGAAATAAAATGACTTTCAAAAGAGTTTAAGAATTTACCCAAAGATTTATACTTTAACAATTTCCTCTCTTCTTCTTCTTCTCTTTTTTTTGTTTGTTGGGAGAAATCTTTCAGTTCTTTGATCTGTCATGCACCAAACAGCAAAACATTATCAGAATTATTGGTGATATCATATATGAAAAAGATAGTATCTCATTCTGATTAGTTAAACTCCAGATGCCAAGAAGAGACAGACATCTTGCATCTTTCCATCCACTTTCAATTGAAACTTAGGTTTCTTTCATCAATATCAAACTTTTGCAAACATAAAAAATTTAAACTTGAATCTTTTTCTTGACAGAAAAAACTAACAGGAAGTGGAAATAAAAACAAAAGAAAAACATGACAGCGTCTTCACCTCATAACACTACAAAATATAAATATATATATACAACTGAAGCTCTTGGCAAGAGTATGCAGAATATCTTATTTAATATAAAGCTTGTTTTAAGTACCAAGATTGGGAAAAGAAACCAAGCTTCTGAGAAGCATAAAAGCAGGATCAAGAATCAAGTCCTGTCCTATGTAGAAATTACATCAAAAAAACAGAAATAAGGACCCTCATTTCAATCGGAAGTCAGATCTTCAAAGCCAAAAGTTGTTAAAAAAACATGAATGAAGTGTCGTAAGTGTTATATGGAAGAAACAAAAAAGAAACTTTGAGCAACATGAAACAAAAACAGGAAAGAAAACCAATTTGTCTCTATTCTTCCAAGACTGAGAATCAAAACCCTGAAATCAAGCATATTTGCGAACAGAAATGAGAGGAATAAAGCTTGGTGAACAGAAAAGAAAACACACAAACCGAATAACAGGAAAACAAAAGAAAGTCACCACAGGACAGAAAACTATATACGACAAACAATCAAGCATAGCTAAAAATATAAGCTAAAAGAACACAAATAGTCATCAAATAGGGAAAGGGTGGTGAAGCATTGGCATCTAAGCTCCTCCGACAAGGGCTCCTTGCAATTACTCCTTATAACATATTCAAATTCCAGGGAAAAAAAAAGGTGAAAAGCCTATAAAAGACAATATCCAGAATCAATGATGTCTACTAAGTTTTCTTCCCCCAAGCTCTTGCATTCTCATTATTCATTGCCAAATTCACGAAACCACACAAATCCCAGCAAAAAAAAACTGCAGAAAAAATGGTAAACTCAAGGATGAGAGAGAGAGATAAAGAGCAGAAGAGAGAGGCAGAAAGGCAGAAAACCAGTCCAGTTCATGGTTCAGAAATTATTTAACCACCCGGTTTATTATTTAACTGGCCGATTTTTACTCTCAACGGTTAAAAGTAAAACCAAACTGGAAACCAATCCGGTTAGTGTTTAATCCAATCAAACTGGCCGATACAGTCCTGACTTTATATCATTGGATAGAATACCATAGGCCTGGCTTCTTGATGATATCAAATATTGTGTCAGACCAAGAAGTTCCAGCACTGGTTATGCCACTGGGGAGAAGGTTTCCAGTTGCTGTATCGGATTTAGGATCTGGAAGTCCTATACTAGGCACATTTTGCACAACTGTACAGAAATTGCAGTCAAATAGATTAATCAAATGTAAAGTTGTAGGAACAATGGATTGACAATCTTTGCTGTTTTGTGGCCTCAACTAGGTGCTGCCTTGGAATTCAAAAGTCATACATCAGTTACACATCTCCAGCCCAAGCGTTTGCCATTCTCATTAGCTTCTTTTGGAATATGCACTATTTTAAGTTGGTTTTCTAAATAAGTCAGTTGATTAGAGAAACTCCATAAAAACTCATGACACAGATCTGACTGTTGCATAAAGTATTTTATGAGCAAGTAACACTAAATAATCTATGCTGTAATTAATTATGCATACCATATGATGCATAATGAAAACATGGTGGCAGTTCCAATTATCAAACAGAAAGCACTTCAGTGACAACTGAGACATGGTAAATATTGTTAAAACCACTGAACTCGACATCAACTGGATTGTCTTGCTTACTAGGTGGATTAAACTGAAGAAAATGAAAGCTTGCACACTTTGAACAGTTTGTAGGAAACAAGTCCAGATTGAACAGTTTAGGCGAAAAATTCGTCTGAAAATGGGTACCTGTCAGTCAGGTCAGCAATCTGTTTTGCAAGGGCATCTAAACCCTGAAAAAAGCCAAGTCTCAAGACATTAGATTTTGCTAGGACACGGGGAAAGACATAACATATAGAATGATACCAAACAACTAGTCCTGTATGGAAAAGAAATATGATGGATAAGAAGAGGATTTTCATTCCAATATTGGGTGACCTACTACTTTCTAATGGAAGCTAGGCAATCATGATCTTCTGGAACATATCAGCTGAGAAAATACTTAGATAACATCTAGAAATATGTCATTCATTGCTAAGAAATAAGTTGTAAAACACAACATTCTATCATCAATAACGCAGAAGCAAAACAAAAGAAACAGTGGAAAAAACAACACAAAGGGTAAAGCATACTCCTGTCTTATGCAATCATCCCACCTTCATGCAACAATTCCCCTGCTACAGACTCCAGCTCTCTTCATCAAAACATATGAAAAATTACTTATGGTAAAGATAATTTTCAACAAACATGGGGAGCAGCAAAGAATATGTGTGATAAATTCCAGTATGATACTCACCTTACTGGCAACAGACAGCTCCCACAAAAACTGGCCACCAAAACTGCATGATGTCGAGGTGGTGTTGTTGTTGTGGCTGTTGTTGTATGTCCCTGGATAACTGCTGGTATTATGCAATTGATAAAAGATAGAACTGCAAGAAGATAATGACTATAAGCACTTATGCTAACAGAAAATGAAAAACAAGAACTTCATGAGATCATTCGAAGGATGTCCTAGAAGTGTATCGAGCTCAAATATTGTAATGAGATTTAAGAGGAAATGGTAGCATAGTCAAGCATGAAACTGGGATAAAAAGGAAAAAGCACATACCTAGCTAAAGGCTATAGATTGGACATCAGTAATCAGCACCCATTGAAGGTAAATCAATACAGAATATGTACTTGCAACTGACAACTTGTACAGAATCTGAAAAATCACATTCAACCAGATAAATTAGAGAAATGAGAGTATTGTAACAGGAACAATCATTTTGTTGTTAAGTACCTTAGTTGACATTAAACCACATGTTTTTGTCATTTCTGCTTTCAGCTCAAACTTGCAGCCAATAAATCAAAGGACTCTGGCAGTTCGTAAGCTTAATCATATTGGCTGAAAGTTCTGGAGTTAATATACTGCCTGAGTTGAAGAACAATTTCCCTAATATTGGCATGTTTGCCAAAAATATTAACTACCACTTTCATATATCACATCAGAACCGTAATAAAACGTGAAATGCAACACAAAGGGAGAAAGCGTGGAAGAAATAGAAGTCAAAACAAGGTTATCCATACACTGATCAATTAAGGGAATCACAGCAACAATTAGATTAATAAGTGTCTTAAGATTGCAAAAACCAATGCTAATAGATCCATAGATCAATATATAAGTTCGAACCATAGAAAATCTCATATCATAAATTTCTTCCAAATATTCTGAGACCAATAACTTTACAAACAAAATATTCGGCAAACTTTAAACACTAAAGACTTACCTGAATTCCAAATCAATCTTGACTTGCCGACGTTGACGGATGTAACCCATCAATCAATGTGGTATATGTTATTTCGTCCAAATATACTCCTCTACCAGACATGTGATCACATAAGTTAAAGGCTTCTTCCAATTGTTCTTGTTTGCAAAACGCATTTGTAAACACATTATATGTGACAGAATCAGGAAGAATTCCTTTATCATCCATCTCACTAAGAAGGCTGGCTGCTGCTTTCATATTTCCCATTTTGCAATACCCATTTATGATAATAGTGTAGGTTATTTTATTTGGATGTATAGCATGGGAGGACATTTCTTGCAAGAGACTTTCAACTTTATCCATCTTGCCTAGTTTGCAATAGCCACTAATAACTGCAGTATAGCAGGTCACATTTGGGAATAAGCCCTCCTTTCTCATCTCATCAATAAGAAGATATGCGTCATCCACAAGGCCACTGTTGCATAGTCCATGTATTAGAGAAGAATAAGTGAATGATGATTGTGGTATGCCCCTGCTCTTCATGTCATCACGAAGTCTAAAGGCTTCTACCAAATTCTTGTTTTTACTGTAAACCCCAATTAGTGTATTATAAACAACAGAATTTAGCTTCATTTCAGAAGAAAGCATTTCAGAGAATAGTGTTTCAGCCTCTTCAACTAGATTAGCTTTGCAGTAACCATTCATCATGACCCCATAGGTATATATATTTGGTGTTATCCCATTTTGCTGGCACTCATCCCACAGGCTAATGGCTTCTTCTAATTTTCCCAAATTACAGAGACCATGCAATAGTAAATTGTATGTGTAGATGTCTGGCTTAATTCCTCGCCTTACCATCTCTGCCTTCAATTTAAAACCTTCCTCAATTTTCCCCTCCTTGCAACACCCCAAAATCAGTGTGTTGTATGAAATCTTGTCCAACACCAAACCCCTTTGTAGCATCTCCTTCAGCAGCTTCCTAGCTTCTTGCACCTTACCCGCTTCACAAAGTCCATGAATAAGAGCATTTGAGGTTATGGTATGGACTGCACAACCTTTCTCCAATAGGTTAAACCAAAGTTCAAGAGCATCAGACTCTTTTCCACTTTTGCACAACCCACTAACCAATGTGGTGAGCAATCTATCATTTGGCCTTAAATTTTTTAACATCATATCCCTAGTAAAATGAAGGGCAGAATCAAATTTGGACTTCAAGCATAACCAACTAATGACAGAGCCATATGCATCTTGGTTTATTTGTACGCCTCGTGATAGCATTTCTTCTAATTCATGCTCAACATTTTCTATTTGGCTGGCCATGGAAAAACCATGTAAGAGTGAATTGAGAGTAACTACATTAGGTCTTAACCCCTGGGATACCATGATGTCTCTTATTTTTAATGCCTCATTTATATTCCCCAACTTACAATACCCATGTATCAATGTGTTATACACAACTTCATTCGGTGAAAAACCCCTCTCACTCATTTCTGTCAACATACTATTGGCATCATCAAATTTCTCTAACTTGATTAATCCATTAATCAAAACACTGTAAGTTATAAGACTTGGATTAACCCCATGTTTTATCATCTTCTCTTTGAACAGAAAGGCCTCATCTAATTTTCCATGTTTGCACAAGCCATGTATAATGTTATTGTAAGTAACAACATTCGGAGCAGTGCCTAACTTCTCCATTCTTTGAAACAATTCAATAGCATACTCAACTCTAGCCCCCCTGCACAACGAATTAATCATGGTGCTAAACAAGTAAACATCTGGTGTGATACCACCATTACATATAGCATCAAATACTAAATAACTTTTCTGTAATTCATTTGCCTTCACCAAAGAGGTCAACAAAAAATTGCATGTCTTCAAAGACGGAAATACACCCTTGTTTGCCAATACACTAAACACGTCAACAGCAAAACTGAAACCCGGGTGCTTAAATTGTGTACAGTAAACATGCATTAGTAAATCAACTACCTTGATCCCAATACTCGGAGCAAATAAATTTAAATCAGCCATAGTCATAGCAATCTCAATGTGCCTGCTCTGTCCATTATTAGCAAACAAAGCTGGCACTTTCCCATCAATCAAACGAATCAAAAGCAACCTAGCAGGCGATTCAAGATTGGAAGAAACAAGCAACCGAATCAAAAGGCAATAAGATCGAACCGTGAAACGGAACTTACAAATTTTAGACGCAAAATGAAAGAAATTCAGAGTTGTTTTGGAGTTAACATTCAATCCAATATCTTGGAAACAACGATCAAATTCAAGAGGGCTCAACAGGGGCAAGAGTTTTTTACATTGAGAAGAATCTAAATGAGAACTAGATAGAATAGAAGACACCCATTTGACCAAACTCTCATCAGATGCGTTAAGCAAGGTCTCCGGCGAAAGTGGAGGCTCTTGTGGATGTGGGCGGTGGATTTGTTGAAGTACGGAAGAAACGCAAATCAAGGAACGAACAATAGAAGGATAAAAGGGGAAACTTTTGGCGGTCGAGAGCTTTCTTAAAACCATCAAAGACTGCATAGAGATAGAGAAAAAGAGAAAGCTAAAAGGCTAAAGATATTATTAGGGACAAAAGAAGAAGAAGAAGATAGGCTAAAGTGGTGGAGGAGGAGAGTCCATGAGGAACAGTGAAGTGAGATTGTTATCGTCGAGAGGGTACGAATGAGCCACGACACCATGAACAAGCACTTTGGGTCTTTTGGTTGCGAGAAGAATAGCAGCAACCAAGGCGTGCGTGCCGCCAGCAAGACGGCAGTGCCAAACCAGGGTTGGGTGATGATGGTGACCAACGGGCTCTTTAGTTCATATTTGGGCTTTCAGTGATGAATGACAATAAGGCAGTTGAATGAACCCAGTGAACCACACTCTTCATTCCTTAGGGCTTAGATTGCGACCCCTTCCAGCTGAAGGCAAAAGAGTATGTTAGATGATGTGCAAATGAAAATTCAGGGCTAAGACCTATACTAATTTATAAAGAGAGCTATTAAATATTTAAATGATAATTTATAATTTTATTAATAATGATAGATTTTCTGAAATGTAAAGATGTCCTCCAACTTATTATTAATTGTATCTTTCTAATTACTAGTTATTTTTTCTCGACTAATAGTTGTATCCACTAACTAATAATTATATCTACTATATAGAGATTGTTCAAAATTGACTTGATAATCTAGAAGTTGTAAATTACAAGATCAAGAAGTACTAGGTTTAAGGTATATTCAAATTACAAGTAAAGTTCTACTTGGAAGAAGAATATTTTTTTTCGGTCTCTGACCAGGATATCCACCGGCGGACCCAGTGACTAATCCCCTCGTTAGTTTGTAGGCACCTCACAGAGTGGGACAGCTGGCTCAAGGATTTAAGGCTGCTCCATACCCAAAGCCAAGGATCGAACCCCTAACTTTTGGTTAAGGATGAATGAGTCCCTTCCACTCAACCACACCCCTTAGGTTAGTAAGAAGAATATGAAAATTATTAATTAACAAGGAAAATTTATATGTATAATAGATGCATGTGCATCACTTAAAAGAACTTAGTCTCTAGGAATTCAAGCCTAATTAAAACATCTCTTGGACTTTACACCACATTGTCAACTAAGGAAAATGCTCTGTAGAGAATTTAAATCCATTTTTGGCAATGGCAAGCAAACATGCTCATGGTTTGAAAATTGGAGTGACAAAAATCCTTTACATCCAATTCTTGGTATCTTTCATCTTAGATATATGACGAAACCTAATGTCAAAGTAAAGGAATTGATGAGTGGAATATCAAGTTTAGAGGTTTTGAATGCCTATAAGAAGTTATCCCTAGTTAAAATTTGAGATAAAATATGGAAGATAAGATAATATGGACCGGACATACTTTGGCAGTGAAAATCTTGAAGGTGGTTATGGTGATGAACAAGAAGCTAGTGATGCAAGAGAAAATGGGGAAGGATGGGACGGTAAAGGGGGAGAATATAAAATAAACGTAATTTTTTAATTTAAAAAGTGAATATGATTTTGTCAGGTAGCAATGAAATCTATTGATTAAGTATTAAAAAATGATAAATAATATCATATTAATATTGACGTGATATTTAACTTATCAAAATAGAACTTAAAATATGTTTTGTACGTTTTACAAATATTAAGTTCCAATTGACATCTTCAAAACATTAGTTTTCAAATTGTTACTTTGACGAGAATGTTAAGGATGAAAATGCATTTTAGTCCTATACTGACTTATGCACCATGTTTCCAAATAGAGAAGATGACACAAGTTTTTTTAACTAATATTTCTTCATATACCAATTATAAGTTCAAGGAAAATCAGTATATTAACAAGACTTTGCCAAATACATATTGGCAATTGATTTTTATCAAATATTAAAATTTTAATTATATAAGAATATTAACTTTAATTATTAAACTAGTAAATCTAATTTTATTCTGAATGCAAGTAAGAAAATTGAGTTTGAATATCAAATTCAAATACAGATAATAAACAAGAATCAAAAAATAATTGCATCCTTGAAGAAAATTTTTGTTTAACAATTTACAGGATAAAAAGCTTTGCCAAATTGTATCTTATATATGAATTTTAGGACATATCTGTCCTATGTGCTTATTAAAAAGATGAGGGGTTGTTCAGTTCAAGAAACCTCGGTAACTTCACCTAGGAGTTTCTAAGTTGCTACAGGGGCATTTGGTTCACAAACGACAATAGGAATGAGAATGAGAATGAATACAATGGGGAATGAGAATGAATAGAATCATTATAATTATGATGGTTGGTTAAGATGAAAGAATGATTACTATTACCATTAATGATGGTTGGTTTGTTAAATATCTTGAGAAATAAAAATTTGTTAAAATCTTGTTTTATATCAAAATTTAAATATATTTTAATTAATTTTATTTTATGCATTCTATTTATAATGACAGAATGTTTAAAATCAAATATATTGAAGTATTTCCTTTCCAATAACTCTTGAAGAAAAAATACGACAGTATTTTCTTGCATCAATATATCATTAGTTACATAATATCCTCAAAATATAGATTAATAATCCAAAATATCAAATATAGATTAATAATCTAAAATATTGTACAATTCGTCGATATAATCATAATATCTACCATTCTATTGCTATAGTAAAATCAAGTAACATAGTTTAATAGAATTTGCATTTCTCTAATAATGCAAATAATGTAAAATATCACAGCTATATACAATACCTTAATCAAAAGCCTTCAATTGGTGGAAAATAACCAGGTTAACACTACAAACTTTGTTAACATCACAACTACAAAATTTCTAATTAATACAAAATAACCTAGTTAGGCAATATCAATTGCATCATAAGTTCATAATACTTTAAAAAAATATTCCCAACCATCATTCATCGAATGATTCATAGACTAGAAGATGGATAGAGGAATCCAAGTACAAAAGACTTTTTTAAATGACTTGGCAAAGCGAA
>JAOTIZ010000005.1:11427204-11442138 GCA_027123425.1 Erythroxylum panamense
GTGAAACTTCTGAAATAAATGGCAAAGGTTTTTGCAAAAATGCTTTTGCTTATTATTCAATTTATAAACATATTATCCACGAGCTTTGTGCTCACCCCCCTTTCATCCCCATCTCCAGGTTTTTGAGCAGGAGATCGGATGAAAGAATATCAAGATTTATGTTCGATTTCGTTTATTTTTGTGTTATGTATTTGGGATTATTGGTAAGAGTATATGGAACGAATTGACATAATGTGTTGTAAGTGTTTCTTTTGATGTATGAGATGATGAAATTGTGTATAATTGGGTCGATATATATGAATGACGAAGTTATGTACGGATTTGAAATTTATAATTGTGAATGATTTTGGAATTTGTATATGAAATTGTGTATGATATTGGAATATATATTTATGATTGATTTGGGAATTAGATTGAATTAAGAGACTGGTATATTGAATTGAGAATTGTGGAAGTGTTAGGTATAGGTTTGCATTTGTTGGTGTTTGGATTCCGGACGGGAGAGTCCGATGATTCTGAGTTTTGTCTGGGATTATAGAAGTGTTTTTAAACCTTTGCAGGTTTGGGTTAGTCGAAAAGCAGCCGTTATGCTGCTGAAATTTTGTTAGATAATAAGTGGAAAAAGAATAAAAATAAGAATTAGATGTTTAAAAGATGGATTATGGGACTTATATGATTGTTAAGAAGTTTGTTATGAATTGAGAAATTGATTGAGAATATTTCCAAGCAAAGGGAAATTGTATGGATTTGCATGAGTTTGAAACAAGATGGAAGATAAGAAAAAAAATTTAGACCGGTTACAGATTTGGTTAGTCTTAGGGTTTCCAACACGATCATGTTTCTCTGTTCTTTGTTCTCGGATGTCGGAATTTGTATTTCAGTTCGTTTTGACTTCGTTTGTATGCTATGTTTCCAAGTTTGCTTTTGATTCCAAGTTGATGATTCGATTCGAATTCGTGTTCGCTTTCTGATATGTATTCACCATTTGATTAGTATCCGATTTGTCATTCGATTCGTGTCCTTCGCTTATGCTTTCGATTCGATTTCGTTAAGAATCCGATTTCATATGCATTTAGCCCACTTTTGGGTTTCAGATTTGATTCGTTTCGTTTCCCGACTCTTTGTTATTCGTTCCGCTTTCCGTTTTCCGGTTGAGGTTCGGTCTCCAGATCGGGTCCCAACAATAATCAATGAGCCTAACTCATATCAAAAATGGAGGAAATGCTTACTAGGACTCAACAAAGAGAAGAGCAACACTGATATATGAAGTGGAAGGCTAATGCAACAAAGTTGCCAAATGCAGTTTATCACAGTCTTGACAAAGAAGACTAGGGTTCGACCCAAAAAGAACGATGGATAGATACTCAACCATAAGAGCTAAGTAATCGACCACAAGAGCTAAGTAAACAGAAGAAATGTTATAATAGGCAAGTGAGCAAATTGAAGATGAAGATTCCAGTTCCATTTAAACATGTTTCTTCTGCGTCTGTAGGAATGCAAGTACTACAAGGCTTCCAAATCCAATTGTCAATAAGTTGATGGAGAACCAAGTTTCGAGTTTATTGAATGGGTTGTAATTAGCTTCATACTTGTTTCTTGTCCAATTTAAAATATGCATAATGTTGCAATATTGAAAGTAGACGAGCACAAGTGTTATGTATGTCCTACGTCCAATTGGTTAGTCATAGATTTTGCGACATAATTAATTAAAGATATTATTTGTCTTTATGTATTATAGTAATTATATTCAATATTTTAATACTAAAGGTAAAATCCATTAAATAATTATTATGCAATCAAGATAATGAGATTTAACTTGCATTTGTATGTTATTCCAAATTTGCTTCTAGTTGTAACTCAATCATATCATAAAAAATTATTAGAGCTAGGTTGATAAAGTCTAATAAATAGAGGTTCATAGATTTGGTCAGATGAATAGTGATTTATAGACTCAAATGGAATTACATTAGCTATGGGTTGAGGGAAAGCTAGTTTGGTATGAATGGATCGACTTTCGAAGGGGAGGCATTGGAAAATTATAAGTAGATTAATCTTACATAGGAAAGAAACATAAGAATAAAGTGATTTATATACAAAAATAAGACTCATAAAGTTAAGATAAAATATATTCGGATTAAAGATACCCTGAGTTTGTTCAACAAGCCTTATAATAAACAAAACTTTAATTTTATTCTTAAATAATAAGAGGAAACTATCACATTTTTTTAATGTACTTAATACTTAAACAAGAGCTCTAATTTTCAATGCTCAAAGATAGATTTACCTTTTTATGCTTAATCTCATTGAAATGTTGCAATATTCTTAATGCTTAATTTCTAATTAGATTTAAACACTTTAAGCTTTTCAAAATTTTAAATTAATATTTTATTTAATACATGTGATTGTATCATATAAAGTCATTAGTGAATATAATTAAATTCAAATATTCATCTTTTTATGAATTGTTATTACATCCAACATAGCACATGTGTAAGATTAACAATTTAATATCATCATCATCATTTCATCAAAAGTTGATTTGGTTATTCTTCAACTGAACAAGTTTCATATGATTTGTAATTAAAGGATACAAATATTCTTATATGTAACTAAGTGATTCTCATTATATTGATTTAACCAACATGGGTTAAAAGGATAGTCTTAGTTATTTAACATTTTATTCTTGCCACTTATACTACACATAATTCTTATTTGATCTACCGCATACAAACTATTTGTATAAACTTATATCAATTATTGTACTCAACAATCTATTTCTTATCATGCCTTAACGTTGTAATAATGTTGAATCCATATTTAGTATCAAATAGTCAAAAGCATGAATTATAATTATATATGATCTCTGTCATATTATGTATAGGTAAGAAAAGTTATACAATCATTTTTCTTTTAATGACAACTATTATTATACTATAACTAATGCCTTCAATTATGTCCTAGTTTATACTTTTAATAGGATAAATTGAGTGAAATAATTTTATTAAGCATTATACTTTTTAACTCTACATTATGTAACTATTTGCATTATGCTATCTAGATATTGAAATCCATCTTACTTGTCGTCATTGAAGTTTTTGAGACATTAATTAACTCAAAATATCATCACAGTTTGTCATCTATATAATTACTTTAATTTCTCTATTAGGCCTAGATCCCATTTAAATTTATTTGATCTCGAGTTTGCTTGATAAACTAACTAAACTTAAATTAGATATAAAACAGTTATATCAATCACATCTTGTGTGGCTTATAGATTCATTAGTTGATAACTCTTTACCAAAATATATCTTATATATTATTTATAACCCTGCCACTAAATTCATTTGATCATAAGTTTTTTCATCCAAATTATATAAATCTCTAATTTATGAAATCATTTACTTTTTTCATAATAAAAAACATAATATGTTCTAGTTTTACCATTCGATGAGTATCCTGTCTTGATGAAACTACATCTAAGAACAATTTAAAAATAACATATAGATACAAATTGAGTCTCATAATTATAATCTCATCATTATTTCAATTGAATGAGGGGTATGAGACATATGCTCATATGTGAGACATGTCAAGTTTCTGTCATGGCTAATGGAGTGATCTATGTAGGCTGAAGAGGGAGGGAGGTTTAGGTATTAAATATCTTGTCTCTTGGAATATTGTGCTGCTAGGGAAAAGAAGTTGGTTCCCATTTCATAATAAAGAAGCAATGTGGATTCACACAATAATCCTAAGAAGAAAAAACTTCTGGACTATTCTTCCTAGTTCTAATAACTCTTAGAGTTGGTGAAAGATCTTATTAATAAGGGATAAACGAGGAAATCAATTCAGATTTAGGATAGGAAATGGACACACTACTCTTTTATGGTAGGATCCATAGCAGCCTCGAGGAATGTTGCAGAATTTTTATACACCGAGAGTGATAAATGGGTCAGAGCTTCCTATGACAACTACAGTATTAGCAGTAATTAGAAATAATGAGTGGTGTTGGCGAGAGATAATCAGAAATCTTGAAACTCTACCTTACATTCCCAATTGTTCTAAACCCGATTGTTTGGAATGGATGACTAGCCGTTTAAAACAGTATACCAATAACTCAACCTACAAGTTCTTGAGACCCCCGATTCAGAAGGTTTCTTGGCACAACCTGGTCTGGTGTAAAAGCAATAACCCTAGGTGATCCTTCATATTATAGCTAGCTTTTCTTAAAAAATTACCAACTCGGGATAAAATCCTATACCTTCACACACCTAACCATTGCTCCCTGTGTATTTCAGATAATGAGATCACAGAACATCTAGTCTTTCAGTGTTCTTTCTTTAAAGTAGTGTGGGTAAATTGCCTTTACCACTTTCAAATACCTTGTCCCCATTTTATCAACCTACAATACATTCCAAATTGGTTCAACTAACTAGTAAATATCTGAAACTGACACCAACCTTTTCACCATTCTCCTTTCGGTTACTATCTATAACCTATGGAGTGAAAGGAATGCTCGAACTTTTAAAGGTGAAGCCTTGGAGGTGGGGAGCCTAACCACCAGAGTAATATTTCAAGTTATGGAACATCTTAGCTCAAACACCGAGAGAAGATAAGAGTTGGAGGGTTTATTCTCTAATAATTTTCTGTGCAGGTTATTATTTTAGGTTGAATGTAGATACGCATCAAATCACCTACAAGCAAAGGACAATCAACCCAAAGAAAAGCTTAGTAGACTCAATAGATTCAGCAAGGGCTGGGCAAGCAATGGCAGTTCCTCTATAGCATCAACTGGACTGGTCACTTGGATGGAGACCAACATTTTCCCAGCAATGAGGATATGCGAGAGGTGGACAAACTTGATAGTTAACAAAGACATGCACACATACCAACTCATCATATACGTTTCTGGGCTGTCAATTTAGTATGTGTTGTATAAATTTTGCTTGTTATGCTGCTGGAAATTGTAGTGGGTATGCTAGTGTAATAGGTTCAGATTGATATTTTCGATAGGAAAGATCAATTGGAAGGAGGTAGAATCGAATATGGTGGGCTGGATGTGGAAAGGATTTAAGAAGTTAGGTCTTGTGAACCCTTTTGGTAGCTAAGGGATGCTGGTTTGGAACACTAGCTATGTACATAACTTTATAATTTTTGTATAAAATTTTTAAATTCTGTATACATCTAGAACTTTGTTTCTAGTTAACTAAAAATTGTTTTCAATAGGGTAAATTTTAATTTTTATTATGAATAATTTTAAATTTTAGTTTAATTTTCAAAGTTGAATTGTTAACTTAAATTGATTATCAAATCAATAATTAGAGTCAAACAAGCATCAATAAGATTATCTTTTATAATTAGATTATGTTAGATAATTTAGAATAATAAGATTATATTAGTTAAGATGAGACATTAATTTTAAAATTCAATTAATTGTTTTAATATTTTATAAATTTATTTTTCAAAAAATTAAATTAATTAAATTTCAATCAAGATTCAAATTAGTAATTAATTATAATCCTTTAAAAATTAAGAAAATTGTATTCTAAGTAATTAAGAAATAATTACAATTACAAATTAAAATAAAATAAGTTTATTATTTAGATACTTATTATTTTATTTTATTTATAAATTTTTTATTAGTTTAAATAATAAATTTCTTGATTAATTAGAAAAGATATTTTCTTGATTAAATTTGGGAAAATTTTTCATTTTGATTAAGAAAATAAAATTTCTTAGATATTTTAGAAATAGTTTTATAATTTATTAAATAATTGTTTTTAGTTAATTGAGAAATTAATCTCTAAAATATTATAATAGAAAATTTTAAATCTTGGAATTTGTTTCCTTTTTGACATTAGAAATAGGTTTTTAATTAACTTATGTAAAACAGTAACGAAGTCCCTTGGAATAATCCAGGGCCTTGTATGGTTGAGTGAATGGATTCTAAACTAAGACACAATGCTCTCGTAAAGAAGTTGAGATCGACCCCGTATACCGGTCAGTGAGAATATGTAGTTTCCTTGTACGACAGCTACGGACATGTGCAATATCTGATCACTTGATTAAATCAAGTTTACTTATATTTTCCTTGAGTCATAAGCTACAATAATATTTCCATAATGGTAATAATTTTGGTTTGATATGAAGGACCAACAGTTACCTAGAGTACGCAACTTCACGATGTTTTTCTTCTTTATTTTGGTTTCTAGTAACTCCATTAAAAGTGGTTTTATTTCCTATACAAAATATCTGATTGCATCTAGTTTCTTGTGGTTGATCATACCTTTAACGTTTTATACTAGTATTGACATTATTCAAAGCTCAAGGGCTTAGCACCCTTTGATTTATTTTTCTTACCCGATTTTCCAAACTCTATTCCTTCATTAATTTGGACTTGTGCCTCAACTACCTCTTATCTTGTATTTTGGTTTTCAATTCCTTCATTGCCTTATAATATGCCTTCTTAGCATTTATTCCCTAATGATTTATTCGGTTCACTCACCTTTTGAATTATCATGTTATCTATTCATTCAAGAGCAAGAAAACCTTTCCCTTTGTCCTTCAACTTATTTTGTTCCTGAATGTTACTTTCATCTTATTTCCTACCATCTAAGCTCATAAGTTCATCAAAGTCTCATCTTTCAAACCTTCTTCCATTTAGTTTGCATATCTTCCCTTGTTGTTTAAGTGATGTTCTCCAAGTGTAAGTCTTATGGACTCTGTCTTCTACAAGCTCATCTTCTCCAAGTCTTAATATATAGATTGTCTTTGAAATTTGCTTGCTGAGCTCCACATTGATGCGTATTCTTGCAAAACCTATCGTTTTCCTTATGGATGTGATTTGATGTATATAAAGGGGCTTTCCAATGAACTAATAGTTTAGGTGACCAATATTCTAATAGTATACTATAGAAGTTGGCCCACATTGGTACATTCTCTTGTTTGATTCTTTCCAAGTTTAAGTCAAGTCTCCAAACTTGAAGGAACAAAGGTATATTATATATATGTTGTGGTCCACCTTCTACTATATTCCTAGCTTCATTCTCTCTTTGGAATTGAACTGAAATATGATTGTCTTATGAGATTAATACCTTATGTAGGCCATTCCCTTTCTATGCTTTCAATGCCCAACTTTGTATCATTTGGAATGAAGGCCTTTAATCCATAAAGAATCCTATAATAGTGGTGTTCTAAGCCTTACCATCTTCTCTTAGTATCTTTATTTTTGGTGCCATAATGCTTCTGCCTTCTGAGATACTATGGGGAGTGTATTGTAGGGTTTTTCCCTATACCTCTTTAATGCGGAACCCTAAAGCTAAAGAATCTGAAACCCCTTAAATACACACTTTGGATAGAACATGAACAAGAAAAAATCCCTAACCATAATGAACCCCAATCAATTATATGAAAGGAAACGTATGTAATAAGGTTGATTTAAAAACAAGAATAGAAATTCGCCACAAGTGATTATCTTGATAAGAATTATATTCTTGATGCAATAGAAGAACATAAGAAAATTTTCCCTTAAAGAATTAATTATTCATCTAATCTAAACCTTAAACAATGTTTATTATGAGGTATTTATACTCCTTGAAAAGAAAGAAACCCTAAATATAGTCCACGTTTAGATACTAAAGCTTTAAACATGGGCCTCCTACCAAAATAACTAAAGCCTAAAACACAAGTAGTGGGCTGCTTAAAATTTTGCTTCTAACTTAAATAATTAATTAAACAAGAATGAAAGTCTTCTTGCACATTTTTCCCAATTTGATTAATTATGATGCCATTGACCCTCATTGTCTCTTGAGATTCTATGTCGTTTACAAATTGGCCTATGTAGGATTAAAGTACTTCTTTGAACTTCTTAACTCTTTATCTTATTATTGGTTCCTCCAGCATTACTAGCTCATCTTTGGTTCCATTTCACTTACAAAGCCCTATGTTCGTGCTCACATCATCCCCTCCCTTTTTAAAAGAATTCGTCCTCAAATTTGAATTAAAGTCAAAAGGAGATAAGTCTATCTTGTACGCATTGTCATCGATGCGTTCCAACACTTGGATCATCCATCACTCCTTATGTCAAATTTTGACTTACTTTACTGTGGAAACTTTTCTTTTCATATATGCATTGAAATCCAATCACCTAGTTCGAAGAGAACTTGCTTTCTACCTTTATTTGTTTTTTGTGCATACATGCAATTCTTTTTCTCAATCTATTTACGCACTTTCTCATGTATTGTTTTAATCAAGTCAGCCTTCTTCTTGCCATCTAAACTAGCAATCTTAATCAAAGGTAAAGACATCAAAACCAACAAAGTTAATAGATTAAAATCATACATAATTTCAAATGGAGAATAACCTATAGAAGAATGTGTGGAATGATTATATGTAAACTCTATGAATGGCAGATAATCTTCCCAAGTTTTCAAGTTCTTCCTAATAATTGCATGCAACATGGTTCCTAAATTCCTATTAACTATCTCAGTTCGTCCATCAGTTTATGGATGACATGTAGTAGAAAATAAAAGTTTAGTACTTAAAATTTCCCACAAAACTCTCTAAAAGCGACTTAGGAACTTAACATCTCTATTTGAAATAGTAGTTCTTGGCACACCATAAAGCCGAAACACTTCCCTAAAGAATATATCAGATTATTGCATCATCTATTTTCTGGTGAGCAATATACGGAACCATTTTACTAAATTTGTCCACAATAACAAATATATTATCTTTACCTTTCCTAGTCCTAGGTAAACCTAATACAAAGTTCATAGATAATCAGTCCAAGGTTCACTAGGTATAAGTAAAGGTGTACATAAACCATAAGGCATAGACCTAAAATTAGCTTGTTTACATGCAATACACTTGGCACAAACCCTTTTCATATATCTTTTTATATTTGGCCAATAAAAATATTCTCCAAGCATACCTAAGGTCTTTTGCACACCAAAATGCCCCATTAACCCTTCACTATGTGATTCTCTAACAAGCAACTCTCTAATAGAACATACAGGAATCCAAAGTTGTTTACTCCTAAAAAGATATCCTTCATGTCCATAGAACTTATTAAATGTAGGATGCTCACAAGCGTGATATATATTGACAAAATCATCATCATCCATATGTTCCTTTCAAATGTTCAAATCTAAGTAACTTAGAAGTAAGCATATAAATCAAAGTGGACCTTCTTGATAATGCATCAACCACAATATGCTTGTATTTAATCACATACAAAAATGTTTCAAGATACTCCACCTAATTTGCATGCCTTTTGCTCAATTTCGCATATCCCTTCAAGTATTTGAGAGGTTGATGATCACTATGTATAATGAACTCTTTAGGTAGCAATTAATATTCCCACACTTCAAGATCTCTCACCAAGGTATAAAGCTCCTTATCATAAATGAAATAGTTCAAAACTGATCCGCTCAACTTCTCACTAAAATAGGTTATGGGATGATTCTCCTACATCAAAATATCCCCTATAACAATCCCATAAGCATCACATTCAATTTCAAAAGTCTTGGAAAAATCAGGCAAGCAAAAAACAAGTACATTACATAATTTTTCCTTTAAAGTATTAAATGCATTTTGCTGTTCTTCCTCCCATCTAAAACCAACATTCTTCTTAACGATTTCATTCAATGGAGCGGTAATAGCAGAGAAATCTTTAACAAATCTCCTATAAAAAATTGCTAAGCCGTAGAAACTCATAACCTCACTAATTAACTTAGGTGTCGGCCATTCTTGGATAGTTTTCACGTTTTTAAAGTCAACCTTAACTCCCTTAGAACTCACCACAAATCCTAAGAAGACAACTTTATGCATGAAAAATTAACACTTCTTAAGGTTTGCATACAACTTCTCTTTCCTAAGCACATCTAAAACAACCTTAACATGCAAGACATGTTCATTTAAGTTCTTACTATAAATCAATATTTCATTAAACTAAAAATCACAAATTTACCAAGGAATTCATGTAATACATGATTCATTAAGGGCAAGAAAGTACTAGGTGCATTAGATAAGCCAAAAGGCATTACTAACCACTTATACAATTCATATTTGGTCTTAAATGTGGTTTTCCTTTCATCACCTTCTTTCATCCTAATATAATGATAGCCACTTTTAAAATTAATTTTTTTTGAATATGTAAGCACCATGCATCTCATATAGCATATCATCTAATGTAGGAATAAGTTTATTAGAGAAGTGCTTTCAAGGCAATCACCTTTAGCACTTATTGTACAAATTATTTTAAGATTAATAAAGACATTTTTCATTATTTCGATGTTCATACATTTATAGATTTGATGTTGATATTAAATTGATTTAATGAAGTCCTTGATACAAAACATAACATGGAGGAAATCATGATGAGATTATGATAATGAGATTCCTATCATGTGTAATTATGTTAGTATCTAAACTTTCCCTAGCCATAGGATTAATGAGATGGGATATCATTAATCTGGATAGACTAACACATGTCATAATGTAATTGAAATAGAAATAGAGGGAGAAAAAGAGAAATTTGTCATAAAAATATAAATAAATTAGTAACAGTGTGTTCTAAATGGGGCTGCCAAAATGGAGATATAGCGCTCTTAAGTTGGTAAACACAAAGACACAATATATAGTTAACGATATCCTTAAACTATTGAAAGGAAAGGTGAACAAAGAGTAAGGACACTTTCAATGGACTGCGAAAGATAGACAAACTGCTTAAAACATTGGTTTATACTTTAATGGTCACAGTTTTAGTGATAAAATTATTTAAAATAATATATTAATTTACTAATACAGTTTGTGAAATAAAATTACATTCTAAATGAAATTATAATAAAATTATAATATTTATATCATATAATAACATTAGTACTTGTTATGTTTTTTCGTTATAAAAGAAGTAGTTGGTCTTATATACTCAAATATGAAGATATTTAAACAAACATATGGATACTTCTTAGAGAATAAGTTCACTGAACTGGCCTGGTATTAAAATTCTATTTAGAACATTACTTGTATATCTATGAAAATTCTCGTTGTAATAATAGTATAAGTGATTCTTTAACTTGAAATCTCCAAAGTATCTCATATAAAAATTGATATATTTTGATACTACTTATAACTTATCTACTACTTATAACCTATCATTCTCCAATAATAGCTCAATTGGTAGTCATTGGATATAGCAATGACTATATGAAAATAGTTGAGTGATTAATATATGATTAATTATCCTAATATGAAAATAGTTGAGTTATCAATATATCATTAATTATCCTAAAATAATTATTGACAATGTTCCGTTCTTAATTATTATTCACTGAAAAATTCTTAGCTAAGATGAAATAATATTTTGAAAATAATTTTCAAATGTCAATAATAGAATTAATTACTAATATTGTAAAACCAATATGATTAGATTTAAATAAAGTAGATATTAATTCTGCACTCTATATCTAATAGGAATATTGTGTGAAAAATGATTGATTATATTAAAAAAATGATGTACAAAAAGTTAGTCAAAACTACAATAACATTCTTAATATATGGGTAGTCATGATGTATTATTAAATGTCAATCTTGATCTATGAATATAAATTATTTAATTAAGAGTTTACCTTATCTAATCCTAACTATGATTTAGGTTGTAATTTAAATTCATTGCTAATATTTTAGGAACCTAATGAGTTACATACAAAACTATGACTAATGGGAGAAAAGACAATTTAATCAAGTTAGACTTAATTATAAAGTTTGAGAAATATACTTAATTATAAAGTTTAAGAAATTTTAGTGTTAAATATGATATATTTAATAAATAAAGATTAATATCATATATTAGATTTTTTTGGGCCAATTGGTATTTAACTAAAATTGTAATTCTAATTAAAATTTAATTAATATTAGAATTATATTTCAATTAAATTACTAAAAGATCCAATCCTATTATATATAGGTATAGACTCTTAAAGAGTTAAAACTTGTAACTTAACTCTCTTTAGACCATTTATAGAGTTCTCTCAACAAGGTCGTTTGAATAATATTTGAAGTTAGACAAATGCAGTTATAATGGTTGTAGTTAATCAATTTCAAAAATCAACTTGAAGGGAGGTGGAAGAAAATGATCAAGATTCATAATAAGTACAAATTTATTATTCGTACTTTATTGACGTTTTATACATTAACTATGGGTCAAAATTGCATTTTCAACCTCACACATTTACGAAAGAATATAAAACAAATCATAACGTTTCAAAATGTTCAAATTGAACTCCAATATTTTCATAACATTCAAAATAGAACTTAATTGAATGGAATATTTATTGGAGTAAATGATTATTCTCTAACTTCCCTCTCCACACTCGACTAGTTTAAGGTGACCAAAAACCTCTACTTCAATGTCGGGCCTTCCTCAGACCTTCTATATGGAGCAAAGTGAACCCTCGTTCTTAAAAGAGGTCTTCCCTTCTCTCTCCAGGGAGTCCCTCACAGTGAAATCTGGTGACAAGAAAACAGGGCAGAACTTAAAAGGGGAGGACATTCGATAGATTCTTGTCTAGCGGGAGATTGTAGAAAAATGTTTTCGAAGCAATGCAACAAAGGTACCCTAAAGCATTATCAAAATGTGATTAAAGATGGTGTCATTACCCCTCCAGTGGAGCTACTCAACGTAGGCACAAAGGCTTAGTCCATAGCCTTAATCGGTTTCTTCTGGTCAAAAGCCCTACATTTCCAGTATTGAATGTGTAGGCAAAATACTCTAAAGTAAAAAGAGGCTAGATAAGGTCATGCTAAAAGAGGATGGTAAGTTTCTATTTAATTTCCCCAAAGCTCCCAATTTAAATGAAATTGTTAAAATGGGACCTTAGAACTATTGTGATCAGTCGATGTTCTCACAACAGTGGAGGCTGGACATGGAGCTTGATAGGGGAAAAATTGATGTGCTTCCATTGTGGGTTCACTTCCATAACTTGCCTATGGAGTTCTAGATAATTAAGGGGTGAGTTTTTTGGCTAGCTCTTTGGGAAAGCCTCTCTGCATGGATTCTCAAATAGCAACCATGGAGAGGATTTGCTATGCTAAGGTGTGTATTAAAATACCTCAAAACTCTACTTTGCTTGATAAATTACCTATTCTAAGATTGAGTGATATTATTGAATTAGAGAAGACGAGCATTCAAATATCTCACCCTTAGAAGCCTAGTAATTCACGAGAACAAGAATACTTCACAAGAACAAGTCACAACTGAAGATGTTGAAGAAGGTGATGAAGAGACTCTTACATATGCTAGTATACTCAACTCCCAGCCTCTAGTGCGAGTAGAGGATTCTCTTCAGCTTGTTATTGAAGTTGATACAATGGATGAGAAGGCATGTCAGATTACTGCTGATATTAATTCCCTGCTTGAATGTTCCCCCAATCTGAGAGTAAAGCAGTGGCAGTAGCAGATGTAAGTAGTGAACTGACTTTGGTAACCCCTGGAGAAGATAAAAATGATGTTATTACCTAAAAGGTCTGAGGCCTTAACCGAGCATCATAATCAAAATCTGCAAAATGCTGGGGTTGAATTATTTACCACCATTAGTACATAAACAAATTTGGTTGATATTGAAAATGCTAGGGTAAATAATGTTGTTCCTAATCTAAATAGGCAATGAGGCATTCTAGGTGCAAAACAATAATATCAGGAGAAAATTTGTTAGGAAGAAGAAAGCTTAAAATGAAAGGGACTCCCCTACCCATGACAGTCCTAGCTAGAATTCTAAAGGGCTAAATGACCCTTTTAAAAAGTCACTTATGAAAAAAATGGTGAGGGAGAAGAAGCCTTGCATCATAGTTCTACTTGAAACAAAAGTAAAGTATACTTTTTGTCTATCGGTTCTAAATTTCTTGGTGCGAAGTGGGAGCTTATTTCCAATCACAATGCACACTATAATGGTCGAATTATATGTCTCTACAATTCTAATATAATAGGAGTACAATTAGTGGAAGAAATTGATCAACATATCCATTTTTAATGTCAATATCGAGGTATGACTATTATTTTTACTCATCCTTATGAAAACAATCTAGAAGGGTGGTTGAATAGATCTTTTAATCTTTTCGCAAAGTGATACAAAACAGATAATTAAAACACACGAAACAAACAAACAAATCGAAATGTAAAAGAGTAGAGAAGGGACGCAAACACAGTGTTTATAGAGGTTCGATGCTAAAACCTACATCCTCTACCTAAGCTCCCACTTACGATTTTATCAAAGCTCTTTACTACACACTTTTTAGTTTAGTGTGAACTCTTACAACTCAACTTGACTTCCGGCTCAAGCTACACCTTACAAACAATTTGTTTTCCCGGCATAAATCCTACCTCTCAAGTGATTCTTCTCTAATCACTTAGCTCACAATAATAACAATGATAGAAATGAAGTAGTAAAGCTCAGTACAACTAAATACAATTAGAATATGCTAAGAGCAAAATGAGAGCAATATGAAGATAATTTGAACTATGACAAGTATGCTTCACTTTTGGACTTGTGTAATCAATCCTCTGAAGTTCCGTCCTTTTATTTACAGGCTTCAAGACATTTTTAGACATTATAGAACTCTCCTAGCCGTTGTATGAAGATTTTTCTCCCGTTTGAAATCAATTGATGCAATCAAATTATGTTCAGCTGTACTGATAGTCGACTAATCGGTATGTAATAGTCGACTAGTACATTATAGTCAACTTGTCTTCCAGAATTAGTCGACTAACACTAACATTTTTCAGAAAGTTTCAGCTCCGCTCTTCGAATAGTCAACTAATAAGATGATAGTCGACTAATCCATTTATCCAATTGATAGGTCTTGTTGGACCCCACTACTGGAGCCCAACATCGGATGCTGGACCCCGCTGCCGGAGCCCAACATCGGACCTGAGAGCGT
>JAOTIZ010000005.1:11452720-11463176 GCA_027123425.1 Erythroxylum panamense
TTTAATTCTGATACTCAATATTCCAATCTTGATTAAATTTCATCTGCCTTGAAAATTGGTGTACCATCATTTTAATCTAAATACCTGAAATTATTTCTTAACCAATTCTTTAAGTTTTATTATTATCAAAACATAGAAGTATTTAATTTGTCAACCTCCATTGGTCCAACACCTTAGTCTGCGCTTCTGGCTTTGGTTTATAAAGAAACAAACTATGGATGGACCTACATCATATACAACATAATATTCAACATCCTTGGCTTATTGTGAGGGATTTCAATTGTTCATTAAGCTCATCTGAAGTAGAAAGAGGAAGAAGACTCAATCTAGGACTATAAGGGAACTTACCAGCTTTTTATTAAACATAGACTTGGTAGATCTTAATTCAACATGTAGGTTACTCACCTAGAGCAATAATCAACAAGTTAGTTAGTTAACTCAGTCTGGTTGAACCAATTTCTCAACTCCTTTATGAACTTTGGAGAAAATATAATGTCAGACCATACTTATATGCTGGTGCAACAAATTGTTGAAAGAAGAATGGTAGGGTCTCCCTTTTGGTTCTTCAATGGTATTGCACAGATGGATGATTTCTTAGGAATAGTATACAGATATTGGAATCATGAAGTTGATGGTTTTAAATCCTATCAGATGATGTAGAAATTAAAAATGGAGAAGGTTGCTCTTAAAAACTTTATGCATGGGAGAAATTAGAACTTAAACACACTTAAGAAGAAGTTAATCCAAGCTCAGAAAGATTGCTATGACTTTTCCTATATTACAGAATATAGAGTAATAGAGGTAAGAAGACTATAAGAGTACCACAAAAATGCTTTAAGCCTTTATAACTCCATCCTCAAACAGAAAGCTAGGCTTCATTGGTTAAAAGAAGGGGAATTTAACTCAAAATTCTTCCACACATCGTTACTTGCTAGGAGGAATGTCAACAAAATATCTATGCTTCAAGATAGTAGTGGGATTAAATATACATATATGAATAGCTTACGGGAGCTTGCTAGAAACTACTTTATAAAGCTTATAGGCTCTGTTGATACCACTGAGCTAAGTTTAAATGCTTTAAGGTTATTCGATTACACTATTGATCAGGGTATCAAGGAATATATGGTGTCTCCATTCACTTAGAAGGATATAAAGAGGGTACTGTTTAGCCTCCATCCTTCAAAATCTCCAAGACTTGATGGGTTTATTACACTATTTTTTTAATAGACATAGGAAGTTACAAGCAAGCTCTTCACTAAAGTCATATTAGAATTCTTTTCCTCGTCCAAAATGCTTCAAGAAATTAATCATACTTACATCTGTTTGGTTCCCAAAAAGAAAAATCCTTAAATTATGAATGAATTTAAACATGTATCTTAAGTAATCTCCAAACTTCTAGTAGTAAGGCTCAATATTGCAATCTCGAGTATTATTAATTATACACAAGGGGCTTTCATTCCTGACAGAAACCTAGGGGACAATATTCTTCTCATACAAGAATTGTTGAAGGACTACAACTTGGATAAAAATCTCAAAAGTTGTCTACTCAAAATTGATATTTTTAAAGCTTTTGATATAGAAAGTTGGATATTTATTTAAATATGCCTTGAAGCTTTACAGTTACCTTATAGATTTGTTAATTGGATAATGAATTGAACCCAATCCCTCTCTCTGAGTGTGCTTATGAATGGTATTCCAATTAAGCCTTTCAACTCTACTAAGGGAATTAGACAAAGGGATCCTCTATCTCCTTATTTATTCACTCTTGTAATGGAAGGCTTGTCAAGTCTGATAAGCAAGCTGATCTTATGCTAGGAGATTCCAATATCATTAAAAATGTTGTGCTATCAACCTAACTCATTTAATGTATGTTGACGATCTCATACTTCTTTGTGGGATGATCATTACTCTATCAATCTCTTGATGAATGTCTTAAATGTATTTATGAAGTGGTTAGGTTTGAAACTCAACACTGAGAAGAGTAGCATCTACATATTAGCTGATATCAATAATATGGCTAAAGTAAGCAGAGTTGCTGGTCTTAATGTACATTCAACACCCTTTTGTTACTTAGGTGTACCAATAACATCTTCCAAACTGAAATATCATGATTGTTTGCCTCTTATCGAAAGGTTTAAATCTAGAGTTAATGCTTGGTAGAATAGATTTCTATCTTATATTACTAGACTCACTCTTATTATTTCAGTCTTAAGTAGCTTACGTTTATACTGGATAGTCCATACTGCACTGCCTAGGAAGGTTATGAAAGAGATAGACAGAATTATGAAAGCATGCCTATGGTCAGGCAGAACAGAGAATGCTAAAATGCAAAGATTAAATAGAGTGAGGTTACTATCTTAAAGAAATTTGGAAGACTTGGGATTATTTTCATTACAACCATGCAAAAGGTTCTAATGTGCAAAAGAATTTGAGGCTCTATACCAATCAACAGGCACTATGGATCCAATGGATCCATAAATATCACGTTGAAAACACCAATATCTAGCAGACTACTTGTTCGAGGGAGCTCTCTTGGGTTTTTAATCAGATGATGGGTGTATATTCTTGTATTAAACATAAGGTTGGTAATGGTGAAACAACTTGGCTTTGGTTTGATAATTGGCTAGATTCTAGCTCACTTATCCACAATATGAAGATTCTCCATTTGAGGAATGGAATTCCTTTGAGTCTTAAAGTTTCTACTATGATTAGGAATGGTGCATGGAGTGGAAATTTCAAAGGATTTGGTTTTCTTATGAATCTTTTCCCTTAACTTAATGATGTTAAGAATAAAGATGTAATCACCTGGACTCTCAACCCTAATGGTAAGTTCTTGAACAAAATTTTTCATATGCTTTTCACCCACTACTCAATTGAAACCTCTTAGTATAACCTTATCCGGAGCCACTCTTTGAATACTAAAGTCACCTTGATCACTTGGCTAGCTATTAAAAACAAACTCAAGATTAAGAGCCAATGGTAGAGAAATGTGGACTCCATATACGTACTTTGTAAGAAGGAAATGGAAGATAGAGACCATCTTTTCTTCCTTTATGCATTCTCTAAAGCAGTATGGAGCAGGACTGTGCATATGATTTTAGGTAAAAACTATATATATGATAGGGAACAAACTTTGAGCTGGATCATTCGAAGCTCTAAGCGGAGAATGTCAAATGTTATACTTTATAAAGTAGCTTTCACCACTACCATCTACACTCTTTAGAAGGAGAGAAACCACAGAAGATTTACCAACTCAGAAGAAGAGAAGTACTAGCTAGCTGACAAAATTGTTAATTGGATCAGAGCAATAACATTTGCTAAAAATTTGCAACATACTCTTACTTTTTGACATGATATCTAGATGGAAATTTTAACTTACTAATATGTTGATTTTGAATTGTTCCTTGTAATATAGCTCCTCTTTTGTATATAGCTATAGTGCTTATATATAGGCTAGATGTATAGAAATCATTGCAATATTGTATTAGTTTTATCTATAATAATGAAAATTCATTTTTCAAAAAAATAATTTAACAGAGTAACTCTCCATTAGTTAAATATCACGTCAATGTTAATGCGGTATTATTTTTTAAACTATATTTTATTATATCACGTCAATGTTAATAATATCATGTAAAAGTTATAGTTCAATTTGAATGCTTCAAAGCATTAGAATTCAAACTATATTTTATTATAAACGTTGAAGCACAAACTGCACTTTTGGTGGTTAATTATATTATAGAATTTAAAGTTTTTGATATTTTTAATTTATTAAATAATAAATTTTATATGTGGCATAAACATAATATATGGCAACTGTGTAGTAAAAATATTTATTTGATTTGATTCGCCATGTTATTTACATTATAGAAAATTTAATATCAAATTATTTTTACTAAAAATTAATAGTTGAAGTATTTTAATATTTTTAAAATTTTAGTTAATATTACAAAATTAAATAGAACTTATAATCTTCTTTGCAGTTAATTCTTTTAAATACTTCTAATACAATTATCTCAACGTTTATTCGAGCCAAGTGTAAAGGGGCCTTTCAATATAATAGTGACAACCATGCATTGAATATGCAACCGCCCAACCACAAAGACCTTTTTCACAATCAATTTGGTCCACCCTTTAATGTCAGCCAGACCTGGCAATTGCTGAAGTCCAACAATGGCTTTATCTTGGTGTCCCAATTGAAGAAAGAAGAGTCGCCTCTTCCTATCAATTGGCATTCGTCATTTCACGCACGCCACGTTGCAATCTCTTCTTTTTCTCTACGAGACTACGACTCTCCACATGTTGTAGTCACGGATATTTCTCCACAAACCAATGGCTCTTATTTTAACCAAATGAAGCGCTAATTCAACCTTTTCTGACATTGACAGATGATCAGAAGATGTATAAAATTACGGTGTCGACCACATAAGGAATAGGAACTTTTATGCCAAGAGAAAGGTTGCCATTTGGTAGATTAGCTTTGATATTACAGTGTCTTTTGACAAAATTTTGATGGTTCACCAAAATTCCTTTCTAATGGAGTTCCGTTTATGACTTTATTCACCTCGAGAGAAAAATAAAGCTAATAAAACTAATTCCTGGGATTTACAGTACTGCCTCTTCTTAATAAGAAACTGTAAACATGCATGGCATCGCCAGCTACTCCCTTACTACTAAAAAATGTCAATTTGTCATAATCAGTTGAGGTATTTAAAGCTTTCTCTAAGACACCAAAGTTTCTCACAATCAAAGCAATTACATTCCATGAAGTATGTAAGTTAATGGAGTTATAATTCATTATCGTGGTCCATAACAAAAGGCTTAACAGAAATCAATAGGCAAGTCTAGCAGAAGACTCCCAATTTTTCCCAAAAAGACTTGAAGTTAAGACAATTACACAAGGGTTAGCGGGCGGCCTACAGTGATTGCTGTATATTGGGAGGTGGTTTGAGTCTATTGTTATTCTTTTAGTTAACCACTTTTTATTTTAAAGATAAATTAAAATGTATTATAAAATATTTATTAATAAATATTGACAGATTTATTTTATTTTATATTAAAAATTAATGAATAAATAAAAATTTGAAAATAACATTTATCCTTGAAAATTGATAAAGACTTTAGAATAAACTTTTAATTTTTCAAAATATTTTAAAATTTTAAAATAAAAAATAAAATCAAACATCATCAATCCGTCCAGCCGGCAGTTGTTTGGACCCTCAATCGTTGACAGTCCATATTCCCAATATTAATGAATAGCTAATGATGAACTTCACTTAGGTCCACTGCACTGGCCAAGTTATGAGCATTGAATGTGTAAAGGCCGACAGCACGGCAGGCTGGTTTGAAGAGGAAGCACAATTACTACATACAACTTGCCTTTGAGGAGAATGGAAGAGTTCCTTAGCGGTGCTTGGGTTTGCTTGTGATGTGTCCTTAAATAATGTTGCAAATATCGAAAGACTTGATGCTGCAAGTGTCGGAACTCGGAAGTCTTTTGTCTGAAATCATCATATATATAATTTCACAAATATTTTCCAGTACAAAAAGGAATAAGATTTATTTATAGTTGTATTTGAATTATTAAAAGCAGGAGCAGCCCACTTGTCAGCCAACGACAGTCGACAGCTTATCTTTAAGGCCAAGTGAATATATCTTCTTCTGATCCATAAAGAGCAAAACCGACCGACAAAAGGCAGCCCTTCACACTTCCCATCCCAATGATTCAAACCAGTCACGAACACCCACTTAAACGGCTTAAAACTATCAATCACTGCCATGAGCAGCCTCTCATACCAGGCTTGCCTGACCATTTGGCTCAGCTTTGCCTCTCCCTTGTACCACCTTCTTTGCTTTTCTCCGTCTGTCACTCATGGCGCCGCCTTATTTACTCTCCTTCTTTCCCTCCGTTCTTGTCCCTATACGCTATTCTATCACCAACCACCACTGACTCTAACCCTAACCCTACATCTACCTATAATCATAGTTCCATCAAATTCTTTACGTATGATCCCATCTCCTCCAGATGGAGTTTACTCCCACCGCCGCCTGCTGACCCTCCTCTACGCCTCCTTCTCCGCCACCCTTCCTTCATCTCCCGGGATATTCCCGTCCAATCTGTCTCCGCTTCCGGCAACCTTGTCCTCCTCGCTGCCACCACTGATAACTTCAATCCAGCCCTCTCTCGTCCCCTTGTCTTCAATCCAATATCACGTACATGGACCTTCGGCCCACGACTAGCAACACCGCGTCGCTGGTGCGCCGCTGGCGCGACCCACGGTGCTGTGTATGTGGCTAGCGGAATCGGATCCCACTTCTCGATTGAAGTGGCCAAGTCAGTCGAAAAATGGGATCTTCAAACTAGAAATAGAGATGGGACTAAAATCCAGAGAGGCAATTACAACAACAGTCACATGAATAATGGATTTTCATGGAAATGGGAAAAGGTTAAATGTCTTAAAGATGGAAGATTTTGCAGAGACGCAGTGGACGCAGTGGGGTGGAGAGAGAAGCTATGCATGGTGAACATGAAAGGTGATGCAGCGAAAGAAGGGATTATTTATGATACCAAAAAAGGGGTATGGGAAGACATGCCGGAGGGGATGGTGGCAGGCTGGAAAGGTCCGGTGGCGGCCATGAATGAGGAGGTAGTGTATGTGGTGGACGAAGCAAAAGGTGCGCTGAGAAAATACGACCCGGAAAGGGACAAATGGGAGGAGATACTCAAGTCTGAGAGACTTAAAGGAGCTCAGCAGATTGCTACCGGTGGCAAAAAAGTTTGCGTAATATCCTGCGGCGGTGGTAGTATTATGGTGGTTGATACGGACGCGAAGCCTGTGAGTCTAAGATTGATTGAAACGCCACCGGGATTAGAAGCCGTTGCAGTTCACATATTGCCGAGAATGAGCCTACCGGATATTGAATTGCAGGGAACAGGTTCCACATCGATTTAATGAAAATTTCCTTTTTATTTTATCATAGGCATACTATATTTTACTTTTTATTCCGTTTCCGTTTCCGTTTCCGTTACCGTTTCTATTCTATTTCTATGTGAAGAAGTGGAAAGTGGGAATTTGTCTGTTCTTGATTGAATAGACAAGTTTACATGTTTTCAGTTATGGAGTGATAAGACAGACAGACTGATAATGTCACGGCAAAAAGTTACATTGCAATTAAAATTTGACATTTCCTTTTCTTAAACTATTCGAGTAATGAGTAAGGTACGGCAACTTCCATATTTCATCTTTGTTTAGTTTCAGTGCTACTTCGATTACAAGGACACAATTAAGTACTAAACTAAAGTCTATACATTAAAAAAAATCATTAATATTATCTTTTTGTAATTGGCTTATTTCCAAAAATTCTTATAATTTATTATTTAAAAAATCTTTATATTTATTATGAGTGTTTTTCAAGTCAAATTTTACAAAATAAACTACTCTCAACATATAATTTTGTTAAGTTTGAACGACCTTATTGCCAATTGGTTGCTTTAAGAAAATAAACTAATAAAAAATATGATGTAGTTACAATATTTGGAATTTAAATGAAGTTGGGAAAGAGGACACTAATCACAAACTAAAACCGTGTCCTTCCAAATGGCAATCACAAACCAAAACTGTGTCCTTCCAAATAGCAATCCTGCTTTAAACCAATAAGTTAGTGTCCTCTATAATAATTTTATTACAACCCGATTAAAAATCAAAACCGGTTCCTTCCAAGCGGCAATCAAGGAAGGAAGACTGTTAACAAAGCTTTAAATTGTAGAATGACGGTAAATGGAATTGCATGGCACCTCAATCTTGGGTTAGGTAGAAGCTTGAGGACCCGAGTGAACCTTTTTGTGGTTTTGACAAGGTAAGGCCATCTTATTATTTTTACAGAACTTGTAGGTTTTTCTCCATTAACCATCATCATATTGTATCTAAATGGTGTCATTCCCGTAGCCATTTGGTTTGTGCATGCTTTTCTTAATGCTATTGTTAATTTGAAGGTAATTTGACATGAGTTGGGTTTGTTAAACTGGGATAAATTACATTTACCACAAATGACAAAAACAAAACTATAAAAATAATGGGAAAAAATAGTGCATTCATTTTCTACCTTGGGCAATGTGAGATTTTATGACTGCTTGTGAACTCAAGAAGTTGCACGCGCAATAATTACAGTTTTTTTGGATGATAACAGTCTAGCTTTTGTGATGTTTATAGGTAATAGACAATGCAAACAAATGTCAAGTTCTGACATTAATTATGAAGAAATTACAGTAACAGAGAATCAAACAAATGTCAAGTTCTGACATTAATTATGAAGATATCATAGTAACAGAAGATGCAAACAAATGTCAAGTTCTGACATTAATTATGAAGATATTATAGTAACATCTTTTTCTTCAATTTAATTAGCCTGCCTTGGGGGGCTGATCCTCTGGCTCAAGTACTCTGGTCCTACCCTGTGCCATGAGAACTGGGCCATCCATTTTTATGGGATGACCCAGATCTCATGGCACAGGGTAGGGCCAGAGTACCTGGGCCAAAGGATTTCAAGGCGCCTGCCTTGGCTGGATCTTGTGGCAAGTTGACGTATTCCTTTAGGAAATTTCCTTTGGGCACAGAATGTAAACAAACTTGATTTGAAATGGAAGAGTCGGTCAGAGCCAGGTTACGCTGGACTGAGGTTATGTAGCCTAGATTCACACACACGCTTTCAGTCATCATGTTGTAGCTTTTCTGGAGTCGTAAACCGTCGTTAATCTATCACGACTCATTAGCTTACATTGAGATTGTGCTTTCTTGTCCTTGTTTGTTGTCTTTAAGCTACCCCTGACAGCGACGTGACTTCACTGACCAATCCAAGCCATTGTCGGACCCTTAACCAAGCATGATTTCCTTAAAATTTAAGGGGGTTTCCCTTGTTCAATTATAGCATTCATAATATAAAATAACTACAATTTGTAAGGAAAAGTTATCTTAATTTCAGTAATTGGTTATTAAGTTACAATCATCATTCAACATCTTACCTCGTGTTGGGCGTAGCGGGTGTATTTTATAAAAAGAAAAAATAAAATGAGCAAAATGGATACAGGATTTTTAACGTGGTTCATCCTTAACTTTGGGCTACGTTAACGGACAAAACTCAGAATAAATCTTCTATTATTACAAATAGTAGTTATACAGAGACAAAACCAAAATAGTGGCTCACAAGGTGTTTTCCAACCTAAAAATACTAACCTCACTAGTTTGTCACTCGCCAACCCTTTAGGAATATATTTCCTAACTTCATAGCATTTGATTTGCTATGATTTTCTCTCTCTGTTTTCCTCTATATTTCTTCTTAAGCATGGAGTGCCTTATACAGGCAGTCCACCGCACAGTTGTCTTTTTTTTTCTTCTTTTCAACAAATGATGCATGTCTTCTTTTCAACAAATACTGCATGTTTTCTTTTCAACAAATGCTGCAAATCAGTGCCGCGGTCGCAACGTTGGACATGGAGTCCCTCCATGTGAGAGGGACCCATATCCAATAAATCTCCCCCTTCCGATTACATGGAGGGCTCTATCAAGCCTGCTATTGATCGACAACACTCGAACTTGCCTTTTGGTAGAATCTTGGTTAACATATCTTATCCATTTTCATCAGTATGGATCTTTTCCAACTGTAATTGTTTCGTTTCCATCACATCTCTAATCCAGTGATACCTCACATCAATGTGTTTTGATCGTGAGTGAAACGAGACATTCTTACCAAGGTGAATAGTGCTCTGACTGTCATAAAATAGTTGATACTGTTCTTGCTTGACACCAAGTTTATTAAAGAACTTCTTTATCCATAGCAACTCCTTATAGGCTTCTGTTGCTGCAATAAACTCTGTTTCAGTTGTAGAAAGTGCAACACACTTCTGTAACTTTGACTGCCATGCCATAGCTCCCCCTGTAAAAGTAATCAAGTAACCTGATATAAACTTTCTCGAGTCAACATCTCCAGCCATATCTGCATCTGTGTAACTAGCTAACACAGGTTATGCTCTTCCAAAACATAAGCATATTTTGGATGACCCTCGAAAATATATGAGAATTTACTTGACTGCAGCTCAATATTCCTTTCTAGGATTAGAAAGAAAATGACTCACAACTCCAATTGCATGAGCAATATTTGGCCGTGTACAAACCATGACATACATTAAACTTCCAATTGCTAAAGCATATGGAACTTTGGACATTTCTTCCTTCTCTTCATCTGTAGAAGGGCACTCTCTGAAACTTAATTTAAAGTGATTAGCAAGAGGACAACTAACCGCTTTAGCTTTGTCCAGTTTAAATCTCTGAAGTACTTTATCAATGTACTTCTCTTGTGACAACCATAATTTCTTGGCGCTTCTGTCTCTGATAATCTGCATGCCAAGAATCTGCTTTGCTGATCCCAAGTCTTTCATGGCAAAAGACTTATCCAGCTGCTT
>JAOTIZ010000005.1:11483786-11496148 GCA_027123425.1 Erythroxylum panamense
TAATTAATTAAAATATAATTAATTCATTAATTACAACATTGTAATAAATTAATTAAAATATAATAAACTAATTAAAATATTATTTTTAATTAATTATAATATTAATTATAACTAATTAAAATATAATTAATTCATTAATTAAAATATTTTAATTAATTAATTATAATATAATATAATTAAAATATAATAAATTTTTATTTCCCAATATTTTGGGTGGATATCTAGATTTATTTCATATTTCTGTATAGTATGGATAAGAAAATTAATTCTTTGACTTATATAAAAATACACTTGAACTTAAAAAAGTATTTTTATTTTTTGAAAAACAAATGAGTTTTATTTAATGTAGGACTCAAATGTTACGACTGTTTATTGATACGGATCATTAGAAATGCATAATGATGTTCTATTACGATAGAAGGGTTTTTGGGTCTTACAAAATAATCAATCATCCTCTTTATTTTAAGTGTGCACATCCATCGTAAGGACTAAGAGTTCATATAATTCTCACATCCAAATTTACCTTACGTTTCATATCCTTTTATTATAACTTTAGTCCGAAAAAATTTAGTATTTATTTAATTTAGTGGTAAACAGATTAGTGAATATTAATATCATAAATTATTTAAAAATTTATTTATTCAATAATGACCACCGTTTATTTGGCCCTTGTCAATTATCAATCATTTGTTAACAACTCAAAGCTTGAAATCCAACAAAGCTGAACCGCCGTCAAGGCCTCTTGCCAGTGAGCATGCTACAAATTCTTTAACAGTGGTTTCCCTGTACTTGGGAGGGCTTTCTTCTGATAACATCTCTTTGATGGGTCCATAGAGTCTTGAGTTAGGCATAAAACCTGTGGTAAAAAATCCTGCAATTGAGACTCTTGGTCCTTGGCGGTTCGCTAGGACCCTATGCTCCGCGCTTTTATACTTGTCATTCGTTGAAAGCTGAAAATTAGCAGAGGAAAAACAAGGTTAGACATGGGAACCCTTCAAAATAATAGTTGAAATTTACAGGAACACAGCACACATTGCATCTCTTGCCTTTTGGGATGTAACAGAACAAGAGGAAGAGCAAGGCAATGCTTTTTTCTTTTTCTTGTTGCTTTCCCTTTGTAAATCTTTGAAAGTGTAAAAGAGTGACAAGATTGTAAAGAAGAAGGCTCCTAATTGAATTTTTATTTCTGTGTGGTTTCTAAACTTGCCTGCAAAAGGTCGCCGATATTAACCACTAAAGTCCCTGGTGTAGGAGGCACATCAATCCAGTAATTCTGGTGAAGAACTTGAAGGCCACCAATATGGTCCTGCAGAAGCACTGAGAGGAAGTCATTATCTGCGTGCTTGGAGGTGCCCAAGGTTACTTCTGGTTGTGGACATGCCGGGTAATAGTGGCACAAACAGTTCAGCCCTTCAGCGCAACCCATATCATTCAAGTGGTTTGTGCGCAGACCAAGAGATTCCGACAGTAATTCCAACAGCAGCTTCCCGAGCTTCATTACTTCCTCGGAGTACTTCATTAGTATGTCTCTGTCAAACAAAAGAAAAAGAAATTCTCAGAGAGTCCAATACATCGATCGTTTACCAGTCTCCAAACCAAACTCCAACTAACTTCTGTATAAGACAATATAAGAACACAATCTTAACAATCCCCTTGGATTGTAGAAAGAAAGATTTCAGCTCACCTGCATGTAGTTGGAAATTCTTCTGGCTCAGGAAGATTAGGAGCCATCTGGAAATACATGCTATCCCTCCAGTTAGCTGCAGGAGAACTGTACAGATCAAAGTTGCTATTATAAACTATCTTTTTCTCATAATCCCGAGTATAGAATTTCCTCTTTAGCTCAATATCCTGCTCATAGAACCTACGAACACCATCCTTCATGTCCTCGAGCACGCATAGAGGAATCCCATGATTGACGACTAGGAAAAAACCCCATGTCTCTGATGCATGTCGAATTTTTTCGGTGATCTCCTTGCGTATGCTTGAGTCTTTAGTAACACCTGTCAAGTCTATGATAGGAAACCTGAAATTGGTGTCATCAGCAGGAACAGAACTCCTGTCCAATACATTAGGTGGTTGATGGAAAAAGGGAGGAACATGGGTGATCCCTGCATCTACAAGTCCTTTGACACCGGCTTTTGTCTCGTCGAAAGCTTTTAGGTCAAGCGACCGATCATAACCAGGATACAAAGTAGAAGCCATTTTCCTCTTCACTGCATGCACACTAACCTTTAGTACTACTTAAATAGAAATGGTGGATATACAGAGAGAGCAATGACCGTTTTCCAGTACTAAATATCAACCAAAGGAAGAAAACGTATATGGTCCATTAATGGAGTGGTCCAAATCTACGCGTCTCAGCGTTCACTTGACTAAGTATGGGAGATACGTGTACGATGTCAATACTTCTCAATGCGCATATCCTTTTGCACCTAATCTCTTCTAGGAAAAAGTTTCAACCTTAAAATTGGAAATGTTGCAATCAATTTGACATAGAGAGATTAGTAAGTGAAGTTGAATTAGGCGTGAACAGCAATATTTACTTGTACATCTTAATTATTCAGTAAATTATTTGTAGAAAATAGTTATAACATAATATCTAACAAATGTTCTTTTAGATATAAATTGTCTTAAGAGTTTGTTAAAATTTAATCCTTACAAAAATATTATTTAATTAAGTATTTTTTTAAATATAAATCGTAAGATTTAGTTCAAACTTGTAAAGGAACATATTCATCTGTACTCAAAAAATTATTAATAATTGTTGTCTTTTACATCCAAACTATTCTTGAAAGAGTTAAAATTTTAAAAATAGATGTCTGGTTATGATTATAGTGTTTATATCATATTTTATTAAATTTTAATTATATATTTATATAAATTTTATATAAACATATACTAAATAAATATGTGGATAAAATTTAGAAGATAAGATTTATCGTAATAATCAGACCGAGTGTACGATGTAGTTCATGAAAGGGACTAGTGATAATAAGAGAAAGACAGCACCAAAATGCCTAGTTGTTGGACCACTACCGAAAAAAATTTCTACAGGTCTAGATTTTATCGTCTCTCCTTGAAGCGGTAAAGAAAAGAAAATTTAAATGTCAGTAAACTTGTTATAGAGAATCAACAATTGAAAAAGTAATCCCTCACATCAATGTTTTCTTCTTTTAGTTATAATATCTCTTAGTCTTTCTTGAATCTTAATAATGATAATAAGGCAAAACATCCAAAGACTTGCTTTATATATATATATATATATATATACATATCAACTAAATCATAAACTCTCACGATAGACTTGCTTTTAATCTCAAACAATCGTCAACTAATCTCAAATGGTATTAATACAGTTTGCCATTTCTTGTAAATTCTCAGTCATCCCTATAGTCTCTAATGCTCTCTCTTATTTTGGTCCCTCTTTATTTTTTCTTTTTAAAAATTAAAAGATGAATTATCTATAGATTAATCTAAATCAAAAAAATTACATGAGTTCTTACTTTGACCCCAACTCTAGTGAAGAGAGATTACTAACATTTACAATGATATGAATTATTCTATTAGAATATGAAACATGAATCTTGTCGAAGTAGTTGAGAAGTGTCTATAAGCCTCAAGTTCATTGCATATTCGTAGAGAGTGATTGATGTGCATTCTTGGCATAGAGATGGGCTCGGATGAGGTTATGCTAGCTTGTGTTTTCCCTCCCTCGTACTTGTAGCTTGGCGGCAATCCCTTTCTTTCGGCAATCCCTTTCTTTCTTTATAGTGTATATTGTGATCGTGAATGCGGCTTTAAAAAGAGGAGCATTAACCTTCCCGGTTATCAAATTACTAGCAACCCAACTCAATGAATGATTTATAGAGAGTAGTTGATATATGGATTAGTTTAAATGTATGTTAGTTATGATAAGGCAATCTCGTAAAGACCTATTATTTAGGCAATAATTATTCTGTAAATATTTCCTTTCCTTTTGTATTTGATTGTATCTGATTACGCTTCCTTTAGTTTAGGGATTTCTCTTCACAAATACTTGTATAAATTCAAACCTTGTTTACAGTTATATACATTAGAAAATCCTCTTTATACCTTGGTTCTTTAAGTTATACTATTCAAAATGCCCGAGATTATGTTATTAATGTTAATTGGCGATGTTGATTAAGGATGTTAAGGATACACTGGGAAGAAATTAAAGATGGAAATGAGCTAACGTAATGCAATTGGTTAATTAAGGCTAACTAGAAGGAGAAGCTAGAGATGATCAATTGATGCATAGTTATAGTGTGATGGGGATCAACAAGGAAAATATTTGTACTAAAAAAAGTGAGGAAATAAGTTAGAAAAGAAGATGATTGGCTAAAAAAGGTTCAGCACTGTCCTTTTTTGGGATAAGTGTTAGTTCAGCACAAAGAACGTGGATTTAAATATGAATGAATTTTTGGGATAAGTATTGGTTCACAAAATTATTTTTGTATGAGTTATGGTTTAAGGAAGGTATGTTTTAATTAAAAGATAAAAGAATTTAATCTTAACATTTCAGGCAGACTACGTAAGACTCTGATATTTATATAACACTAAAATCTAACCTCATGAAAATGATAGTGATATACTTTTAAATTTTTATTTATTTTGCAGGCCCCATGTATTGTGGGGCGCACTGTTTAAAAAAAATATCAAAATCTTGACTCGTCTTCTTCTTCATTCCGTGTTCTTCTTCTCCACCGTCGCAATCACCCTCATCGCTCAAAACATGCAAACTAACACTGTGTTTGGTTACCGTTCTAATGGGTAGGGACAGTGGACGGAGACTCAAAAATTCCGTCTCCGTCCTGTTTGGTTTTATGTCTCTACTAAAACGTCCCCGTCTCAGGATTACGGAGACGGTAATAAAATGTACCTCGCCAAACTGTGGTACACGAATTTGCTGCCCCGGGACGGAACGTTTCAATTACTAAATTAACCCCGTTTTTATTCGTCCAAACGTATCCGCTTCTCTTCACCATTTCCAGAAACCGTTCACTACCGTCTCCGAAGCAACCAAACTCGCACTCGTCAGACGTTCGTGCATTCTGGATCCCCTTCCCATTTTTCCCTTCTTTATTTAATCCATCTACTAACTCCTTTAAGCTAATTTACTTCTAACCTTCCCATATTAATTCTAATCCTTCCATCTAATTCTAATCTCTATTCATGCTACTAAATTAATGACTAAAATAAAAAAAACAATCAATTGAATAATCAACCAAAACCTAAATAAATAGTTAAATAAACAAATCGATAATAATTGGAAAAATTTTTGGGGTCCAACAAGAATCCTGTATCCCCATACCTTTTTATAATGTGCATAGAAGTTTTGAACTCAATCATTAAAAAAGAAGTGGAATCAAGCGACAAATTTAAATATCACTCGAAATGTAAGAAAATTGGTCTCACTAATCTTGTATTTGCAGATGACTTACTTCTTTTTTGTAGCGCCAAACTAGAATCTATCAAATGTTTTATGCATGCGATGCACACGTTCAAGGATATCTCAGGTCTACACATCAATTTCCTCTAAAAGAGTCACTTTGTACTGTCAAAGAAAGCTTCTCTGATGGCCTCACAACTTGCTCTTCTAACGTGAATAATGGAGAAAGAGTCACCTCTACTCCATCTCAGCCTCCTAATCTCTACCAAGAGATTAACATTCTTGGAATGCAGTCCCCTTATAGAAAAAATACATAAGAGGATAGGCTCATGGGTGAATAAATTTTTGTCCTATGCAAGGAGGATACAAGTCATAAAATATGTTCTAAACCCATTGCATATTTATTGGAGCTCTCACATTTTTCTTTCAAAAGGTGTAGCTAAGACGATTAAGAGGCTATTCAAGGACTTCTTATGGAAATATTCAAATGGAGCTAAATGTCATACAAAAGTGAAATGGGCTGATATCTGCTGTTCAAATGAAGAAGGAGATCTTAACATATATTCAATAAAACTCATCAATCGAACGCTCTTATAGCGGTTTTGGTGGACTCTAGAAGACTAAAATTCCTTACGGCTTAGATGCCTTCACTCTTATTTTCTCAAAGGTAAAAGCATTTGAGAGCTCCGTAATAAAGAATCACATTCTTTCTTTTTGAACCAACTTCTCAAGATGAGGCAAGACATTGTAGCAGACATGTTATGTTCTATTGGTAATGGGAAGCTCATTACACTATGTTTTGATAATTGGTCAGGAAAAGGAGCTCTTATACACTCCTCAGTGGAAGTAAGGCTTTCTATTCACTTCCCACTTAATACAAAGATGGAAGCTTTCATTAGCCGAACAACTTGGCATTTTCCTGAAGGTATCAACCAATTACAACCAAACTACAATCCAAGTCCATCCCATTGATACCCTTTCTTCTGGCACACTTGCCCAATTGAACAGAAGCATGAGAGAATTGTTACGTTTGCGCAAACCTGCAGTGAATTGGTCTAGAATTGTCTGGAACAAGAACAGTCCTCCAAAGGTTTCTTTCCTCCTATAGCTAGCTATCCAAAACTGCCTCAATACAATTGATAGACTCAGGTATTTAACTATTGATAGATAGTTTCCATTTTGTTTAATAGAGGTTGAATCACATGACCACTTATTCTTCACGTGTGAGATCACCGTCTAGATTTGGGAAGTTGTTAAAAGGAAATTTCAATGGTCATTGCCAACTTGTTCGCTTTCAATTGTTATACAATGGTTATCTGATCATTGTTCCCCTATGGAATCGGTTTATTCTATAACTGTCAGACTCTGTGTGAAAAGCATATGGAAGGAGCGCAATGTCCGAAGATTCGAAACTAAGTAAAAATCTATCTCCCTCTTGATACAAGAAACTCTGAAAAGTATCCATGAGATCCTAATGCTGATATATGTTGTTTAACTCATTTACCTCTGTTCTTTGTTCTGCTTACCTTATGCGAAGCTGAGGTCGAGGAGTTGTAAATTTTGGTTTAACTAGGATATCTCCCTTTGTTTTGTTTGTTATTGATGTTATGTACCTATTTACCTTTTATAAATGAATTTATTATTTTAAAAAGGTGGCTTAGCCTTTGATAGCTGACCAATGGCTCTTGAGACAACTCGAGGCCTCTTCTCTCATCAGAACAACGTCAGTATTGCCCCCTATGGTTCATTGTGGCTTCCGTTCTGTCAAAACCTACTGTTTCTCGCATACACTTTTCAATGGAAACAAATCCTCTATTCCACTTACCCAATTTCAACCATGTTCTATCCAATCTTAGCCACATATTTATTTAAATGTATGATTGAGATTGAATGGAACAGGATAGGAATCACTACAAGAAAAGTATGAAATACCGATGAAAAATTACCGACAGAAAAGAAAAAGTCGCCAATTACCGACGGAAATAATACATCCATCGATGAAGTTGCCTGGAAAATTGAGAAGGCATTAAAAATAAAGGGAAATTTACTGACGGACCTTTCCGTCGGTAATGTAGTCAGCAATTATGTGTTGTCTTCTATCTTGGAGCTCAAACTTTTAATGTAAACGACAACGTTTTGAAAAGCAATAAATTAACGTTGATTTGTTATAATTTAAACAACGTCATTTTGTTATAGGACAAATCATTTTGCTTCATAATGAAAACGACGTCATTTATTTTTTAGCCATATGATGTCGTTTTCATCCTAAAGGAATGTTTTGTTATTTAAACCAAAATGACATTTAAAACCAAACAACGTCGTTTTCATCCTGAAGGAACGTTTTATTATTTAAACCCAAACAACGTCGTTTTGTTGCTGGAAAAAAACGTTCTGCCAGTAACAAATTGACATCGTTTGGTTTTAAACCATACGATGTCATTTTCATCCTGAAGGAACATTTTGTTATTTAAACTAAAATGACATCGTTTGGTTTTAAGCCAAATGACGTCGTTTTCATCGTTTAGTTTAAAACGAAAACGACGTAATTTGGTTTTACGATGTCATTTTGGTTAGGTTAAAAAATCTCAGCCGTCCCCTCCCCCCCCACCACCTGCATGCCCCTGTTTCCTCTTCCTCTCCAGATCTCCTCCATCCACCGTCGGCTGCCTCTATACTGTGGACTACTGCGTCTCTGGCCATGAGCGCCGTCTTCTCCGAAGATTAACATCTAGGTATTTTCCTCTTCTCTCTCTCGATCTTCACAATGGGTTTTTTGAAAATTAATGTTTTCCTTTACCATTTCAATGACTTTGGATTATCTACATTCATTGTAAATTTAATTTTTTTTGTTTCTTTGTGTTTTTCTGATGAAGATTGATTGAGCGTATTGAACAAAATGACAAACCGTGTATTTGGAAAAAGAACACTCTAAATTAAACAATTTTCGAAGAAGTCTATATTTGAACTAATTATGCATGGTGAACTCTAAATGATGTATTGACTTGAAATCTGGTTTTGTTAATTATTATATATTATAAGTTATATCATTATGGGATATGCTTTGATAATGAGAATTCATATATGGAATTATGTTACTTTTAATATTTTCTAATAACTATAAACAATTTTATAATAGCTTTATATAGAGTATAAGGCTATTTTATAGTTCAAATATATTAACAAGGATACAAGTATTTTTGAAAATGTTAACTGTTTTAGTTATAGGCAAATATGTGAGGCAAGGAAAGATTGAAGGTACCATCAAGTTGACAATGCCTTACTATAAGGTACTTGATTAAAAATTTAAAGAGTCATTAAGACTTATTGAATCAAACCAAAGTTGTATTAAGCTAATAAACCTTATAAATTTTCATAGGATTATTGTTGTCTATGTAACCCGTAATTTAGACACTATAGTACCTACTCCTAACATATCAGTTATAACTGAAGGAGAGGAGCACCTTAAGAATAATGGAGATTATATTGATGAATTTTTTACTAAAGAAGTGAAAGCAAAAGCTCATGAATATGTTGAAAAAATATTGATGAACATGTGTGATGAACATGTTGATGGACAATATGATGAATATGCTTGATAAACCTAATGAATATGTTGATGAACATGATGATAAACATGTACAATATGATTTCCATGTAGAAATTTTGAATTAACCTTAACCGTTTTGAAATTAATTCAACTAATTATGGTAATTTTATTGGTAGTGAAAAATATCCTAGTGTTGTTGACCCAACTGAAGCATAGCAAAGACTAAGTACAAGTATTAGGTATAATTCAATAAGTATGGCATCAAAATGGAGATCGGGCATGGAGTGCAGAAATGCAGAAGAATTTAAGTACAATAGCATCAATCTTTAACTTGAATTTGCAATAGTAAAGAACTGTAAAGACTTGTATCTCATCTCAATAGTAAAGGTTTTCAATTGAAAGAGGACACAATATTCTAACCAGTTTGATTACCATGTTTACTAATCTTCAATTTAACTTGACTACCATGTTTACTATCCTTCATTTTAACTAACTCCTAAAAATCGATTATTTGTTCCATATATAGAATATGGTTATCAATCAAAATGGTTAAACTTGTTTGGTTATACTTGAATCAACTATTAAACCCACAATATAGTTCCTAGGCCACTTATTTGAATTCCTCGAAGTCACTAGACTTTAAGAAAAAACTAATCCCTTCATAAAACAAACCCCTTCAAATATTGGTTATATTGAAGAAGAAATCAACCATATTATTTTTGTTTATCTTAATTGCCATTGTCATCTTAACCTTAATTGGAGTTCATTCCAATATCAGTGTACAAAAATATCATAATATAAAGCAAGTCAAGTTGACAATGCAATCATACTCATAAATACGATTTTCTATATAAATTTTATATTTTCAATGAAAAAAGAAGGAATGGTAGCTTGAAAACCTTAGATACTATTATATGATTGAAGTTCATGGTACCTAAATACTTCTCTAAGTCATTCATTTTATTGGACACTCTAAATCCTATATTATGTTTATAGTTCTTAAATCCTAACTATCTCTTCAATTATTTGATTTTAGTGTAAGGCCTAGATACCTCTCTAGGTCTTTTATTTCAACGAATAGGTTTGTTAGTTATTAATTCTTAGAAACCCCTTTAAGAGCTTCAATTTTTTCCTAAAACATTAGATACTCCTCTTATTATGTAATTGTTAATTATTAGAAAACTCTATATGACCTGTAGTTTTTTAAACCCTAAATACCTTTCAAGGGTTTTAATTGTTAACTTATAGATACCTCCTAAGTACCTTGAATTTTTGTTTGATAACTAAATCCATCTTTAGACTTGCAGTTATTAATTCTTAGAAACATGTCTAAGACATTCAATTTATGTTTACAGCCCTAAATACCAGTGTAGGTTTGTAGTTGTTAATTCATAGACATAGCCAAGACCTTCAATTTTTATCTAAAACCTTTGATATTTATTTAGCTTTATAATTGCTAATTCCAAGAAGCCTCTATATGATCTTCAAAAACTTTCCTCTTTAGGTTTGTTATTTTTAATTCCTAAAGTTTCTCTAGGAACTTCATTTTTTTGTCTAAAGTCCCAAGTACCTCTTTTAGTTTGTAAGTGTTAATATTTAAAATCCTCTAGATGACTTTCAATTTTGTCTAAAACCTAGATATCTCACTAGTTTTGTAATGGTTAATTCTTAAAAGCTTATTTAGGATCTTTAAATTTTTTCCCCAAATACTCTAAATACCTCTCTAGGTTTGTATTTAATAATTCTTAGAAACTCTTTTAGGATCTTCAATATTTATAAAAATATCTAAATATTTCTTTAGGTTTTACATTTTAATTTAAGTATTGTCCTAATTACATTTTAAGGATTTTTTTAAATTGTTAGTTATAAATCTTTGATTTCCCTATAAGGAATAACATGCAAAATGAGTAAGGAATAAGAAGTAAATAGCATAAAATAAAGGGTTGCCATGTCAAAAGAAAGATCCAATTCAAAGAGGAGGAAGAATCACCATCATATATGAAACTAAGCTTAAATGGCAAGACATGAAGGAGAATACTACATTACATATAAAATGGAAACACCCATAAAGTAGAGTGACACCCAGGCATATGTTAAAACAAAAACCAATTAAAAAAAGAAAGGGAAAATACATCATGTAAAGGCGAAATGATGGTAAAATAAGGGCAAAATGTAAGAAAAGAAGAAAAACAACAAAAGAAAGATCAAACAATATGTATTAGGGGAGATAAACGTACTAGACTAATTTTTTTTCAACTTTGTATTATATTGATAAACTCTTATTTATTTAAGTGTTAATTAAAGTTGCGATTAAATACTTGAAATTTTATTTTTTCCAAAAATTGCCTGACTTTAATGTCTCTATTAGTGGAGCTGAGAAGGTAAGCTACACCAGATATATTGGTTTGACACATAAGATAATAGAAGGAAAGAATGTGCAACTCAATTTTTTTTTAATTAGTTAATTAGTTAATATGGACTGAATTGAAAATAGACATATAGTTTGGAAACCCAATTTGAGTTGTGGTTGCTGGTCGATATAGAAGTGTATTTTTATTACAGGGGGACCTTTATTTGAAAAGGAAGATGTCCATTTTATAGGAAAAATTTTGTCGAATCTTCAATAGGGTCCTCGTAAAATGTGACAACCGTTTTTTAATTAAAACAAGGTTTCTTAGTATTAATTTATGATCTTATTGTGAAGGAGACTTATAATTATGCAAATTATTGGGGATAACACCTGATGGTTGAATCAATTGAGTATACCTAATGACCTTGATTGATTATAATATTTCATGGCAATTGTTTTAATATATCCCGCTTTCTTCAGAGTAAAGAACGAATTTATTCTTGGTTGTAGGAACTCATTTCTTGCCAGTATTTATATTTTAAAGGGGATTGAAGAGAAGCTTTCGCATGTATTCAAATGACATTCATTTTCGTATATGGTGTGACAATGTTAACAATGAATTTCACACATTTTAATGACATTTGTATTAGTTTCTATATTTTTCATTCTAGCTTCGTCATCATCATCTTCCTTCACATACTTCAGGAAGATCCTTTTGTGTGCCGGTTAAGGTAAGTGATTTTGTTTTTTTACTACATTTTTGCTCTCTTGGTTTATTTGTTTGCGGTATGAACTTCCCATCTGAACTTCCTGCATTTTTAATTGATATGGCCTGCAAGATGCGAAACTTGTTTATGGTATGAACTTCATTTTATCATTGAATTAATATAAGATGAGTTTGACGTATATTATTGTAGCCCCACTCTCGCAAGACACGTACCCGATATCTATGGTGATGTCCGAGTACGTATCCCATAAGGGTGGCATGCTAAAACGATCATTCAGTCAAAATTCATTACAAAACTTTTGTTTCTTTAAAACAAGGTACATGC
>JAOTIZ010000005.1:11507111-11525273 GCA_027123425.1 Erythroxylum panamense
TCAAGTTATGTTTTCCAACAGGCCCATTAATCTTCCGCGAGTTCTTTCATTAAATACATGATCAGCACGTTTCATGGGTCCAGCATCACGCTCTCAAGCAGGATGTTAGGCTCCGGCAGCGGGGTCTAGCATCAAATGTTGGGCTCCAGCAGCGGGTCCAACACTTTGGGCTAGACTCATTTACGAACACATGTTATTCGCACTCCTCTACGTCCAGTACAGCAGTATCAAGTAGACGACCGATAGTGGAACGTATCCATCAGCTTGAGAGCCAAGTGCAGAACTTGACAAGTCAGTTGCAACAGACAATGGAGTATATGACTAAGCTCCAAAACGATGTGGAGCAGTTAAAGAGGAGGCCTACAGACTCAGACCATCCGCGATCAGCAGGAAAATAGGATTGTTGTAGTCATTTGGTTTGAATTTATGTACAATTTAATGTTTTTATTATCAATGAAGAAATTTTTTCCATTATATGATCAATTAATTTTCTGTTTAAATAAATTAAATATATAAACAAATCAAAAACTTATGCACAAATAATTTACAGCTGTTGAAATTATCCAAATCAAATTTAATGTCAAGATTTTAAAAAAATACTTACAGAGGGAATTGGGGTAAATTGATGAGAATATGCATTATTGTTACCGACAGAATTTAAGTCCCCGTCTATAAATTAAGACATATTTACCGACAGTTTTTGGTAAACCGTTGGTTTCCATCCTTAATTTGAGCGATATTTATCGACAATTATTGACAAACCGTCAACATATGTTCACATTTTTATTATAAACGGTTCTCTCTATCGGTAAATTTACCGACAAATTTAATATTCTGTCGGTAAATTTTCAGATGGAAACAAGATTGCGTCGACAGTTACTGACAGCGCATTTCGTGACGCAATTTTCCATCGGTGAAAACCATCGCAAAATTCAATCACCAACGAAAAGTTAATGTTTTCCAACGATAATTTCCGACGGTAAACACCCTTTTTCTTGTAGTGAATTAGGTAAGTGGAGCAGAGGATCTCATGTTCTTCTCAATTACACGTGTATTCTCATGATCGTAAATGGGCAATGGACGTACTCAGGAGCAAGTTCAAAGAAGCAGTAGAATCTGGAAAAGTTATGATTTTCATTTAATTTTTTAAAAGTTAAAATCAATTCAATTTTATAACGTAATAAAATATGAACAATAAATCATATCTTATTATGAAGTTTGATTCTTTTTTTAAATACAGTTTCCTTTTAATTGCTTATGAACTTGATTCATCTTAACCATCGTGACTGGATACATGTCTAACCTTAAAAGTATCCACAACTCTAGAATTGTTGTTAAGAGAGTTATGCAGGAAGTAATAGCTCTCTTTAAACTTAAACCAATTTATAATACGGTTTTAATCATTCAATAATTTAATTGAAATAAAATTTTAATTTTAATTAAATATCAATTAAGCTCAAATAAGATCAAATATCTCATAATAGTCCTTTTTTATTAAATATCTCATATTTAATAGTATAGTTTTTTAAACTTTACAAACAAATTCAACTTAATTAGAACATCTTTTATCTCTTCAATTTGTTATTTGTGTGTGATTTATTAGGTCCCTAAATATATTGACAATATATATAAATTACTACCCTAAATTATTTTAGGGTTAGATAAATTAAAATCTTTTAATTTATCCTTAATTATCTAATTAAACAATTTATATTTATAGATCAAGATTGGTATTTAGCAATATATCATGATTAACAAAATTTTATAAACGTCAAAATGATTTTAACTAACTTTTCTATGCATAATTTTTTAATATAATTCAATCATTTAATCACATAAGTTTTTAATTAGACATAGATCGTTAAACTAATGTCTACTTTATTTAAGTTTAATCATATTAGTTCTCCACAATTAGTAATTGATTTTATTAATATGTCAATTGAATGAACTTGTTCTTTAACAAGCACTTACTTATTTATTAAAATATCTTCATACTTTAATTTATAAAATCAATACTTTCTTTATAAAAAAAAACATATATTGGTCTATCTACGCTCTATTAACGTTCAAGCGACGACCTATTTACCCTGTACTTACGCTTTATTAATCCACTACTTCCAGCGAGGTCCCATGTTACCAATGTTGTCAGCCACAAGTTGCTCTCATTCGCCTACAGCCTCTCTCGTGTTCTAACATCCTCGTCGCCGCCTGCAAAATCTCCTTGCGTTGCCTACATGAACTCTGGCAGTGCTTCTCTTTACACCAACAGCATGAACATCGTCAGCGCTTCTCCATAGTGTCGCCACTTCTCCAACCCGCCGCAGGCAATAACTTCTTCGAAGGCTCAAATTCCAAAAACTTCAACCAACACTCCAAACCCAGCAACCACAACTCGGGACAATTCAGTACAACACAAAAACATATATGCTTTACAAATTTTTCTTGATCACATGTGGTATAGCTTTATTTTAGTTACCAATAGTTGGTGACTTCACCACCAATCAAGGTTGTTTTTTCTTTTATTTTCCAACAAACTTATTTCCCAAACCAATACTTAGAAAAACAAGCAATAAATTGCATACTAGAATTCTAAATTCTTCTTTTTTTTGGGTCTTCGGTTGAGCTTTTCATGTACAATATATTGTTTAAAAAACAATTATTAATCATAATTGAATTAGATTTAAGGTTTTATGAAATTTCAATCTAAACCTTTTAGATTAAAATTAATCATATCTAAATATGATTTTAGGGCTTTAATTTCAATTCCAACATTCAGATCAATAACAACCAAACAATTTAATTAAATTATAGAATTAAAATCTGCTTTGATTCTATGATTAGAAAATCGGGATGAAAATTGATCTCCACCACAGAGGAACAATTACAAAATATTTTTATATTTTAATTTTTCAAAATCCAAGATTACTTTAGTTATATAAAAGGATTAACAATTAAATCATAATAAAGCATGAATCTTAATTCGTACCTTATTCTAAAGCTTAGCCTTTATCTTGTCGTATTTTTCGAACTGTTTTTAAAACTAATCAATCTCAACCATCGTAGCTATTTAAGTGTCTGACCTCTATATGTATTTACAAAATAAGTTGAGAGAATTTTGTAACTCTTATAAAGAGAGTTAAGCAAGAAGCGCTACTTCATTAGAGTTTAAGTATATTTATAATAAGTTTTGAATATTTTAGTAATTTAATTGAAATTAAATTTTAGTTTCAATTAAACTTTAATTGGAATTACAAATAACTCTAATTAAATACTAATTATGATCAAATAAGATCTAATATCTCATTTTTTATCCTTATTTATTAAATATCTCATATTTAACTATAAAACTTCTCAAACTTTACATTCAATTCCAACTTAATTAAAATATTTTTGCTCTCTTCAACCTATTTTTATCTGAGACCTTAATTTATCTAATTCTAATTATACTTATAATTAGATAAATTAAAAATTATTTTAATTTATTTTTAATTTTCTAATTAAATAATTTATAATCGTAGATCAAAATTGGCGTCTAGCAATACATCACGACCAACCATATATTTGGTAATGTCAAAGTAGTTTTGACTAATATTTTCTTGCATGATTTTTCTATATAATTTAAAATTTTCATCGTACTATGTTCTGATTAGATATAAAGCATGAAATTAATGTCTACTCTATTTTGAGTCCAATCATATTAGTTCTCCGCTATTAGTTATTGATTTAATTAATGACATTTGTAAACTATTTACAAAACATCATATTACCTTGGCCAAAGATTTCCCAAATCAAATATTAATCGAGAACAACATAACATTCTCCCTAATTACTTTATAGTGATGAATTATATCTTGATCTTCTTTAATATAGTTCATACTACATCTAATAACTACCAACTAAACAACTTATGATTATAATAAGCCATAAGTAGTATCAAAACATAGCAATCCATATCCAAAATAACTTTGGTGACCTCAAGTCAAAAAATTACTTATACGATCATTACAATGAGATTTTCCATACACATACAAGTAATATTCTAAATGGATTTCTCATATCATGTTTGTTCAGTGAGTTTGTTTTCTAACAAGCACTCACACGTTTAAGTATCTCCATATTTTAGTCTATGAGATCGATCACTTCTTTCATAAGGAAAAAATAAAGTGTGATAGAATCTTTACGTTTTATCAATGTTAAGTCTTAATAGAACAATGACTAGAAACACTTTAGGAATAATACATAATTGCAATATAAATTTCATAATTATATTTTCATTATAATTTTATTTACAATGTATAATTATCCCATAAACTTTATCATATATATTTAAACATGTACAAGATAATGAATGTCTTTAAATACATTATAAGAGTTAAGACATTTATTGACAACTTTTTTGTGACTAATTATCATTTCGTCACAAATATGAGATTTTTTGTGACAAAACAATTGATTGGCAATATTGTTTGAATTAAATGTGATGATTTATTTTTTGTCACTAGTACAATGGTAATTGTGACAATGTAGTGTCTTTTACAATTAAATTGTAACTATTAATATATTAATAGTGTCAAAATTTCTTTTATCACTAAGTTTTGTCATTAAAAACATATGCAATTTGATGTCAAAGTAATTTTGATTAGAATGAATTGTAATTGTGACAAACATGTTGATCACTAATATTTTCTATTTGTTATGACAAAACATAGTTTGGTCACTAATATTTTTCTCTTGATATGACGAAACGATTTACCATTACATGACATTATACTTTTTTTGTGATGAAAACTTTTGTCAATAAAAATTCAATTAGTTAGTGTCTACTTAATATTGTCACAAAAACTGAACTATCACTATATTCACTATTATTCATAATTTAGTGACAACTTTTTTGTGACGAACTATCATTTCGTCACAAATATGAGGTTTTTTTGTGACAAAACAATTTATCGGTACTATTGTTTGAATTAACTATGATGAATTATTTTTTTGTCACTAATACGATGGTAATTGTGATAATTTAGTATCTTTCACAATTAAATTGGCACTATTAATATATTAATAATTTCAATTTTTCTTTTATCACTAAGTTTTGTCACTAAAAGCATATGCAATTTGGCACCAAAGTAATTTTGATTGGAATGAACTGTAATTGTAACAAAACATATGTTGGTCACTAATATTTTCTATTTGTTGTGACAAAACATAATTTAATGACTAATATTTTTTTCTTTCTGTGACGAAACAGTTTACTGTCACATGATATTTTAATTTTTGTGACAAAAATTTTTGTCAATATAAATTTAATTAGTTAATGTCTACTTAATATTGTCATAAAAATAGAACTATCCCTGTAGTCACTACTATTCGTAATTTTTGTGACAAGAGATTTTATTGTCACTTGACATCAACTTTTTACTACAAAGATTATTGTCAATATAAACATAACAAATTAATGATAACTATTTCTTGTTATAATAACATATTAAAATTAACCACTCTATCGATTAATTTTGTCAGTATTGTATAAAGTTTTGGGACTAGAAACTAATTGTCATGGTTTTTTCTTATTATTTGCAAATAAATTTAAATATTTTCTTATAAAATATTCAAACTACATATATTGATAATCCAAAAGTAATATTTTATATATCTATAGATATTTTCTAAACATAACTTTGAAATTTCTTCAAAATAAAAATAAAAATAAATAAATGTTTAAATATAATGAAAATCTTGTTCCAAAATATTAAGCAAAACTTTTAGCCTATTCAAAATTTAAAAGCAAAGTTCTTGCTAATACTCAATCGTTTTCATCATCTCCTTCCACATCTTTACTTACTGAATTTGTCTCATCGTTCATAAAATAAATAATTAAAACAATATTGATTTAATTCAAAATTTTGATTATATCAAAATTAGATATCAAGTCAAACCCTAATCATCTTTCAATTAGGCATGATTTTAAATTCATCATATTACGTTTGGGTTTAAGTTACACTATATTGTGAATGTGGTTTCTTTATTGTAAATATAATCATTATTATAATTGTATTGTTCATAATAATAATAACTATTATTTGCAATTGGAATATAATTTACATTTCATAATTTAAAAGTCTTCCATATGATAGTAGACTAAATTGTTTTTCTTTTAATATAGGAATAATGTTTACAAGAAGTAAATCGCAAGCTTTGGAGATACTTTTCTTTTGAAAAAGGGGAAAAATACATTAGAATTTAAAGAATTTACAGATTGAATTTATTTTAAGTTATTTATTTTAAATATATAATAAATTAAATTTATATTAAATATGTGATTCATAGAATCTTGAAGGAAAGTTCCTGAACTATCCAATATTAATGTACCTTTAAAATTGTGGACACCAATCGCGAAAAGCCATAGAAGCTCGATCAAAATTTTAAACTTGAAATTGACTAATCAAAAGCCGATATCATGGAAAAAAGATGAGCATGACCACACTAAAGCTCATGGGATGTTCCAATGCAATCTAAACTCAAGGTTTTTATATTTATTTTTTTATAATCATTATTGGCTTTTACTTTTGCTGGAATTTTATATTACAGATTTAAAAAATTAATCTTTTGTTACTTAACATTTATAAGTTTCAATATTTAACTTATAAATTTTGAAATTTTTATTTAAGCTTTTACGAACATTTTACAGATAAATTCATATATTTTGCTATAATAAATTTCAAATTAGCAACACAAAACTTGAAAGCCATGAGACGACCCTTCATGAGATTTGCTATTTACATAGAGGGCGAGATTGTCCGATAGAATGATAGTGCAAAACCCTTAATCAAAACTATGAAATACGAAATCGAAAACATTATATTCTTAGGCGAGCCTGTACGAGGATTAATCCAAAGCCCAAGTTTAAAGAACTCGAAACCTCTTAAAACACACGCTTTGGATGGAATATAAACAAAATGAAATCCCCAACTCTAATGAACCCCAATCAATTATATAAAAGGAAACATATTTAATAAGGTTGATTTGAAAACAAGAATATAAATTTATCACAATTGTTTACCTTAATAAAAATTATATTCCTGATGCAATAGAAGAAGATAAGAAATCATCCCTTATAGAAGTCGTTATTCAACCAATCTAACCCTAAATAATATTTATTATGATGTATTTATACCTCTTCAAAAAAAAGAAACCTTAACTACATAAAAGACCTTTAAACATAGGTCTTTCACTAAAATAATTAAAGCACAAACTAATATTTCTAAAATACAGCCTATGAAACTTAAAAGTTTTAAACAAGCCCAAGACATAAGTAGTGGGCTGCCAAAGTTATGTTTTTAGCATAAAATAATTAATTAAATAAGAAGGAAAGTTTTCTTGCTCATTCTTACCAACTTGATTAGTTGTCTTGTCATTAACCCTCATTATTTCTTGAGATTCTATGTTATCTACGACTTATGTAAAATTGAAGCGCTTCTTTAAATTTTTTAGTTCTTGGTTTTGTTATTAATCCTCTATTTTTTATTAAAAGAGAAGTGATAAAACAGTAACGTTAAGCCACAAGTCGTGGGAAGAGATCCCAGCATTATCCTCTAGCAGGATGTTCAGACAGCCCACAGTAGGCAGATGGAGATGATGAAAACTGCCCACAAAAGAGCTTGCATAGTTTGAGAACCAATCAGCTAGCCTATTTCCTTCCTGATAACCATGACAGGTCTTCACAGTCCAGTTTCTAGCAAACAAGTTCTGAATCCCTAACGTTAAAGAACATTGCATATCCTGTCTATTTTGGGAAGGTGAGAGGATGTTAATGATGACTAATGAATCCACCTCTAACTCAACTCATCGGTAACCAAGATCCCAAGCAAGCGTTAACTCGAAAAATATGCCCCCAGAGTTTAGCAGAAATAGACATGCAGAAGCCAATATTATGAGTGAAACCTCCAAACCAAACCCCCAAACTATCCCATAGGACGCCACCTGTTGCAACCCAGGAAGAAGAGGATTTGTAAGTTCCATTAGGGTTTAGCTTGACCTAAGAAGGAGGGGGTCGGGACCAGCTTAGCAATTTTTCATTCCGATGTCCTGCCCTATCCAATGCATGGCTAAATAAAACTCGAGCTTTATAAATTCAAACCATATAATCAAGGACAATAAAATAAGGATTAGATGGCCACACAAATTGAATGTTAAAGATGCATTTGTTGCGCCAAAACGAGAGAAACCAACATGCAATACCGAATATCACTGACCATTCAAAACCAAACACCTTATGCTTGTTTTGCAAGTTAGACCTAAGCCAGTCATTCTTGTTCAAACTAAAGAAATTAGTATTGGCTAGTAACTGGGAAAAAGACAACCATAAAGACCGAGCATGAGGATCCCTCACTGCATGGATGTTCGTCTCACTACCGCCATAACTTGGACAGGAATCATCAAGAGATAAATGTCGTAAGCATCTTTGCTAGTTAGATAACAACCTTCCATTTAATAGGAGCCAGAGGAATGCTCGGATGCGTTAAGGTCCTGCCCATTTCCAAATTACCTACCAGTAATTGTCCCCTTCTAGAATATTGTTCTTTTTGTTCGAGTTGTACGCAGAAGCAGTGGAAAAATCCCATTGTTAATAGCTCCCTAAACAAACTTATCATTACCATGAGTGTTGGTAGGAGGTAGGATGCCAGCAATAGCCATACAAATCGACGCTGGCAATAAATCCTAGAATAGCTCCCATCTCCACCCACCATAGTTATCCACAAAATGTTTCACAGGTAGAGTCATCATCTCTTCTGGAATCATTGTCGTGGCAAACTCAATTAGGGGACCCAAATCAAAAACCCAAGCATCTAACCAAAATTTTGTAATAGTTCTATTTTCAACTCTCCATTTGATGCCATTCATAACATGTTGCCAATCTAAAGCCACGCTTCTCCAAATCATTGATCCCCTAACAGAATTAAGGGTAAGTGGCAAGTGATTTAGATCAAACTTGTACTTAACACTAACAACTTGGACCCATAGAGCATTAGGATTAATAATCAAATCCCAACCAAGTCTTGTTAGAAGCACGTCATTGTTGGCTCAAATTCTTCTAATGTCAAGACCACCAGATTCCTTAGGTTTACAAATTGTATCCCAATTAACCAAGCTACATTTTCTTTGATCAGAATTGGATCCCCATAGAAAGGTACACATAATTGTTTCCAAATCATCACATAACTGCTGAGGAAGTCTAACAATTTGCATTATATAGATAGGCAAAGCTGACAACACCAATTGAATTAGCGTTGCCCTACCTGCTAGGGATAGATGCTTGGATTTCCACCTTTGGAGGCGCTGCTGGACCTTGTCAAGAATATGCTGATATTTTCTTCTAGAAGTCTGCTCATGAATTAAAGGCACCCCAAGGTATTTGTCGAGATTATTTATAAGTGGAAAACCCCAGATTCCTGCTTATAGAGCGAGCTATAGGATGAGACATATTATTTGAGAAATAACACTGAGTCTTTTCCTTGCTTACCTATTGTCCAGAAACTGTGCTATAAACATCTAAGATCTCCTGAATGAAGCTAATCTGATTATCTTTAACCTCAGCAAATAGAATGAGGTTGTTAGCAAAGAATAAATAGGATAGGTTGGGTCCCCCTCAACTTAACTTGATCGATTTCCATTTCCCATGAGCCACTGCATGATTAATTAAGTGTCCCAATCTCTCCATGCAAAGGGAAAAAATGTATGGTGAAATAAGGTCCCCTTGTCGAATTCCTCGAGTCAGGGAAAATGCTTCTGAGAGCTCACCACCCCAACTTGCTTGCATAGATACTGTGGAGATACATTTCATAATAAGATTAATGAGCTCCATAGGCAACCTAGCATCACTAAGAGTTTCGAGAATAAAGTCCCAGTTTAACCGGTCAAAAGCCTTTTCTAAATCCACCTTAATCGCGATAAAACCAGTTTTGCCCTTCTTCCTTCTCACTGTATGAAAAACTTCTTGAGCTATAACAATGTTGTCTGTGATTCTACTCCCAGGGACAAAACTGCATTGAGTAGGAGCAACAATCTCATTCAAGTAAGGCTTGAGCCTATTAACCACTACCTTAGAGATTGCCTTGTAAACTACCGAACAAAGATTGATAGGGAGAAATTGCTGAATAGATACCGGGGAAGGGATCTTAGGAATTAGCACAAGAATAGTATGTTTAAACTCAGTTTCCCAAGATTCATATCTAAATACTTTCTAAATAAGATCCACCAGTGAAGAACCAACTGTTGCCCATTGTTTTTGGAAAAAGAGGGCATGGAAGCCATCAAACCCTGGGGCCTTGTTAGGTGCCATATCAAATACAGTTTTTTTCAGTTCATCTGCTTGAACTGGGCATCCCATTTGAAACACATCCTCACTAGGTAAAGGAGGAAAAGCTCCCCTAATATGAAGATCCACTACCCCTGGTTCCTCTTTGCTATATAACGTCTCAAAGAAAATTTTTGTCATTTGCTTAAAAGAAGCCGTGACCGAAATCATGCTCCCAGCATCATCTCGAAGGGAGGTGACTTGAGTCTATCTTCTCTTTGCCATAGTAATGGCATGGTAAAATTTTGTATTACGATCATAATGCGAGATCCATTGACACCGAGCCTGCTGATGCCAAAAACCTCCTCTTCACATAGAACTTGCTCTAATTCGGATTGGAAAAATACTTCTAATTCCTTCAGAGTGGTGGATTACCTTTGTTCAATTGTCCTTTGGATACTCCCCCAGTCTGTCAGAAGCTTGTTTTTGCATTAGAAAATTTTCCAAATTTAGTTTTGTTCCATTCCTGTAGTTGTCTAGCAAAGTCCATCAAAGATCCGCAACAATCATTATAAGCAGGTCTCTAATTGGTGTTTGCAAAGGATGCAAAAGTTTTATGGGTTAACCAAGCAGATTGAAAGTGAAACTGACGCTACCCTAAATTAGAGAACGTCTTGTTACCAAAACTGACCAATAAAGGCCTATGATCAGAGTCAATAAAAGGAAATGCAATACAGTCGTATTATGGAACAACTCCTGCCATTGGGCAGAACCAAAAGCCCTATCAAACCTTTCCAGCACGTTACCCCTCCTCCAAGTGTATCTGGGTCCAGCAAAACCAAGATCATGCAAACAAGCACTTTGAATATACATTTGAAAGAGTTTATTAACCACAGGTTGCACTCGAGAGCCTCCTCGTTTATTTGTAATCGCAAGCTTGGCATTAAAATCTCCCCTAGTGACTAGGCCCTAGTTGTAATATGTGCAAGTCGTTGAATATTCTGCCATAAGTACTATTGAAGATGGTATTTCGGGCTTGCATAAATAGCTGTAAAGAAATAAGATAGTCCATCTCGCACAATTATGAAATGTACAAACTATCTATGAGCCGCCAATACCATGACTTCATTGTCCTCCCTCTATAATAACCATATTCCAACTGAAAAACCCTCTGTCTCCACCTTAAAAGAATGTTCAAAACCCAAACTACCAATAACTTTATTCGCCATCTCTCCACTAATCCGTTGTTTAGATAACACAACAAGGAAAGGCTTATGTGGCCGAACAAAATTCCTGAGAACAGGCTTAAAGGTCTTGCTTCCAACCCCTTGGCAATTCCAGATGAAAATCGGCATAATAAATTGATGGAGACAAAGTAAGGCACTCCTACGTATGAATGCTTTTGGCACCATCAAGCGGGACACCTACTGTATCAAAACCTAGAGTTTGGGGGACAAATTCCTCACTAGAGTCAAGCATCATAGGTACAGTATTTATCTCAGTTGAAATCTTACTAAGATCAGGGGATTTTGCAGACGGCACCATATATTTATTTTGGCTTGGTATCTTATTATTGCCCAAAGAGGTTTCAAAATCATTGTCTGCCCCACATACCATTTCATCCTGCCCTGTTAGTGAGAAAGATTTATCTGGATAAACCACGTTGTGATGAGTAGGAATAACAATAGTCGTGTGATCTCCAGTTGGCCACTGCCTGGGTTGGTTTGGTACATTATGTGATTCATGTGTTCCTTTGCTGATCGCACCTGATTATCTACCTTAATAGGACTCTAATGATGAATTTGAGCAGTAGACTTGACCTTTTTAGCTGCATTAGGCCTAGACTTTCCCCCACCCTATGTCCGGGATATATTAGACTGTGCGGTCCTTGCTTGGGCGAGAGATTGTTCCAAATCCTATCTTGTAGAACCTGTGTCCCTAGACTCCTTCTCCACTTGAGCCTATCAATTATTCATAATCTTCGAACTCTCGGTATCAGTTATGATAGAGAATCTGGAGCCCTTTTGTCTCGTTCATTGATTTGATATAGCAAGATCATTTCCCCAATTTGGCTCATTGATTGCAATCTAGTAGGGCGTTGAACCTAAATCCAAGGTCCATACACTTCCTTACTGGCCACCGTGGATGGTGGAGGACTGTTCTCGACAGCTGCATCGTTGCTATCATTTTCTTTAGCTCCTACTAGGACTTTGTGAGGTACTTGCACCCTTGAAGGGCAGTCGACTGATCCATGGCCCACTATACCACAAGAGAAATATATCTGGGGTAGACCTTCATAAGCCACTTTTATTTCATTCCCATCGATCTCCACCTGTGGTCGTAGTGAGGCTGTCAAATCGATATCTATGGAAACCCTAGCAAATTTTCCTCTTTGTGATTGTTGTGTATTCTCATCGATTTTCACTGTGTGACCTATCAAGTTTCCCCAAGCTGTGAGGATCATTAGGTGATACCGAGAAACAAGTAACTTATAGAAACAAACCCAAACCACTGCCCGACAAATTTTTCCTTGTAAGGGGCGGATGTTAGGATGCCATGGCTGCACCGAAAGTGCATGCCCCAAAATTATCCAAGGACCCTTGGTTAGAGCATTCATATAATCTTCCTCCTCCACAAATTTGATTAAGAAATAATCATTGTCTAGATCAATGATCTTCATAGGGCCTTTTAGTTTCCACATATCTCTCAATCTGTTCTTTAACAGTTTGTAACCAACCCGATAGTCGAACAACTTCACCACCACTGCTCTTTCCCATTGTTTATCCAGCCGATTTCTAAAGGTGGAGGAAAGTTCCAATGCTGAACCAAACTCCCTGTTAATCACTGAGATATCACCATCTTCAAGGTCCACCGATGTCTCCTCAGGCCATGCGAAATCGTCCTCCTCCTTCTCCACTGGTCGTCCTATGACCGCAGTACTGTAGCTTGGTTTAGGACGTGCAAGAGGAGGGTCTTCCTCCCTATCGCATATTCAAACTTTCTTAGCCAAATGACCTTCATTGCCAAGAGAATGGATGTCCCCCTAGCTGCTTCAGACCGCTTAGAGCTATCATCTTTAGCACTATTTCGCTTACAAAGTCCTTGATCGTGCTCACTCATGGATGTTTTAAACTTTTTAACATACGTAAACCCCAAGGTAACTCCTATTCGTTTCTTCTAATTTACGATTTTCAGTCCAATCCTTTTTTTCTCCTGTTGCTTAATGATTTTGGGATATGTTCACAAACAAGAGATGATAAGGCAAAACTGGTTGTGGTTATTCTGATTAGCGCACCCGGTAGTGGCAAGTCCACTTGCTGTGAGCAAGTCATGGCTTTGTCTTCACACCCAAGGTCTCGCGTCTATCAGGTACTCAGTTTCCTCCTCTATCATATAAGTGTTTGTTGAAATGCTTCATTGAACTTTTGATTTTGTTTACCATTTTTCTTTGAAACGATGTGGAACTAATTTTTTTCCTTTGGTTGTAGGACATAATCAACAATGACAAAGCTAGGATGAAGCAACAATGTGTGAAGAGTATAATGGGCTCACTTAGTAAAGGCAAAAGTTTGTTTATTGCAATATGGAAATAATAGGCTTGTTTTAGTAGACCTGAGCTATATATCAAATATTTTGTCTCTGGTTACGACAAAAGTTGCAAACAGAAACATCGACTCAAAGAAGTTCTTCACTTTTGTTGGAGGTATAACTAAGCTTTATTCTGTTGGGGGCTTATACTGTAATGTAATAGCCAATGCTGCGAACTGTTAAGTTTTATAATTCAATTGTTTCTAATATGTGGTTGCTTATTAGTTGTTTGTTGGAAACAACACTATTGCATGGAATCCAGGAAGTGTTCAAAGCAATATTACATTGACATAGCTATGTGCCCTCATAATGGCTTATGTAGATCTAAAGACATGATTCTGTAGATTTTTCAATTTAGCTGCCATATTGGTAAAATCTAGTTCTTTTGATACTGCTTTTTGTACCTGGTATACCAAGTTAGATAAATTCATATTTGGTGAAATTGGCTCTCCTACTTGAACATATTGAGATAATTTACATCTATTGAGGATTAACCAAAAATCCCAATGTAGGCAGTTGAAACTTGGTGGTGGAGGCATAAATTCTTCAATTTTCAGTTGCTGGTCCTGCATTGGAGTATTATGCAACCAAGGAATGAGCAAAATCTCTTCAACCTGGACGTGCTATTCCGCTTCCTTTAGATTCTTCATTATTCAAGAGTTATCCCATGTCATGTATGTCCTTGGTCAAAATATGAAGCCACAGAGACCTAATTGTCTAAATAAAGACTACGGTAAGGCCTCGTTTGGTTGGCATGGATTATTGCCGGGGAAAGTAATCTTTTTCTTAAAATTTAAATTATTACGTTTGGTTCCTGTTTTTGAGTAGTTAGGAAAGTAAAAACTTTCCTAATTTAGAGAAAGTAGTGGCGCTTTCCTTAAATTCTAAATCCCAACACCCCTTGGTATTTCGATTACTTTCCTCAGAAATTTAATCTAAAAAATACACTAGATAATTTAACCATTCATTCTCTCTCAACTCTACGACTTTAAAATATATAAAATAAATATTAGTTTTGTAAATAATAATTTTTCAATTATTTATTTTTTAAAATAAAATATTTTATTAATAAATATTATATAAAATATTAAAATAAATTTAAATAAAATATTTTTGTAAGTTTTATTTAATTTATAATTATTATTAGTAATAAAAATATTTATTATTATTTTAAAAAATCCACAATAATTATAAAAGTTAAAATAAATAAAATAACTAATTAAAAAACTTTGAAAAAATGGGGGAAGGAGAGATAAGAGGGAGGCAGGGAAATTTTAAAATTTTGCCAAAAATCTTTCCTATTTTTTAAAATTTTCAGTATTGGCCGGTATTTAGATTTTGAATATTTTTACTCAGAAGTTTCAACCAACAATCTTCAGGTTCATATTTTTCCTTATTTAACGATTTCAATTTTTATTTTGTTTGTAGGGATATAATTGGAAACATAACTCAAAATTAAGTTACATTCTATAAAATACTATTACATACTAAACACTATAATAAGAATCTACCAAACTTTCATATTAGAATTCTTATAAGTATCCAAACATGTAAATATCTTTACTTTCTATAGATTTATTTTCCAAAGAATTATATTCCAAATTTACTTTACTTTCTCGTCAACCAAATGGGGAAGGTTTTCTAAAATCCTTCACGAACCTTACACGACACTTTTTGAGTATTTTATCTCTATAGCAAGGAACGAAGAATCTCTATTGCAAGGAATCAAGAACAGTCACCGGTCAAATTCAGTGAAAACCTTATATCAGGATCTTCAACTGGCCGTAGAAGTCCTATCTTGAACACTTATCAAAAGACTAAGAGAGATGGTGATTATGCATCTGATAAAAGCAAAAAGAGCAAGGGATGTAAGGATGAAATGAAAGGTTATGAAAACATTTCCCGTTCGTCTTACGGAAAAGGAAGTGGAGAGAAACTAAGCGAGAAGGAAGCATTGGAGCTCCTGGGCACAAGCTCTTTACAACAGTGCCATGAATCTCCTGAGTCAAAAGGATCAGTTGGAAGTATTAGATGATATTGTTAAATTTAATAATATTATTTGTGACAAATACGAATACATTAGTAATAAATTTATTTTAACATATAATCTTTATTTAGTGGCAACAATATTGTAACATATAACTTTATACTTAAATGAAATTTGTTAGACAATATGGTTACTGGCACAAATTTCTTTTACCACTAGTACAATTCTGTTAATAAATTGATAGTTCTTTTGTGATAATAATAAACAGATTAGTGGCAATATATTTTGTAAGAATAAATTTTTATTTTTTAATGAAAAAATGATATTGACACTTTTTTCTTAAAATATTAGTGACTAAGAAGTAATAGACACTGAAAAAAAGCACTACTGACAAATATTTTCTCACTATTTCCAATTATTTTAGTGGCGATGATATTGACACAATAAATAAAGTATTATTACGACTTAATTCGTAACTAATTTATATTATTTATGACAATAAACTTGTCATAAATATATAAAGTTACCGTGACCATATAGTTTTGTCACACATTCCACAATCTTTAGTGTCAGTAATTTTGTCACAAAAGTGTTGTATAATTATGATCATTTTTTAAATTAGTCATTATTTCATTAGTATTAGAGGTATTTGTGATAGGAGATGACGATTTTAAAAGTTGGAAACTATTAATAGTAGTGATTAATATTACTATTTTTAGTGACAACTTTTGCTGTAACTAAAAATACAATTTTTTGTAGTGATAATTGTTACTAAACTATAATCAAACTGATTAGTTGGAAGACATAAACTAACAGGATAGCCAATTCTCCTTATATTGTCGTGCTCTCATCAACTTTTATAAGTTTACCCAACTTGCTTATGATATGGCTCAACCCCTCCGAAGACTAGTACTCAAGAGGGGCTCCACAGAAATTTGCCCAAACTGGGGCAATTTCTGGCATACTCATGTTGAGCTTTATCCCTGGATGCCACGTTTTGACGAATAATAGGTATCCCTGGATATGCCAAGGCCCTGCATTTATAACTCTTTTAGCCTTATCTTCAACTGAAAACTTAAAAATATATGGGTCTTCTTCATTCACCATCACATTTTCTCCTTCTATACTCTTCCACATAATGTTTTCCCACTTTTGTATAATCGGAAAAGCTAATCTTTTTCTCCATGAAGAATCCAACTAGTGAGGCACTCCACTTTTTCTCTCCTATGAGGCAAAAAGTGCGTTAAGTAATAGAAAAAAGCGTAACTATAAGTACAAATATCATTGCTTTTTATTAAGGTAACTAAATTTATATCATTATAAAAAATGACGCTGTTATAAGGTAACATAATTTTTTAATTAGGCAGTAAAATGAAAATTTGTTACTTTAAGTTTTGACTAAGGGAATACATTTACTTTCAAACTATAACAGTAAAAGTCCATTAATTTGAGTGAGGGCCTGTAAAAGTCCATTAATTTGAGTGAGGGCCTTATAGATGTAAGCCGTGTGTGTCGAACAAATTTTTTATGTTGATTTATTTGCTGCTTAATAGAATTTTCTATTTGTGATTAAATTCTAGAAAATCATTGTTGATAATTCAGTTACTTTCTAATAATCAATCAGTCAGTTTCAGTTAGAAGTAACTGCGACAAAACTGAAATTTTGTGAACTTTGACCTTCGGGTTTTTCAGTAAGGACTCACTAACTGGCCTAAATACGATTTTCAGTTCAGTAAGGACTCAATAGCTGGCCTAAGTACAGTTTTATTCTGAAGGTTATCAATAGCTACATTGCGAAGGGAAATAGGATTTAGGTCCCTAATCATTTGCAACTCGGGAACTTTAGGGATTAAGGTAATTAGAGTGTTATTTAGGAGGCTTAGAAAAAAAACTTCTCTTGAATGAATTTTACACATTTTCTATTACTTTGTTCTCCACTTCATCCTAATTTTTCTAATAAAAGTGTGGGATCAAACCATTTTGTACTTGAAAATTTAATGAACTCATACTTTAGACTACATGATTATGTTAGAAATGGGTCCCTCTTCATGGAGGGACGCCATATTTGAATCAAATATTGCGGCATCGATTTCGGTGCCACATTATTTGAAAGAAATGTAAGAAGACAGCTGCAAAGCAACTGTCTTACGCGGTGGAGTGCCTATATAAGGCACTCCCTACTTCAAAAAAACATACAGAAAAATAGAGAGAAAATCAGAGCAAATCAAATGCTCTGAAGTTAGGAAATATATTCCTAAAGGGTTGGTGAGTGACAAAATAGTGAGGTTAGTAT
>JAOTIZ010000005.1:11529989-11563938 GCA_027123425.1 Erythroxylum panamense
GGAAAGCTCCCCTGCTGACGGGCTGTGAGGGAGATGCATCGGGCTTGGGCCCGGCGTCTGGGCTCGACATGGAAGTGAGACTGCACTGGTCGGCCCATAGCTCTGAGTAGTCGACCCAACCACCACCCAAATTATTCTTCATCGTCGATAATATTTCAATTTTGTGAAGTTCTAGAGGAAGTCTCGATAGTCTAACCCAGGACTGAGGGGACTTGGGAGAAGCAGTGTCTAACACACAGTGGAATCCTATGCCTGCAGAGAATATAGTCTCGTCTGAATATCCATATGCCATCATATAATGCCAATTTAAAATTTTCAATGTTTGTGAAAGGTAGAAGGTAGAAATTTTTATTAATATCAACGGTTCCTAACTTATCTTAATGGTGAATCCAATATTCTTTGTCAAAACATTTGCAATCAACACAAACTTTTGTCCTTCTGATTCTTTGTTTTATTGTATTGGTGATATTAATTTTTGGTCAAGGTGAGCCTTATAGAGATTCTTGGTTCTAAAAAGCAGATATTTTTTTGAATACGATCTTCAGATGGAGTGGATGGATCGGTATATTGCTGAGGCTAATTAACCCAGAGAAAAAACGGTGCATGATACAAAATTTTTAGAAAATCAGAACCATCAGAAGAACAGCTAATGAGCTTATTATATACTAGGAAACTGGCTGGGTTGGGCAACGAGATTTCAGAAAACTGGCCGTCAGTTGCTAGACCTGCAGATCCAGATCCAGATCGAACTCAAAAATTAAGGTTTAGGTTAGGGTCCAGGCCGAACCTAGACTTTGAATTATAACCTTATTTCATTCATGAATCCACATCATGGGCACGGACAGCAGGAAAGCTTATTCAATTACAGGATTGAATTCAATTCCTGCATTCCAAACAGGCAATAATGTACGTATGGAAGAAATGATGCATGATTGCGTTTTGTCTTCTTCAACACGTGTTTTGGATTATAAAGAAAAAGGAGGCAAGGCCACTCGTCAGTCGCATTCTCCACTCAAATATTTGATGGATGAACCTACGTTTAGTGTTTGAACGACTATGGAACGGTGATGTTTCTGTTTTTAATAATTAAATAGAACTACTATTAATATAATAAAAGGTCCAAAAGAAAAAGCCGCTAATGGAACTACTATCAGTAGGGGGTTGGAGGAATCTGCTACATGGTGAACCGGGAAAGTTGAGAGTCGTGAGGCTTATTTGTAGCGATCAAATTATTAGCAAGAAAGTGTGTACTTCTGTTCCTCGCTCTCTTTTCACTGCTTCACCGTTTTCTGGATGCTGGTCCTCCACGTTTGTCACTGTCACTTGGTTTTTCTTTCAAGCTTTCTTTCTGCTGCATGATCGCTTTCTTAGTTCATAGATTCATAGATTGACTTAAATTCATCTTTTTTATCAAATCTTTTGATTGAATATATGTGTTGTTTGGTGTAATTTATGGATTTAATCAGATCATTTTACTTGTTAAGTGCAGGAACAAAAGAAGCAATTTTAACATTGATAGTTACAGTAAGAAGTTAAGTACAACAATGGCTAATTATGGTGAAGGAAAGGTGCTTACTGCATCTGATTCCAAAGCAAGCTCGGTGTCAGGGCAGATGATTTTTGAGCCAATCCTGGAGGATGGAGTTTTCCGGTTTGATTGTTCTTCGGATGACAGAGTTGCCGCATTTCCCAGCCTTTCATTTATGAATCGCAAGGATAGGGAGACACCTATCACTCCTCAGACTCACAGGGTTCCTTCTTATACCCCTGCTTTTCAATGCCTATCAGGGCAACAGATTGTCAAGCTTGAGGTTGGTAGCTCAATTCCTGTTGTTGAACTGATATTTTAGTGGCTTGTTGATGCTTTTGTTTAGTCCAACCTAATCATTGGAATTAATGGCATGGATTTCCTCTCTGGACTAGCTTCCTGCTGGTACCTCTTTTTATGGAACTGGAGAAGTTAGCGGACAGCTTGAGCGTACAGGGAAGAGGGTATGCCATTTTGTTTGATATCGTGTTCACGAGTTCTCTAATTTTTATTTTTCTCTAAACTGTAGGGGGTGTTACAGGCATTTTGGTTTTATTGTAGGTTTTTGCATGGAACACAGATGCATGGGGTTATGGCCCGGGAACTACATCCTTGTACCAGTCTCATCCATGGGTGATAGCTGTTCTTCCAGATGGAGAAGCTCTGGGAGTTCTTGCTGACACAACTCTGCGTTGTGAGGTGATTCAGTGTTCTTAATGTATATGTGGTCTCTTTCAATGCCCAACCTTTATTATGATCTATGTTCTTTACATTATTATTTGATGAATAAACAGATTGATTTGAGGAAGGAATCCGTAATTCAATTTATTGCCCCATCCTCATATCCTGTCATTACATTTGGTCCGTTTGCATCGCCAGTAGCTGTTTTGAAATGTTTATCTCATGCAACTGGTAAGTTACTAAGTGGCATTGATATTTGCTACTTAAATCTATTTTCTGTCACTTTTGCATTGTTATTCATGAATGCGTTAATGTTTTAGGCTTCGGATAATAGTTTATTAATGCCAACAGGAACTGTTTTTATGCCTCCAAAGTGGTCCTTGGGGTATCACCAATGTCGTTGGAGCTATGATTCTGATAAAAGAGTTCGCGAAGTAAGCTCTTTTGATCACTTTACTAAATTATGTTTTGTCCCTTTGTTCTTGACCGAGGAAACAAAACGTGTCTATTGTTTAGAATTTCAACATCGCTATTCCATAAAGGTCTCTTTACTTCTCCAACAACATAATTCTCGTGCTTGGGTTTCTTAATTTTGCAGGTCGCCAGAACATTTCGGGAGAAGGGTATACCTTGTGATGTAATATGGATGGATATTGACTACATGGATGGTTTTCGCTGTTTTACTGTTGATAAGGCATGTTTTTGTTGAATATGTTTGTCTTGGTATTGAAGACTAGAATAAATTGGCCTTTACTTATTTTTTGCTTAGCTGCACTTGATGACTTGGTGTTACTAGCTTTCCATATTTAAGTAGTTGGCTTTAGATGGATTCCAAATTCAATTAGGAGATAGTCCAATTAACATATTACTTTTGGGACATTCATTTATATCCAAGTTCAACAATTTGTTGTTACTCAATAGTAATTTTTTAGGGCAGTCTGGCAACTTTTCATTATGAGGCCACTTTATTCAATCTTTGAATCTTGGATGTTATACTTCATTCCTTCCAAAAATCTATTTCATTAGGATATTGCTGGTTCCTAGGAATTAAGATTTGACCCATAAAATTACTTATGTAATATTCTACTTTCCGTGCTCTTATATGCATTTTCAATTAGACAGATACAAGCAAGATCTTTTGAATCAAGAGCTTTTCCATGTATAATTGGCTGTTGTTTTGTAATAGACCTGCAATTTTTGCACTTGACAGTAAGATGTTACAATGACGTCCACAGGAACGTTTTCCAGATCCACAGTCTTTGGTGAAAGATCTCCATGATAGTGGATTTAAAGCTATTTGGATGCTTGATCCTGGTATCAAGTATGAAGAAGGTTATTTTGCCTATGATAGTGGTTCTGAGAATGATATCTGGGTTCAGATGGCAGATGGAAAGCCATTTGTTGGTATGTTTTCAAGTTTGCTACTCTTATTTGATGTGTGTCTACTGCTCTATGTGTGTTTATGATTTGGGGCATGCCATGTTCTTTGAACATGTGTGTGCAGGTAATAGGTTTGGGGTTTAAAGTTATTCAATTTTCATGCATCATTGTTTCATTATTAATTTCAGGGAAGGTCTGGCCTGGACCATGTGTTTTCCCTGATTTCACACAGTCTAAAGCTCGCTCATGGTGGGCTAGTTCAGTTAAAGATTTCACTCTTAATGGTGTTGATGGTATCTGGAATGATATGAATGAGCCAGCTCTTTTTAAGGTGATTTCTGTGATTCTTGCTGTGTTCTTGTTGTGGCTTGCAATGATCCTTAGTCTAATTACTTCTCTCTCAGAGTGTGACAAAGACAATGCCTGAGGGCAATATACATAGAGGAGATGCTGAATTTGGAGGTTGTCAGAATCACGCTTACTATCACAATGTACTCTTCCTGAACCATGGTCTACTAGTAATGTAATGATTCTAGAATGGATATCTATTCTTTTATTTTCCTGAACATTAGAGAATCCGGACCACCCAATTGGTTGATAAACTTTGCTTGGTGTATTTGATGATGCATTTTGATGGTTCAACTATAATCCAATTGGTGATACTGAATTACTTTCAAATTCTAATGATTTTAGGTTTATGGCATGTTAATGGCAAGGTCAACATTTGAAGGCATGAAATTAGCTGACGAAAATAAGCGCCCTTTTGTTCTTACGAGAGCTGGATTTGTTGGTAGTCAAAGATATGCTGCAACATGGACAGGAGATAACCTCTCAAACTGGGAACATTTACACATGTCTGTGGCTATGGTACTTCAACTGGTATGTAAATTTTACTTTTTTAACTCTAGTTTTTATTCTTTTGAAGTGATCCAAATGAAGTCAAGATTTTAGGAAGTATTTGGCTATGGTACTTCAACTGGTGTGTAAATTTTACTCTTTTAACTGTAGTTTTTATTCTTTTGAAGTGATCCAAATGAAGCCAAGATTTTAGGAAGTAAAAGTCAAGATTTTAGGAAGTATATATGTAAATTTTACTCTTTTAACTCTAGTTTTTATTCTTTTGAAGTGATCCAAATGAAGTCAAGATTTTAGGAAGTATATACTTCCTTCTTACCCATTTTTTTGTTGTTTTGCCTTCTGCAACTGGAGCTCGTGATGCCATTCTCAGCAATAAGTTTGTTGATGGTTTCTTGTGTTCCCAACTATAAGTGGTTATAGGAATGATGGAGGGTTGAGATTTGTAACGTAAGGAATGAGGGAGGGTTGCGATTTGTAAAGTAAGTGAAGGACCTAGGTTTTACTTGAGGATGTTGTGAGTGTGCCCCATGTAAATTTAAAGTCTTTGCACACTCTTGTAAATTTAAAGTCTTTGTTGTAATTGTTACAGTGATTAATTCATTTGTTTTATAGTTATTTTCAACTATTACTTTCTGCTCCTTTGTCAAATTCTTTAATTTAAAATCTAATTTAAATGTAGGGACTCAGTGGTCAGCCACTTTCTGGGCCTGATATTGGTGGATTTGCTGGAAATGCAACTCCAAAGCTTTTCGGAAGGTGGATGGGCATTGGTGCTATGTTTCCTTTCTGCCGTGTACATTCTGAAAAGGACACTAGTGATCATGAACCATGGTCTTTTGGGGAAGAGGTTTGTCCCTCTCCATACCAATTGAAAATACCTGTCACGAAGATTTTGTGATTTCAGTTGCTCTTTAAAGTAATTCCATCTTAATACAACAATCATGAAGTGAAGGTTTCATATTAATATGCAGTTTGTCACAATATACTCGTGTTTAGAGATGGATCTTTTATAAGCAAGAAATATTGATGAGAAAAATTACTAAGAGATGTTAGCTTTCATATGAAATACTACCATACGTCTTTGTTAATACTTCCTGGTTAGTGATTACAAGAGTTACATAATTAGTTTACTTACTCCCTTCTGCTAGTCACCTGTATACTAAATTAAGTTTTGTTTTTTTACAGTGTGAAAATGTTTGTCGTTTGGCATTGAAGAGGCGCTATCGACTTATACCTCACATATACACTTTATTTTATATGGCTCACACAACTGGTACTCCAGTAGCAGCTCCTACTTTCTCTGCTGGTATACTCTTGAGCTTTGAAATGATCAACATATGAATTCATATAAAATGTCTGTTGTTCTTCGTGGTTTCTTATGGGTACTTGAAATTGCATCTGCAGATCCAAAAGATCCTAACTTAAGGATGCTTGAAAATTCCTTCCTGTTGGGTCCTATTTTGATCACTGCAAGGTTTTCATCCTCCCCATTAACTTTTATGTTAGAAGGTTAAGTTAGACACCTGTATGTGCTTGACTAATTGATTCATAGCATCGAATATGTTGATGGTATCTATATTTCTGTAATTCTTTTCTCCCACAGCCGGTTAATATAGAGTTATTTTTGTAGTCTAATCGTAAAAAGCTTCAGCTTGTAGCCAAGAGGTGATTTGTTTAATGCTTAGATTGCACGAAAGAGTTTATTATTTATTGTATCAGAGTTGGATAATATTTCTTTTAACATGCTCCAGAGTTGTGAGAACACATTGGAGAGTTGTGTGAACACATTGGAGAGTTGTGTTTTGCGTTCTATATTAACTGACATGCTACATAATGAATTTTGTCTCCGGGGTTTCTAATTCAATAGACCATGAGTGGGCTTTTTGCAATTCTTAAAGTTCACTTTTGGGAGATGCTTCATATATCCATGCCGTACTCGTAGCAATTTATGGCTAATTTTACAGAAATGAGTCATAATTGCTGCAGAATATGTAAATATATTAGAAAAGCTTGTCATTTAGTGATTGATTTTGTAAAATAGGAAGCCTATATAGGGATTGATTAGAATCAATTAATATCAATTAGTCTTACTTTTCAATAGAGGATGACTAGTTCTTTCTATATATAGGCAACTTGTATCAATAAAAAATAATCAAGGGAACACTTTTCTTATCTCTGTATTTTTGCATGGTACAAAGCATCTTGTGTATCTGGGTGCTGCTTAGTGGGAAATTTTTTTCTCTTATTTTCTAGTTCTGCCATAGGGAGCAGAATTTGTGTGAGTTTTGGGTCACCCTTGTAGAGTGACCATTTGTTGCCAACCCCTAGAATTTGACCACTGAAAAGTTCGCACGTGAGACTCACGCGCGGCTTGAAGCTTTCTACTTGTCTCTCACGTGCTGGCCCATGCAGTTGTTCCTGTCACTAGATCCAATTACTCTGTATTATACAGACAATCTAGAGCTAGCGTCATTCTATTGGTAGTATATATGGATTCTATTGTTATTACTGGAAATGACACAACCAGGATCTCATCTCTTAAATCCTTTTTCCATTCTCAGTTTCAGACAAAAGATTTAAGGGCATTAAAATATTTCTTTAGAGTTGAGGTAACCAGAAGTAGGAAAGGAATATTCTTCTCTCAAAGGAAAAATGTATTTTACGTACTAACTAAGACATAAAAATTGGGAGCTAAATCATTCGGTACTCTAATGACTCATAATTTGCAACTTACATAAGATGGTGAGCCATTTGAAAATCCAAAGAAATATAGAAGGTTGGTTGGAAAGTTGAATTACCTTCTAGTAACACGTCTATATATTGCATCCTGTTAGTGGTGTAAGCCAATTTTTGTCTTCTTCAACAGTCAACCATTAGGCAAATTTAGATCATAATTTTTGTTATTTGAAAGGAACTCCTAGACGAGACATTGTGTATAAAAATCATGGGCATACTCATATTGAGTGTTATTCAAATGCAAATTGGGCATGATCTAAGGTTGACAGAAGATCCACTTTAAGATATTGTGTTTTTATTGGAGGAAATCTAGTTTCATAGAAAAGTAAGAAACAAAATGTTGTCTCATGTCAAGTGTAGGATTGGAAAATCAAGCTATGATGCAATTTGTTTGTGAGATAGTGTGGATCTATCACTTGTTGATTGAAGTTGGTCTTAAGCCTTAAGTGTGGATCTATCACTTGTTGATTGAAGTTGGTCTTAAGCCTTTAGTACTACAAAACTGTGGCGTAATGACCAAGCTGTCCTCCACATTGCATCTAATCTTGAATTTCATGAAAGAACCAACCATTTAGAAATTGATTGACAATTTGTTCGAGAAAAACTACAACAGGGTTTAATTTTCATAAAGTATGTGAAAACTAGAGAATAATTGAGTGATATTTTCATGAAAGCTCTAAATGGAATTCGGGTTAGTTATAGTTTGTAACAAGATGTGTATGATTAATATCTATACTCCAGCTTGAGGGAGAGTGTTCCAGAATATATAAATATATTATAAAAATTGTGATTTAGGGACTGACTTTGTAAAATAGGAAACAATATTATAGAGATTGATTTGAATCAATTAGTCCTAGTTTTCCTATAGAGACTGGTTTTGTATGTATATATGGGCAACTTGTATCAATAAAAAATAATCAAGAAAACACTTCCATCATCATTTAGATATATATATGCACGGTTGTTGTCTCACTTAAACGACTTCCACTTGGTAGATACATATTTACAGCATTCTACAGCAGCTAAAATCAATAAATTGCTTGTGTATGATGATCTTTATGATGTAGATTATATCTACCGTGGATTGTTTGTGATTCTGTAGTTGCATGCATTTTGTAGTCTGCTGGTATTCACAAGAGTGGCTTAGTCTTGTACTATAATACCAAAGGATTTATGCTGACGGTTTATCTTCTTAGTACTGTTCCTGACCAGGAAACGGGTAAATTACAGCACATGCTGCCCAATGGAATCTGGATGAGATTTGATTTTCATGACTCACATCCAGTATGTATTAGCCTTCTTGGTTTTCTGTTTTCCAAGATAAGCACACACATTTATCATATGCCAGATAGACCCATCCATCATTCAGTGCAACTGTGTACTCCTACCCTCGTTAACCTTAACACTTGTGTTATAACAGGATTTACCAGATTTGTATTTGCAAGGTGGATCAATAATTCCTTTGGGCCCCATTCATCAAAATGTTGGGGAAGCTAGTTTATCTGATGATTTGACACTCATCGTGGCATTGAATGAACATGGTAATGTGGTGAATCTTTACAAAGACTGGCCCTTTTTTCTTGTTTAGTATAGTGTAGAAATCTAAAACAGTCATCAATGGCAACTGTGGTTGTTTTGGATGAAGCATAAACAAGCTGCTCATGATAATTATTGTCATCAGAAAGTTGAATGTACTTTGTTTGAATTGGAAAATATTGCTCATTAGCTTTCTGTCCAATACTCGATAAAATTTATAGTACTATGTTTAGGATATAGTGTAATGGTCTTGAAGCTGTTTTTGAACCAATTCTTGATAAAATGTGATGAAATTAGTTGAACAGATCAGATTTGTACTATATTTCTGTGGCATATCACTGTTCTGTGAAAATAGTACTATTAGCCTTAACATATCCAAAACATTTATGATTGAGATCCCATGAGCAGACACTAATATTCCCTTTATGGAGAGGGTCTTAAGTTTATACATCTTATGTTCACTAGATTGACTAACTAAATTCATCTCAGGAATCAGACTTGAGTGTTGGCATTTGAACATACTATGAATAGCCAAAAGAAACTTATATTTGTTACTGTATTTCCAAGGTGGTCTCCAATGCATAGTAGGTAAAGCAACCTTAACTGATGTCCCAGAACTTCTGACATGATCTTTTTGTTTTTCTTTGACTTAAAACTTGCTGTCTCAATCATGGGCACACATTAAGGCACGATATTAAACCGGTCTAGGCCTTGTGGTCACTCTTCTCCTTTGTAGGTCAATCTGAAGGTCTACTATATGAAGACAATGGTGATGGGTATGAATTTACCAAGGGTGAGTATCTGTTAACGCACTATGTTGCAGAACTTCAGTCATCAGTGGTTAGCATCAGGGTTTCTAAGAGTGAGGGTTCATGGAAGAGGCCCAAACGTCGTTTACATGTGCAATTATTGCTGGGTGGAGGTGCTATGGTATATTTCTTTGTCAAAGGCAATACTAGCATTGTCTATACTATCACAGTAAGCATCTTTTTTAGATCACCTCTTTCAATCTTCCCTACCAGATTGATTCATGGGGAATGGATGGAGATATTATTCAACTCGTTATGCCTGGAAATGAATATCTGTCAAAACTGGTATCGACAAGTGAGAAAGAGTACAAGATACGCTTAGGTATGTTAACTTAGATCTATATGCCTTCTCATTTTACCTTTCTTTGTACTTTTTATAATTTTTAGCGGGACTGACTCCTAGGGTGCTCAATAGGGTTTAATTTCTCCATATATCATATTTGTTCTAAGGTATGAGGAGTTTATCCATGTTGGCCCTGGTAGGCCATTGTGACTTCTAGAAGGAACTGCTCTACTCTGTTTTGAGTCGGGATAAACTATAGGATGCTAAAAGGCTTTAGCATGTTCTATCTTTCGTGCAATTTGGTGCAAGTGATTGGGTCACTCAGTATCTCAGATTTACTTTTGTTGCTTATGCTTGCCTTCTATTTTACATGCCTTATAAAGGCTACCTTTTTTAGCAATTCAATGTCATTAAAGAGCTATACATGTTACTTTTCGTATATTATTTTGAGTTTTCTTTCTTATAAATGTAGAAAATGCTAAGCGAGTTCCAGATGTGGAAGAGGTTTCAGGAAACAAGGGACAAAAACTTTCGAGGACCCCTGTTGAACTTAAAAATGGTTATTGGGCTACTAAAGTAGTTCCATGGATTGGTGGAAGAATTATTTCTATGGAGCACCTTCCTTCAGGTAATCTCTACAACCTTACTAATGCTTTTCTTTGTTTTTTCTGTATTCTCCCATCATAGTTACATCAAGTACGGTTGATTCGACCTTTTTTGCTTTAAATTTAGGAGTCTCACCAATGTTTTTGGATCAAAAAAGGTTCAACCCTAATTGAGTTCACCAGATTTTTGACTAGATTCACATCTTTTTTTCAAATCCGACCGAAAATCCAAATTTACTCCATATACAAACAATGTCGTTCATTTATTGATTTGTACTCACATTTATACTTGTCTTGTCATCCAAAAGTTTTGCCCAATAACATTTTAGACCAAAATTAACATTCCCACATCTCTCTCTCGTCTCTTTTTTCCCTAGCTGCGCATTTTGCGTGCCACGTGCTGTGTGTTGCTACTTTCTGTTTCATTTTCTTGCTATCAATCTTAGTAAAGCAATTCTTCTCGTTGCTGATTCTAGTAAAGTTGATCGTCAAACTGCATTTGATTGTGGAGATGGGAAATTATGTGGAGGTGTTTAGAAGTTAAAGGAGTTTTTATGACCTGTATACGAGTTCTTAGGCATATGTATAAAGGTGTAAAGACAAGAGTAAGGATTATAGGAGGAGATACAAAACATTTTTCTATTGATATCGGGCTACACCAAGGCTCCTTATTGAGTCGTTTTTGGTTTGCAGTAGTAATGGGTGAGCTCATTAAGAATATCCAAGGGGACGTGCCTTGTTGTATGTTGTTTGCTGATGATATTGTTTTAGTAGATGAGACAAAAGAGTGTCAATGTCAAGCTAGAAATTTGGAGGGATACGTTAGAGTCGAAAGACTTTAAATTGAGCAAGACTAAGATTGAGTACTTAAAGTATAACTTTTCAGGCCATAGGGGGTGTCTTCTGATGTGGAGGTAAAGATAAATTCAGAAGTTATACCACAAAAGGAGTATTTTAAGTATCTAGGATCTATCATCCAAAGCAATGGAGGGATCGATAAAGACAGTTCACCATATTAGATCAGGGTGACTTAAATGGAAAAGTGCATTAGAAGTTTTATGTGACAAGAAAATACTACTCAAGCTTAAAGGTAAATTTTATCATTTAGCGATTAGGTCAACCATGCTCTATGCGATAGAGTGTTGGTCCATTAAACAAATACATAGTCATAGGCTAATAGCGGCGGAGATGAAGATGTTTCGTTAGATGTGCAACCTTATTAGAAGAGATAAGGTCAGGAATATAATAGTAAGAGATAAATTAAAGGTGGTTAATATTAATGAAAAATTAAAAGAGACAAGGCTTAGGTAATTTGAACATATTAAGAGGCAGGGGCGGATCCAGAAATTTTTTTGAGTGGGGGCAAAATTTTATTAAGGACAAAATTTTAATTTTAATGGGGGCAAAATTTTAATAGGAGTACAATTTTATTTTTTTATGGGGGCAAAACTTAAAATAATAATTTTTTTATAAAGGATTTGTTGGAGGCAGTGGGGGCAAGTGCCCCCACTTGCCCCCATTGTAGATCCGCCCCTGTTAAGAGGAGATACTCTGATGCTCTAGTGAGAAAATATGAGAAGATTTAGAAACTATAAGGGGAGAAAAGGAAGGCCTAAGAATTGGGAGAAAGTGAGAATGATATGAATTTACTAGAACTTACTAAGGACATGACCCTTGATAGAAAACTTTGACGTACTAAGATATAGATCAAAGATCTCACATAGAAAGATCCCTCTCGTTCTCATAGGTTTTTAACATTTTTTTTAGTCTTATATCTTCTATTTAGCCTAAACTTTTAATATGTAATATTGTCCTCTTAGTTATTTAGCTTAGACATTTCTTTATTTAGTCTAAATACTTTCTTGTAATGACTGGTTTGATTTATTTATTTACTTTTTTTTTTGTTTGTATATTTTTTATATTTATTGTATTATATTTTTTATAATTTTATTTATTCATATTTATTTATTTATTATTATTATTATCTTTTATGTCTATATTTTTAGTTTATTTTTAATTAGTATTATCTTATTATTTAAATATATATATGCATTTTTCCATGTGGATCTATCGAAAACTTCTCTACTAGTTGAGAGTAAGGCTATACTACTAGATCTTCTCAGATCTTACATTTTAGTAGGACTTTCACTAATTTGCTGTAGATTAGCCTAATATGACTCTCATTTGTTTTAATGAATCTTAAAACTCATTTAAATTTGAAGCAAAAATTTTATAATAAACTTTATCAACTTGGTTATACTCTAAATCCTTCTTCATCTCATATAATACCCTAAATCCTTCTTCACCTCATATATTTACTTATTAACTCCCAAAATCTAGATCTACTTCATCAATAATACTAATAACTCAATTCAAGATGCAATTTAAACCTACCATCAATAAAAAAGTTTCAAATTTGCATACTTGACCTGTGGAGTATGGATAAAAGACTCATGATATTCGAGTATGTATACAATCAACTTTATTCATTTGGCATAATGGCATAATGACACATCATATTTATATACATTCCATTTCAAATTTAACTAGCATCTATATGTGCATAGTTTAGTTAAAATTTATTTTAAGTTTTATATAGTATATATAAAATGAACATTTACACTTTATATCTTTTTTTTTGTTTTTTCTTTGGTTCTTATCGGTTAAGTCACTTTGTAGTGAATCAATGACATAAGAGTAAAAGAAAAGAAGCAAGGTTACTTCAATATGTTGCATCCTGTACCAATGCCTAATTTTTTAGCTTAGATATAAGCTTTTAGTTGATAACATGGGGATGAGTATGGTACATTAGGCAAGTTATTTCTGATAACAAATCCCTGGCACAAAAAATATCTTTCATATACCCTCTTTCAAATCCTAAAATAACAACAAGATGGGAAATAGAAACAACTATTCCAATTGTGCCCTTGTAATTGCGATCTAATCACTTAACCGAAGCCATAAAATGTTTGCTTATATGCTTCAGATTCTCTATACGTTATCATTATTGACACATTTCTTATGAACTCAATGACTAATATAAAAGCTTATTGCTGCAGATGCATAAATAGACACAAGTTAAGAGTAATATCAACGCAATCACTTTTAGCTGATCACATATATGCACCAGTTACATCAGATTCAGTGAATCTTTTTATTTTTTAAGAAAGGAATGTCCCCTAGATAACACACGAATTATATTTGTAGGCGAACATTTGATAAGAGGATGTACTAGCGTAAAAGTTAACTTGCTAATTATTGACTAATTATCAACTCATATCTATGTTTTGAAAAAATTATTCTTCTTAGCAACTTGCTTTTTAATATTTGTTTTTATGTAGCATTTAGTCACAAAACGACTCACAAAGAATTCCCTTCTTAAGCTTTATAGTTACTATTTTAAAAACTTGTCTTTGACAAACTTTCTATCAACTATTTTTTTTCAAAAAAATTTTGGCTTACTTCTTATTCATTTTAATACCCTTTGAATAGGCTAAACACATGGTGTTTTGGATAGACTTTTAAAAACAATAGTCCTCCTAGATGAGATAATTATTGTTGAAATCTAAGATAACTTCCTAATCAACTATAACCTCCAGCTCCTAACTACTTTCCTTGCATATATCTTCCTTATTGCATATCATTATTCCCCTCTTGCACAAAAAGTTGTCCTCAAAATCAAATTTAGGGTAGGTCTTCTCAAAATCTTCACGAAATTCTTAAGACACCTTCTCCATTGGGAGTTCTTGCCATTGCACCAATAATTCCCATATTCCCCTGTTGAGCCTAGATCGTAAAATTTCTTCAAGAACCAAACTTACTTTGCCTGCAAACAATGGTGGAAGAAGGATCAAAGTTGTTGGTGGAACTCCTTTGTACTCTTTTAGTTGTGACACATGCGTTACAAATGAATTTTACTTGTCAGTAAGGTCAAACGATAAGCGACCTTGCCAACTTGTTGAACCATGTGAAATGGACTGAAATACTTAGGAGCTAGTTTTTGACAATCCCTGCAAACCATTGATAAATGCCTATGGGGCTGTAATTTCAACCACACCTATGCCCTAGCTAAAAAGGTGATCTCCTGATAATGAAGGTTATGTGATTGCTTCATTCTTGCTTGTGCCTGGATTAGTTGCCACCTCAACTCAACCAATACTTCATCCCACTCCAAAAGGGCTTGATCTAACACATCTAACTTTGTGACTCCTTGATCACAAGACATAGACGTGGGACTATACACTACACAAAATGGTGTTGCTTATAATGAGGAATGAAGGGAGGTGTTATAACATAATTTAGCCTAAGGAATCCATTCCACCCAACTCCATGATCTATCCCCTACAAAACATCACAAATACATCTTAATGGTCTTATTTACCACTTTTGTTTGACCATTTGATTGAGGATTATATGTAGAGCAATAAGCCAATTTTGTCCCATATAACAACTCCCTTGAAATTGTAATCGTGAAGACTTTATCTCTTTCATGCACAGTTGACTCTATAGAAGGCCATGCAATCTGAAAATCCTCTCAAAGAACACATGGGTCACAGAGATAGCAGTGTAAGGATGTGCAATAGGTGTAAAATGAGTCATTTTAAAAAATCTACCTACCATCACAAATAAGATAGACTTACCCCTAACCTTTGGCAACTTGTTAATGAAATTCATCAATATTTCAGCACAAATTTGAGTGGGAATGTTCAAGGGCTGTGTCAACCTTGTTGGATGGAGATTTTTTCATTTACTGTGTTGGAAAGCACTACATTGTTTCGCAAATTCTGCCACCATTCCCCTCATTCCTTGCCAATAAAAATCAGCCTTGACACAATGCAATGTTTTATAGAGACCCTCATGTGTGGAGTTATGAACTCTTGCTACGACTATGTGAATTATGGCTGAATTTGAGGGTAAATAGACCTTGCCCTTATGCAAAATTAGTCCCTCCCGGATCTTCCATTTAGCTCTTGCCTCTCCCAATGCGACCTATTTCTGTAAATCTTACAAATTTGTCCTTGTTGCAATTTCTTCCCTCATTGCGTCAAAGAATGCCAATCATAGTTGGGAAATTACAATACTCATTGGGATAGTGCATCTGCCGCCTGATTTAAAGGACCAACCTGGTACTCCACGTTGAAGTCAAAATTCATCAATTTACTTACCCATTCCTATCAAAGGGATATAGATAAACTTTGTTCCAATATGTATTTAAGGCTAACATAGTATTCTCTTATGAGAATCTGTTCTAATAAGTATAAATACTGTATTAGATAAATATCAAACATAGGAGATAAATATCAGATATAGGATATATATTAAGATCCCTAAACATAAGGGATCCTCAAATATGGTTAGATTCCTAGTTTAGTGGGATTAGGAGATTTGTTTCATAATCTACGTTGTACTCTTTATGTATGTATATCCTATTAAATTTCAATAAAGAAGGTACCTTGAAACCCTAAATTTTGATATGTTATCAAAGCTTTAGGCTCGATTTTTTCTGGGAAAAATAAAGAGGGGATTGAGCCTTCATTGCTGTTCTCGTCTTCTTCTTTCTTCGAAATCCTTTTCCTTTGTTCCTACATCAACCTTCATCGCTGATTAGAGCCTTTATTGCTGTTCTATTCTTCTTTCTTCGAAATCCTTGTTCCTTTGTTCCTGAATCAGCCTTGATCACTGATTAGTTTCGGTAAGAACAATGACAGAAACTAAGGAGAGTGGTTCAATAATTGTGGCTTCATCAGATGAGGTAACCAAGACTTAATCTTCGGTAGAGTTACAGATCATTCAAACTGCCTACAAATTGGATGGAAAAAATTATCTCAAGTGGTCACAACTTGTTTGAACTATTTTGAAAGGCAAGTGAAAGATCAGTCACTTGTTAGGAACTGGACCAAGGCCAAAAGATCCAAGTTTTGAGGCATGGGATGGGGAGGACTCGTGGATCATGGCGTGGCTTTGGAACTCAATGATGCCTGAAATAAGTGATACAGTGATGTTCATGGCTACAACCAAAGATATTTGGGATGCAATTCAGCAGACATACTCAAAAGCTAGGGATGCAACTCAAGTGTATGAAGTGAAAGTCAAGAATGTTGCCTCTAAACAAGAGAACAAATCTGTGACGGAATATGCCAATCAGTTGAAGTCATTATGGCAGGAACTTGATCATTATCGAGTGATTTAGACCAAGTGTCCAGATGATGCTGCTATAATAAAGGAGTTCATTGAACAGGATAGAGTTTATGATTTTCTGGTTGGATTAAATTCCGAGTTTGATCAAATAAGGATCCAAATACTCAGAAAGCAGAAAGTTCCATGCTTTAATGAGGTAGTGGCTATTATTCGGAGTGAAGAAAGTAGGATGAATTTAATGCTTAATTCTCAACCTTTTGATGGTTCAACTATGGTAGCTAGGAGTGAAAGGCAAGCTGGGAAAAGATCTGATGCAGAAACTGAAAAAGGGAGTCAATCCAAGTCCCAAAATCGTGATGACTTGTGGTGTAGCCACTGCAAAAAGCCACGTCATATGAGTGAGAAGTGCTGGAAGTTGCATGGAAGGCCTCCTAGTCGTGAATGGGGACAGAAATGATATCATCCTAGGGGTAATGGACAAGTGCAGCTTGCTACAAGTACATCCCAACAGGAAGACAGACAAGACACAAAGGGTTTTAACCAAGATGAAGTGGAAAAGATGAGAGCAGTTGTTAGCAACATAGAGAAATCTGCAAGTACATGTACCTTTGTGCATTCAAGTATGTGTTCAGGATCAGCTGGATTAAATGTTTCCGATAAGGTTTTTTAGCAATCTTAGATTATGGGTTTAGGAGCTACTGACCACATGACTTATTCCTCCAAACACTTTACTACCTATTCCCCTTGCCCAAGTACTAAGAAGATAACTACAACAGACGGATCCTTAGCAAGAGTAGCTGGCATAGGAGATGTCAAAATAAACCCATATATAACATTGAGAAATGTCCTCCATGTCCCTAAGCTAGCCACAAATCTAATATTTGTGCAAAAACTCATACTTGATTTACTTTGTAATGTTACATTTCACTCAGGTCATTGTTTATTTCAAGAGAGGGATTCAAGGAAGATGATTGGAAGTACTAGAGAACGGGATGGCCTCTACTATCTTGAGGAAACTAACGGATCAAACCTATCTAGGAGCAGATCACCCTACTCATTCTTGTCTGAATCAATGTTGAAAAATAAAGAAAAAAATCTTCTTACATCATTGTAGGTTAGGTCATCCATCGTTTAGGATTATTCAGTCTTCGTTTCCTGCTTTGCTTACAAAACTAGATTTCGAGAGTCTTCATTGTGAGGTTTGTGAACTTGCTAAACACAAGCGTATATCTTTTTTTATTAGCAATAAAAGAAGCATTTTTCCTATCTATCTTATTCATACTGATATTTGGGGTCCCTCAACTGTTTCAAATGTGTTAGGGGCATAGTGGTTTGGAACTTTTATTGATGATTGCACTAGAGTTACCTGGGTTTTCTTGCTCAAACACAAGTCTGAAGTGAGTTCTGTATTTTCACATTTCATCTCTATGGTAAAAAATCAGTTTGGTATAAAAATCAAGAAACTTAGATCTGACAATTCCAAAGACTACTTCAACCAAACTCTTACTCTCTTTTGTCAAAAAGAAGGGATAATTCATGAGTCTTCTTGTATCAAAACACCTCAACAAAACTGAGTGGTAGAGAGGAAAAATGGACACCTTTTAGACCAAACACGAGCATTGTTATTTTAGAAAAATGTACCAAAATATTTTTGGGGGGAAGCGATCCTAACAGCCACTCATCTCATTAACAGACTACCCTCTAGGGTCCTAGGATTCAAAAGTCCAATGGAGATACTCTCTTCATTCTACCCACATATATTTACTACAAACAATCTTGTGCCTCGCATTTTTGGGTGTGTGTCCTTTGTTCATATTCACAGCCAAGACCGTGGGAAATTGGATCCTAGAGAATTGAAGTGTATCTTTGTAGGGTATTCGTCAACTCAAAAAGAGTATAAGTGCTATCATCCTCCTTCTAAGAAATTTCATGTGTCCCGAGATGTCACCTTTGATGAACAAGAAGCCTATTTTGTCCAACCTTATCTTTAGGGGGAAAATCTCAAGGAAGATAAGAAGTTCTTTCTTGGGTGTCAGAAAATGATCCTTTATTTATATCTAAACCCAGTCAAATACCTTCAGCTCAACTAGAATCTACTGAAACCGAAACCAAACCCATATCTGAACCTAAATTTGCTTCTGGAGATGTGAGATTTGGAAAGGTGTACTCAAGGCGAAAAGAGGTTAATCCGGAATCTATGCATGTACAAGAATCTAAACTAGATTCCTCAAATGAGGTAACAATTTATGATTTCATTACTTTGCAAACTGAAACTGAAGTGCAGATTAGTAAGGAATATCAAGATCAACCTATTGCCATTAGAAAAGGAACCAGAACATGCACTAAAAGGCCATTATACGCAATCTCACACTACAAGTCCTTTCAAAATTTCTCACCATCATTTAAAGCCTCTCTTGTAAACCTCAATACCACAACCATTCCTACAATCTTATCTGAAGCATTGTCTAATGAAAAATGGATACAAGCCAGGGATATGGAGATGGAGGCACTAAGAAAGACTACGACCTGGAGTTTGGTGAAATTGCCAGCTGGAAAAAGGCCGGTGGGCTGCAAATGGGTGTATACGTTAAAATATAGGATTGATGGGTCGATTGAAAGGTACAAGGCAAGATTGGTAGCCAAAAGATACACTCAAATTTATGGGATTGATTATCTAGAGACATTTGTTCCTGTGGCTAAGATGAATACAGTTAGAGTAATTTTATCTCTAGCAACAAACTGTGGCTGGAAACTACAACAATTTGATGTAAAGAATGCATTTCTGTATGGGGAGTTAACAGAGGAGATTTACATGGAGGTCCCACCGGGGTATGAAGCAAAAGTGGCCACCAATACTGTATGTAAGCTGAATAAAGCTTTGTATGGATTGAAACAATCCCCTCGGGCCTGTTTTGGCAGATTTGCAAGAGTCATGTTATCTATAGGATATAAGCAAAGTCAAGGAGATCGGACCTTGTTCATTAAGCATTCAGCCACATGGAAAGTAACAATATTACTAGTCTATGTGGATGACATCATACTTATAGGAGATGATGAGATAAGAGCAGCCGATCTTGAGTAATTGTTTAGCTAAGGAGTTTGAGATTAAGACCTTGGGAAGGTTAAGGTATTTTCTCGGAATTGAAGTAGCACACTCCAGGAGAGGAATTTTTATATCTCAACAGAAGTATGTTACTGATTTACTTAAGGAGGCAGGAAAGGCTGCATGTAAACCAGCAAATACACCCATGGAGCTGAACCTTAAGCTGGGAAAAGTAGAGGAAGATGTTCCAGTCAATAGGGAAATGTATCAACGACTTGTAGGATGATACTTAGCTGTGGTCAAAGATATGCATATCTCATAATATTATGATCTGATCATAATCAGATCATTTAAATTAGATAGCAGTATCTTGTAGATATATAGTATCTTAGGTTTATATTTCCATATCTGTACAGATTTCTATCCTATTTTGTAAACCTATTCATGTATATATATATACTGCAGTCTCTAATAAAAGTGATATAGAGCAAATAAGCTCTAATTCACATTAGCTCATACAAGACCTGATATAGCCTATGTGGTAAGTATGGTAATCCATTTTATGAATAGTCCTAAAGAAGTTCACTTACAAGCAACACATAGAATTTTGCAATACCTTAAGGGAACTCCAGGAAGAGGGATTTTGTTCAAAAGAAATGGAGATATGACACTTGAAGCATATACCGATGTAGTGGATAGAAGATCTACGTCGGGTTACTGTACCTTTCTTGGAGGGAATCTGATCACATGGAGAAGTAAAAAAGGGGTAGTAGCACGATCTAGTGCAGAAGTAGAATTCCGTGCTATGGCACAAGGTATATGTGAATTGCTTTAGGTGAAAATCATTCTAGAAGACTTAAAGATTAAGTGGGATGCTCCTATGAGGCTTCACTACGATAATAAATCAGCAATAAGCATAGCTCACAACCTAGTTCAGCATGATAGGACTAAACACATTGAGGTGGATAGACATTTCATCAAGGAGAAGTTAGACAGTGGTTTGATGTGCACTTCGTATCTGCCAACATAGGGACAACTTGCTGACATTCTCACTAAAGGATTGCGTAGCTCAATATTTGAGAACATCATATCCAAGTTGGGAATGGAAAATTCCTATTTACCAGCTTAAGGGGGAGTGTGAGAATCTGCTCTAATAAGTATAGATACTGTTTGTTAATTCTCATAATCACTACCCTTTGACATGGTTATTCACATGAAGAATGTTCGCCACATGTGTGCTCTATCAACACTTTTAACGGAGAAAATTAACGGAGGGGTTTGGAGGAATTTTAGGTAACTATGAGGACTTCCAACAAGTTTTTTGAAACATAGGGACTTTAATGGAATTGGTCAATCCACATAGAAGTTTGGTGTTTTTTTTTAAATCCAAATGTAATGTATAGTAATAATCCCTAAATAAATTGATATGGAACCACTTCCATTTTGGGTTAATAACAGGAGAATTCATCTTTGAAACTCAAAAACCTATAGAAATTATCAGTATCACTAAGTGAGCCCTCTAATAGGGGACCACAACTCCAAAATAAGTGGGTATAGAAATGCTACTTCTCTTAATTCAATAAAAATAAGAAGAATAGATAGAGAGCAAAGAAGAAAATTAAAAAAAATAATTAAATGGACTTACCTATTGAGGTTGTTCAGCAAAGGAAGCATGCAATGGGTAGACAGATGATCCTATGTCTCGAGAGGTCTCTGATATATATAGATCGTAATAGAGAGGAGTTGGATTCGGAATGTTGGGAGAAAATTTCTAAAGTTCTTAAATTTAGGAGTTTCTGGTGGCGTTGCAAACTAGGCTACCAACATATCATTAGTGGGTCCTCTAACTTGAAAGAAAAAAAAGGCTACATTAGTTCTGCTTGATAGGAGCTTGGGTTTCTGTCAGCCTGAAGTTCAGATGGTATAGTTTTAGAAACATCAATGTCTTTAAGTTATGCAAATGCTAGTGAGCAAAACATATTTTTTGGTCTTAAATTATGCAAACGTTTGTGAGCAAAATATATTTTTTGCTTAAAACTTCTCTTTGGAAGTGGGGACATAATTATGCAAAAAATTGTTTCAAGTTATCGAAGAAACATTATGTTGTGTTACTTGGTTGGCGAGAATTTTTTTAGGGTTAATTACATTGGAATCTCTTGTTGTTTGATTTTTTTAATTTCAATTCTCATGTTCTGAAAATTATAAAAATTATCCCTTGTGGTATTGTTTAGTTATCACAATATTTCTTCTGTTATATTCTGTTAATTTATTTTGTCTATTTATAACTTCAAGATAACATTGTATTGAAACTTAAGAATTTCAATGTTATATCATTTTAGGTGAAAAAGAAGATAAAAAATTACCGGAATATGACAAATGTAGTTGTTTATTAGGTAAACAGTATCTTAATAAAGAATCCTAGTATATTTAACTGTTTTTATTGTCAAATTAGCAAGCTTGAGGTATTCGCCTTTATAATAAAATATCATAGAAAGTTATGATTGAGGTCTTTTCTTTGGCTCTATATGGGAAAAGAAGCTCGAAAGCCATTGAATAACTTCCCTTTCAAAATTGGCTTATTGGTATTTCTCCTATTGCTTGTCTTCTGTAGCTGCTACAATACGAGAAAATGCTGACGTTCTCTCCAGAGGTCTTATATTAGTAAGAAATAGTTAAGATAGTCTGTATCGGATATATACGTAACATTGTTCCCCTTGTTTTCATATCAGTAAATTAGTGGGATCATATTGTCTAAAAAGGCACTGCAAACGTTATGAGGATACTGTAACTTAAAAGAGTAGTTTCTCTATGATAAAGAGCACAGCAAATCCTTGTCTGTTATTGCTTATTTATTGCTGATGGAAAAATTGCAGGAATCCAATGGCTGCATAGCAGGATTGATATCAGTGGATATGAAGAGTACAGTGGTATTGAGTACCGATCGGCAGGATGTACTGAAGAATACAGCGTCATCAAGTAAGCTGCTACCAAAGATTTTCTCTTTCTATATTTATTGGTAGAAATAAGAATTAATAATTTCTAAAATAAGGATCATCTATCTTCTATATGTAAAGACAAAGTAAAAAATAAAGATAGTTGTATTTCTCCAGCGAGACTGAACACCAGCAAGAAACACGTACTAAATCCTAGGAAAGATAAGGATTCAAGAAGATGAAATGACTGCATTTTTATAAATTCTTGCTTCCTCACTGTTTAGGTGTATGAAAACACAAGACAGTTTCGTGGACCATAGTCTCATTGCCTCCTTTTACCTTCCAAATAGGAAATCTAAAAGTCAGTAGAACATCAAATAGCCTTTATATGTTCCCAACAACACGAAAATTTTAAAATAAATTATTGTGAGACGATTATTGGACTAGTGTCCAATATCTTTTGCAGTAGGAACATAATTTGAGTTCACTAGTGTTGATAACTTCTGCAATAGTTCATGAATAAGTCCTGAGAGTTAGCAAGCAAACATGTGATCTAAAGCTACATTGTAGTTCTTTAGCAACAGCGAAAGTTCATCCATTATTCAATGAAAAATGGCAGAGGGGATAATTTTGAGAGTTGAGCCTTCTCTTCCTTGATACAACAATGTAACATGTTGCTGTAGAATTGTGTGCTAGATGATTTCTTTGATGTTATATATGGAATCATAAAAGTTTTGTTTATTTTCATACCCCAAGAAAGTGTATTAGCTAGATCAAGGTAATTGTAGAACAAGCATAGTATCTCATTTAGGATTCCGTATAAATACATTTAGAATAGACATTTAGGACCAACGTATTCAATTTGTTTTAATTTTTAAGTGATTGCCATTCTGTTCTTAAATTATGATTCTGTGTTGTAGGCGGGATCTTGAACACGCAGGGGAAGAAGAATCTCTTATCCTAGAAGGTGATATTGGTGGGGGATTGATTATTCAGCGCGAGATCTCAATGCAAAAGGATGATCCAAAAATTCTTCAGATCAATTCCAGCATTGTAGCTCAAAAAGTTGGTGCTGGTTCTGGAGGGTTTTCAAGGTTATAACCAGAAATATACCAAAATTGAGGATCATAATTATGCATGCTTAAAACTCTTTCATGAAGAGACATCTACATGCAATCAGCATCACTTGCAAAATGAAATAATTTATCTGGATTATCTGGGAGCTTAAACTCTTCTATTGAGTATGCACCCTTGGTACATTGGCACTATTCCGTATCACGATAGAAGTGTGCCATGGCATCATATTTGCGTGAAAATTTTATTTGGGACATCAAAATCCTTACTTGATGGAATACAGTTGTCCAGCACATACATCAAGATTGATGTTTCATGGTCTTGATTCTGCATCTCATCATATTCTAAGTGGATATACAATCCGCCTTTCGTGACTCTTGTATTTGCTACTTATTCAACTGTTCCTGGAAGTATATATGGAAACTTCTCTTCCACAAAATGACCACCTTCAAGTTCTATGACATGTACTTGTGTAGATCGATCATAATTCCATATTTCTTCGTCATTAACAGTACGGTGGTGTTTTTCTTTCTTCACAGTATGTAATATAAATTATTGATTATGCATCGGATCCCTGGTCGTTTCTTTTGATGATTAGATAAGACAGGAAGTACGATATCATAATTTAGAAAATTAGGCATTAGAACTAGAGTTAATTGGGATTTCACATCAAAAGTCGATAATTGGTTTGATTACATATTAGTAGAGACCTGTGGACAATGGATTTGCACTATTTTGTAATATCTTGAGCAATTTTTTATTTGGATCTCTTTCTTTACTGTTTTTATTCTTTTTTCTTGGTGTTACGCTCTCAAACTTCATTTGCTTCAGAACAACAGTCTGTTTGGTCTTTTGATTTACGTGTCACTGCAAGTATTGTAATCCATGCTTCTCTATTGTTTTCTTTTTGTAGGCTGGTTTGCTTGAGAATACACCCTACTTTCAACCTCTTGAACCCTACTGAAACTTTTGTCTCGTTCTCCTCCATTGATGGATCAAAGCATGAAATTTGGCCTGAGTCTGGCGACCAATTGTTTGAGGGGAGCCCTCTGCCAAATGGTAAGTTTTACATGTTGAGTTTCCTACTTGCTATACTTATCATAGTCATTTTAACCTCAAGACTGTGAAGCATCTATGTAATGTGTCCAAGTTTTGTCTATGCATACAATATCAGGCGAATGGATGCTGGTTGACAAATGCCAGGGTGTTGCTCTAGTCAATCGATTTGACATCCAAGAGGTGTCCAAGTGTTGCATCTACTGGGGAACAGGGACTGTTAACTTGGAGCTATGGTCTGAAGAGAGGCCTGTTTCAAAGGAATCACCTATCAGGATCTCCCATCAGTACCAGGTCAAAGACGTGTAGGCCTCGACTTCTTATATCTTTACTTACACGCTGTGATACTGTTCTTACCACTGCAATTACAAGCAGAGTCAGGACTAGTTTTATGTTTGTTGCGAGTCGAATGCATAACCTTACCATAAATAATTTGCGATTTGAAAATAAAAGAAATGAGAAATCGTATGTCTATTTCTAAGTATCACAGCCAATTATAACATTTCTTATTTATTTGGGTACACAAAATCAACGCTTCACCGGAGAATGCCTTCAAGTTCAACTTCGAGAAGACTTTCCAAAAGTTGAATCGTACACCAAAAATAACTTATAGCATTAGCCTAAAACCCTTGACAATAGGAGAGTTGTTGACTGACTAACATGTAATGATATCAAATCACGAAAATAATTTCTTTATAAAAATACAAAGGAATGTTATTTACAACTGATGTCTTTCTACCAATCTTTGTAAAACAGAGAGTCGTGTTGATTGGGGGTTTATTGATTTATTGACTATTCTCTATGAAACTTCTCACAAATTATTTTAAATCTTTGCTTCTTCTTTTTTTTATATAGCTAAACTTGCTCATTTAAACAAAAGTTATAGATGAACTTTGTCAAACCATAAAAGTGCAATTAAAGCTAGTCGAGAAGGTTCTTTACCTTCCAAAAAGTCATGCACACCAAATAAAAATTTTCAACGACTAGCAAAATTTCAACTAATCGACTTCAATTTATCAAATTAAAGATAGTTTTTACCATCCATTCTACGAAAATAACTTTAAACCAAGCCTCTTTTAAGGCTAACTCAAATTTAATACCTTCTTCACAAATTTTTAATGACTCAATTGATAAGTATCTTTGTGAATTCTGATATGAAATCTTTTGATTCTTCAATACTAATCCTTAACGCTCAATTTATGACTGACAAAAAATCCTCTTTAGTAGCATCTAATCAATCTTCACTAAAGAAGTAACTAGTGATGATGAAAGAATGTATTGAGACATCATTAAGAAGCAAGTTTAATAATTTCTTTTAATTGTTAATTATTTTGGCGACTTGGTTTCAAAATTATCATTGAGACAACTTTTAAAGAAAAATGCTCCATCATAGTCACAAATTCTGTTGGATCTCGTTTCTGGAGTCAACTATTCGGAATATCTTAAGACGTGAGCGTATTTTTTTGTAGGTTTACATGAAATCTCCTTAGCCAATACCATCTCATCTTTATTCTCATTACATTCCAAAAATTTCCTATTTGATCAATATAGATCAAGATATGATTAAAAAGCCAAAGTATGTTCATAACCAATATGTGCTCTTCCAACCAATTCATTCACTTTCTTTCCATCAATTTTTTCAAATCAATACCAAAGGCTATCAATTTTTATGGAGAGATATAGAAATGTATTAGGAATCTATTGGTTTAAGAATCAAGATAAACTTACCAAGTGGTCCAATATGATTTTCCAAGTTGTGGATGAATTCTTCTTGATTTTTAAGAGATGCTTTAGTGTTTTAAAAGCAAGCCTCAAATGCATTAATGAATTTATCATGAGCTCCCAAAGACTTGATTTTCTTTGTTATTGTTGTTGTTATTGTTACTGAAATTTAGGTAGAGGCCCTAGCTTTAACTATCATTAATCATTCCATACAAAAATATCCTCTACCTTGAATTGTAAATATTAATATATGGATTATTTTAAGGTCTGTTTCCTATAAAATCATCCTATTTGATCAGTTACCTTACATTGTTTAGTGTTTGAAATTTATGGTTTGATTGTCCACCACCATGAATGTCATAACTTATCACTTGTGCTAGTTAAGCTACCAAAATTATACTATTAATCTTCTTGCTTGAAGCTTCCAACTTTGCCTCTAACATTGTCACCATATAAACATTATGGGTACAATATTATTTTAACTTTAGACTCGGGATCTTGTACAAATATTTATTCATAACTATATTCTTAATTAGCTCTTATAATTTTTAGGATTTTTAAAGTTAGTAGTCCTATTTAAAGATGCACTTGGATGGATAGCTTAATCCACTATGAAATGTTTGCATTTGTCACACTAAATCAAGTTCATGGCATGGGCACCTTCTTAATAGCTCTTCCCATTTCTCACAAGTATCATATGACATCTCATTCTCTAATTATTGAAAGGAAAAAATGTCATTCTTGAGTTTTGTTGTTTGTGCTAAAGGAAAATATACGGCTAAAAACCTTTAAGAAAGACCATTCAAGTAGTAATAGATTTAGAAGCCAAGTGTTTCACCCATGATTTAGCTCAATCGTTTAATGTAAAAGGGAAGCAAGTCATCATGTTGCACAAGTACTATTGAACCATTTAAATCATGTTGGTTTAATTGAAAATTTTTAGCTTGTGGTCTTAACTTAATAATGCAATGCTCTATCTCCCTAGGCAACGGTCTAGCGTAATCCCCTATAATACACTTCCTCTTTGTCCTTCCATTGTCTTTGATAGTTGTATCCTCAAAACTTTTAGGTCTCTCTCTCTTACATTTTGAAGTAAAATCCTTCTAATTTCTAGATCTTTATTAATTAGTACTACGAGACTACTCCTAAAAATAAACCAATGTACCTAAATATTAAAATTCAATAAACAAACACAAGATCACGAAAGAAAGTTCTAGAATAAATAAATTTAAAAATAAAAGAATAATTGATTAGATTAATAAAAATAAAATGTTCCTAATATCCTAATCTCCAGCAATGATATTAAAAACTTAATGCATTTTATGTAAAAAGTTGTACAGATCAACTAGACAAATGCACATAACATTCTTACAATATAGGCTAATGAATACAAGTATAGTTTTTATTAGTAATAACTAATTTTATATTATTTAATCTAACAAAACAAATGATTGTAATAAAAGAAATAATTAATTGAACTAAAATTACTAATCTACAATAGCGAACCAAAGCAATAAATAAGAAAAAATAATCGATTGATAAACAAGACATAGATGTAGAATCCTTCTAGATTCTGTGCTTAAATTTATCTTGATTTAATTATTAAACTATTTTTTTGATTAGTAGAAATTTAAAAGTTATAGTCATAATTATTAAGAAATACAGCTTCTATATTTAAGTTGATTGAATGAAATATCTTTCTAATTGAAATTCCCAAGAAAACAATAACATGTTTTATGAATCTGCTTACTAGCTTTACCTCTAACCTATATGACTTATGTGGTCCTATCTTTAGGATTTGATGCAACTCAAATTATTCATGTCATGGATTTCTCAATCCAAACACAAGCATACCACTCTTAGAATCATGCTAAGGATATAGTCTAATTAGTACTTATCAGTCATAAAGAAAGATTTCAACAACTAGGATTAGGCATAAAATGATGCAAAAATCATGAAGGAAATACAAGTGAAACTTTAAAATGGTTGGATGATAAATAATTAGACTTTTGTCTTGTTTGTTTATCTTAAAGTCTTGTTGATTTGAGTTGTTCAATAGGTATCATCTATTTTAACTTCTGTAATGCTAAAGATATTAAAATTTGTCTATTTCTCTTGGACGAGTGACAACAACTGACGACAAGCAAGCTCAATATGAATTTTAAGAAGTGGATAATGCTTTGTAGGTATAAAGTTCTTTGAAAAACTTAGCTTTCTAGATTATTTATTCACAAAGTGATCTTTATAAGCATTTTGTTGTAGGTAGTAGCATTATCTATGTTTCAATTAAGAACTCTTTTGATATTGTTTGGCACTTTAATTGCGACATTAAAAGAAATAATAGCCGGTGTAAAGGCTTTATGCTAGTGCTAAAAGTTCTACTTAAGTGTTGGAAAGTCTTTATTAAAGTTTAAGACATCATCGAGTACATTTCTGCTGAAATGTTGTTTCCAGGTACGTAAATTTGCTTGGTGAAAGGGATAGATAAATGCTAGACTTGGAAATCTCAACATATTCTTTTAATTTCTGAGAAGAAGATTATAATTTAATAAGTTGTATTATAAACTTGACAATAAAAAAGGCGAGTATTTAGTAAAAATTAACAAGAGAAATAATTTTGGATGAGATGCTTCAACCAACAATAAATAAGAAATTTGATTTTTTAAATAAGAGGAAAAGAATTAAAAGAAAAAAATTGATACTTCGAAACTTAATTTCTTAATGCGCTTGCACTAAAATGAAAAGTAATAAAATCAAATATAAATGTTATATTTAAAATTGTATCTAATAGAACATAAATATTATATTTGATTATCATAACTAATTTTTCTGGTATAAATCTTATCAAATAATATTGAATTTATTAAGAATTTAAAAGGCTTCGATCTTTTAAACAAAAGAAGAACTAAAATGAAAGAAAGATATAATATATTTTATTATTCATAAACTTCAGAAATTACCATTTACATAGTAAGCTTAAAGAACAACAGTTAATAAACACCGAATGCGCATGAGCTTTAGTAGCAAACATCACAACAATGAATCAGTAGCAGAATCATCATGCAAATCAAAGGCCACATGAACTTACAAGTCCAGGACTACTGCAATATAATGTGGAATGGATAAGCCTATTCTTTATAAGCTTCTAATGTTTGACTTTCAATACCTACAGTTCTTTGTAGCTATTTTGGAACTTCGCTTGCTATTCATGGCCTAATTCATTATTATTATTTCCTAACAATAATGAAACAAACCTTCTCCATACCCTCTATATTAGTATATTCCATTTCGAATCTCATTTCCTCCAAGGATGCCATTATTTTAATGATAGCCAAGAGGAGCAGGAGATTCCCTCAGCTCCTTCCCCTGATAGCGTATGTCCGAAGCAAAGTGATTGACATCTCTGTGATGCGCTTCGTCAGCTCTAACTACCTGAACAACATCTCGTAGAGTGGCGTTGGGGGCCAAACGCCAGTAGTCAATGGCAATAGCAGGGGCAGGGACGTTTTCAATGTTGCCCTTGTCCATTTCCTTGAGGAATTCGGTGTAGGAGTGTATAGCTTCCTCCTCCAGATACCCCACCATCCTATGAGCGAACTTTGGCGATATGAGATACCCAAGAAAGTACGCATTGAAGAAGATGCCTTGCACTGCGAAAACAAGTGCACGTTCGTACCACCTTGGCTTCGCCACCTCCATGAATGTCATCAAATGCATACGCTCATTCTCAGCCTCCTCAAGCAGAGCTTTGATCCACCCGCCGCTGTGCTCGAACCGTCGCAGTGACTGGCAGTGCAGCAGCATCCCTCCCACCATCCCCGGCACCGCTGCCACTGTTTCTAGCATCATTGCCCGGCACCCATATCGCCTCTGTCCGTTTTCCGTCACAAAACACAAAACAATAAAGATCATACGTCTCCATTACAAAACTTGTGACACCGAAGAGCCCAATTTGAATAAGAAATGAAAGCGAAATAGGTCCAATCCATGGAAGTTCTCACAAGTTATTAATAGACAGAATGAAATAATATTCTTAGACCGTTATGAACACAAATTTATTGCTATAATTAGCGCTCTATATACTGAAACAGAAATTGAAAGTCTCAAGTTAATTCAATCAAGAAGAACAGATAAAAAGGATGTCTATATGTACATATATACCTGAAAGAACAAGTCAGTGGGCCACCTGAGCCCTTTGACAGTCCAGAAAGCCATCTTATCCAAGAACGTCGTCGGAACGTGATGCTTCTTCAGGTCTATTGACAAGTCCGCCGCATAAGTCTCCCATGGCTATCATTTTCAAGAAACCAAAGTTCCATAATATTAACAACCAATTACTTTTACGTTAATAATAACAAAAAAAGATAGGAACGATGAATTTAGTAGTTTTATGAACGTTAACTGAATAGTGTAAAATATTGCGATAAGTATACAGTTGCTCCCTTAATCATATTTGTTATTACTATTGATTTTGGCCAAATACTCCTAAACTAACTTACCCTAAAGCAACTCCATTTCCACTCAGTACCATCCTCTTTAGTTATCTTGCTAGTCTTCACGCCCCAGTAACTCACTATCCCCTTCTCCTCTTCCTTCTTCCCCCCGCCGCTCAGAGGCGTCGCCTTCTTCTCCTCCTCCTGCTCCTTCTCCGTCAGCGTCATAGTGCTAGCCTTGCGCACAGTGCCGAAAACCGGCACCCTGATCCAGAAAGCAGCTACGTCGGAGACAACCGCTCCTGTCGGAGTTCCATGAAGAAGGATTCTCGACGACGTTGATGCCTTGGAGGTAACCGTCGAGAAGTAGCGTATTCCGACCGCCGCCGCAACGGTACCTGACAGCCTTGTTGCACTAGATTTACAAGCGATCATGTTGTTCCCGAATGTGAAATCAAATATGAAGGTTTTGGGCTACGTACGCGCGTGTGTATATATATATATATATATATGCAGTTATGAATGGCGGTGGTGAGAGCTGACGACGTTGGCTGCACGTAATGAACATGATCGTGGGCCAGGCTGGAAGTGCTGAATGACGGTGTAACCCCTGAGAGAAGGGAAACGGGTATGGCCATGGGGTTACTAGGACAGTTAATACTTAATACTTGATAGGGCAGTGTTAGGAATGGTGAAAGAAGCTTCCAGGGAATTTGGTGTTTGTAACTTGGGGACCAAGTTTCAAATTAAATTAAGCAGATTTTTGTTTATTTATCTGCCACTTGTATTTGTAACATAAAGAAGCTTATCTGTGCAATTTACGTATTCTGACTGCCAAGCGATAAAAGGGAAGTTTCTGGATTTCCATTTCTCTTGATTTCCTATAAAAAGAAAAAAAACTCCCCAATCTAGCCATTATTAATGCTCTTAATCCCGAGAATATAATCTGTTTTTTTTTTTTAAATCTTATAAGTAGAAGTTATACACTTGTACACGGATGCAAGGCTTTGAACGCACTTCAATTAGTGGTAATATAATATATAAATACTGGTCAGGCCGGTTTTGCGAGGCCCGAGCTCAGTCAAAATAACCAACGGGCCGATCGGCCCATCCTTCAAAGATCAGTCTCATACCCAATGACTATGTCAAGCCCAGGCCCGATCCATGCTCTCCTTAGCCCGTCCGCATGTGAGAGACTCTCATGCATACGTAAAGACCTAAACCTAGTTGTCGCTCCATATATAAGGTATAATTCTACCATAACAAGGTACGCAACTCATAACCCTAGCCCTCTTGGCTTTTCGGCAACCCTACCTTCACCAAAAGACTGACTTGATCGTCGGAGGGGCTAATCGGGACATAAACCCCGACGTGCCTTCTTTGTTTTGCAGGGATCTCACCGTCGGAATCACTATAGAAAGAAGCCAACTCATGGATCCAAACGGCAACGCACAGTTCCGCCAGAATCCGGCAGAACCACATGCTATTCTGTTCAGTCCGCCGCGTCCGGCCACTACACCTCCTCCTCTGCCATGCATTCCACCACCCCCTTCGCCAAAAAAGTCCAGTTGCGCGAGCGGGACGAGGACCCTCCACCTCTCGCCCACCTAGGCCCTCCGGTTCTCCCCAGTTATAGTGCTGCCGTCTCAGGTACTTCCACCCAGGCCACACAAAGCAACATACTCAGTTGGTCCGAAGACCCCCTAATTGAACTAGAGGAAGGAGCTATTAACCTGGTGCAGGGTTCTCATGGAATGGGACTTGATCTTTCATCTACCTTCCGTTCCAAATTGGATTCCATCTGGGCGCAGGCGATTGTGATCAAGCTTCTGGGACGGAAGATGGGCTTCAGCTTACTCAGGGATCGCCTCCTATCCTTGTGGCATCCGACTGGCCCCCTGAAGTTTGTCGATTTGGATACATATCTTGACGCAGGGGCCATGGATCGTCGTCGGCAATGTGTTGTCGGTCCAACCGTGGTCACCCGCGTTCCGCCCTTCCACTGGCCGAGTCACTCATGTCGTAGCTTGGGTTCGCTTCCTCGGTCTACCCATCGCCCGCTACCATCCTTCCATTCTTCAAGCTCTCGGTAATTTGGTGGGGAGAATAGTGAAGATTGATAAGACCACACTCCTCACTTCCAGGGGACGATTCGCGTGGGTGGTTGTCACCCTGGACCTCAGTGTCCCTTTGCGATCGGTGGTGGAGCTGGACGGGGAACTCATACAGGTAGCATATGAGGGTCTCCCGCAAATCTGCTTCAGTTGTGGACGGGTCGGACATGGGTCCGACCAATGCCCGCAACGCTCCGCGCCCACGCATGCAGCTGGGCACTCCGTCGCCGTCCCCCTTGACGTCCCCGCTCCTCCAGCGATCGACGATTCCCCCGACGCTCCCTCCTCCAGTCCTCCTCCGTCCGACGATTATGGCCCCTGGATGCAGGTGGCACGTCGGACTCGCCGCCCTCCTCCACCTTCATCTGGCTCTCGCCGTGACGGACTCGCATGTCGGACTCGCAGCTTGTTGGACCCCGATTTTTGAGTAAAAATAAGAAATATTCAAAATTGAAATTAAGTTGAAAATCAAGAAATAAAGAGAAAAAGTGTGAGAAGATGAAAAATTGTGAAAAGTTTGACTTTTTGCATTTAAGAGTTGACTTTTGATTTAGGAAAAATTTGATAAAATGATCTACATAAAACTTGTAGATTATGTTGAGAGCTTTATGTAGCCATAAAGTTTGCAATTTTTCGATATCGGGAGTGAAAGTTATGATAAGTCAAAGTTTAGTATAAAGTTGACTTTGTTTGAAAAATGTTAGGGGTTGACTTTTATTATGGCTGAAACTTTGACTAGAAAATTGACTTTGTTAGAGGTTGATTTAGCCTTTAAGTTCTTAATGAAAGTTGAAGGATCTGATTTGATCTTAATTTTGATATAAAGTATGTAATTTTTCGATCAAGGAATAATAAGTTATGATTTTTACAAGTTCCTGTTATGATTTTAGCATGGTTATATAGAGGACAAAACTTTTGACTGAAAAATTGACTTCCTCAGAGATCAAATTGATTTTTATGTCCTTCATGAAAGTTGTAGGTGACTTTCTGATCTTCGCATTGATATAAAATATGACATGA
>JAOTIZ010000005.1:11583077-11593214 GCA_027123425.1 Erythroxylum panamense
GACCGTAGCTAAATATCTCCGACGGAATATTTGTTGCCTGTTCCGTCGATAATTACATACCGACAACAACGTCCCGTAGTCAAGTCCGTTGCAAATTTGCAACGGATTACTTTGGTCGGTATTTTTACCTTCAGACAGATTACCGACCGAATTGTTCTCCTCCAATTTCCGTCGGTGATCACATTCACCGACGGTTTTTCTCACATTTACCGACGGTAATGTCCGTCGGTAATAAAGTGATTTGTTGTAGTGAGTTGCAAGACAGTAGCTTATAAGTAGCACCACCAGGATTCTGAAACTGCGTCATATAGTTCCAGATTTAAGAGTTTAGAGCCATTTTAGTCCCTTCAAAGTAACAAAAATGAAGAAGAACGACCATTCTCGTGAGCCTCAAGGAAGCTTGGAGAAAGCACTCGTGCTGATATTAGGTAAGCACTCGACAGTGACGGAGAAAGGGTTGCTGGAGACTAAGACACATCTTTATTACTTGCCACTGTACAAAGCTGCCATTAAAGGTGATTGGAGAACTGCTTGTAGCTATTTTGAGGAAGATCCCAATTCACTGACTGCCTACGTCACTGAAAAGCCCATGACTGCTCTCCATGTCGCCATTGGTACTGGTGTTCAAAACATTGTGTGGTGGATGTCTGGTGAATTTCTCCATGTGACAGATATACTTAGGAACACAACCCTTCATAGTGCACTGCTATAGGAAACTTAGAAGCTGCAAGGGTTTTGATCCACGAAAATTCAAGATTGCCACAACTTTCTAACAATTTCAATGAGCACCTCTTCATACTGCTGCAAAGTATGCCCAGAAAGACACCTTTTGATTTCTGTTATCAGTGACTTGCCACGAGGTTCCAAGTCCATTCACTGACCAACGTGGTGCTAAGCTCCTCAATCTTTTACTCGTAGCAGATTTCTATGGTTAGTGATCTAGTTCTTAATGTTGGACAATTTTGTCCTTTCTTATAAAATTGGACAACTATTAATTGCATTTTTTAGTTTTTAAATAAATTATCGGTTAAGTTACATAATTTGGTCAAGATAAAGATAATAAAGTAGTCCAATAAATGACTTAAATCAATGAGTCAAAGTCTAGGTGAAAAATAGATCTCAATTAGTATAGATCAGGTCCATATCGACCTTGTGATGGGAAAACCTAATATGAAAAATATATAAAGGTTAAGGTCTCCTGCAATTGCTCATATCAATCGTAAGCATAAGAAATCTTTGACCCATTAAGAGAGCTTATGTATTGAGAAAATTGTAGAAAGACTTTGTCCGTATCCCGGAGAGCACTTTTCATAAAAGGACTCGGGAGGTTCGTGATAGTTTGAAGCTCGAAATCGATATCGGAATCAGAGATCCGGGGTACATAATAAAGTCTATGCTACGTATTACATGTGGTATCAGAGCGGTTACGTGATCGGATTACCGAAAACGAAGGTTTTTTAGTTTTTCATCTCATACGATTTTTCTCGATTTTTGATTCATTTTTTAGTTTGTTTACATATATAATTACGTAAAAGTGGTATACATAAAGCTATCTATAAAAAATAGGTCGAAAACAGGCTAAATGAAGAGAAACACGGGATGCCGAAAATTGCCTCCAGCGTTGGAAGCCTAATTGTGTTATAGTACATGCGGAAGTCGGTGGTTGCACGCACGACTCGCGACCTATGCTCCCACAAGCGTGGGGCAGTGGATGCATGCCGCGCACGAACCCATCTGCGCCGTCCACGTGGCACGCTGGATGGAGAACAAGTAGTGGCGCGTGCAGACACGTGTTTGCGCGTGATGCGAACTCGCCAGACGCATCTGGTGTGCGTCGGCAGGCCACAAGCACTGACGTGGCTTGCACGTCAGTAGTTGACATCATGCTGACGTCAAGCGTACGGTACTACAGTGTTTTCCACACAAAAAACAAAAAATTCCATATTTCCCGTAAAGGTACCCCAGGACATTTTAGGTCAGTTTCCAGGTCCGGAAAATTTATAAAGTAAGTTTTTCTATTTTTTTAAATTTATTACATTAATAATAAATTAAATTTTAACTCTAAAAAAAGGATTTAAGGCATTCTGAATCCGATTTCGAATTAATTTTCATGCTTCGGACATTATATGAGGGAGATACATGAAGTTCTTGTGTCTCGGGTCTCATGTTCAGTGTTTGGGATTGCAGATAGACGTTTGGAAAAGGAATTCAGACATTCTGATGCTATTTTTGAGTGAATTTTTGTGCAACGAACTTGCCATAAGGGAGATGCATGAGGTTTTTGTGTCTCGGGAAGTCGATTCAGTATCCGGCGACACATGATAGTCACTTTACTGAGATTTTTCTTTTACGAAATTCTCAAATGAAGTTTTCAGAGAATGCCTTCAACACTAGTGTGTGACAATGAGACTATACATTCGGATTTTTACATTTGTTGATGTTACATTGTCACATACTATATGGCTATAAAGAATGTGAGGATAACATAAAAATGTATCCCTTGAGTTTGTGGACTTTTTGAGTACTAATGAGGATGTAGTCACCACAGTGACCTTTCAAGTCAGTATTTTGAATTGTTCTGCTTACACGTTAAGGGATGTCTTTGGTCTCATGTTTGGTTATTCTGCCTACAAGTGTTGGCCTTACACAAGATTTTGAGATGTGCATAAAGGCATTAGATAGAGGAAAGTCGTTACTTGAATGATCTATTCGATCACATGTAGTAGTGTTATGAGAGTTGATGATTTGTACTCTGATCGCTTTTATGTGTGGAGGTCTAGTTGCATATATTATGTATTCAACCCACAGGTGTTTCATAATATATTTGATCGGATTTTCACTAAAGATACTATTTAATGGCTTTGAGCATTGTTGTTGTCCTACATTTGTGCTGATTTAAAGATTATCATCTTAAAGTCGCATTTTCAATCAACAAAATTAGTGTCATCATTGAAACCCTGACTGGTTTCAATACAAAGAAGTGGATAAAGGATGTATTGAACATTATGGAGATAGTTGTGGTTGATATGACTATATAGACGGATAAGCCATCTCCATCTACATCTACGAACTCGAGAGTTCATAAAGCAGCCTATAAAGTCTGGGATCGGTCTAACAGATTATATCTAATGACCATTAGGAGATCCGTTCCTAACTATCTGCTAAGTGGACTTTTGGATATAGACATAGTGAAGGAGATTCTTGATAATGTCTCTTAAAGGTACACAATCTCATCTAATATTGAGACAAGTGCCTTGATGAAAGAATTATTCTCTATAAGGTATATAGGAGAAAAGGGGAGTAATATAGTAAATATCGAGAATGATTCATCTTCACAGTAGATTGAAGATGTTGAGACTTCAATGCTTTGATAGCCCATTGTGTTACTGAGGAGGTGAAACTCAAGTTTGCTAATCCTACAACACTCGAGGTGGCTTAAAGGAAGACAAAGATAAAGCCCGCTAAGTTCAAAAGTAGAAAGTTCAAATCTTTTCCACATGCTGATGTTGATCAAACCAGTTTTGATAAAGGTCCTAGGGACATAAAGAAACCAGTAGTATGAGGTTTAAAAGGAAAGATTGAGACCATCAGGTTGCTCTTTGGCTCATCAATTATGAATTTAATTTACGATAATCGCATTAAGTATATGGTGACTATATAGTGGAACTTCTGAGTGCTTCCGTGATGTAATAGTTCATATCAAGGATAAAGCTAAATAAAGGGAAGAAGAGACTGATGGTTCACAGCAATGAAGAAGTAGAAGTAATATCTATAGGGGATGTATATACTGAACTTTGCTGTAAAGTTCATTTGAGTTTTATACAACACATTTTATTTGTGATCTTTTGATTAATTTTGCACAAAGAAGGTTGATGTTTTGTATTTAACACATTCTGTTGTACATTTGTTGTTTAATGCAAAACATAATTGTACAACTTTCTTGTCATATGATTTGTATAGAATGTGTCTAACTCTGAATTAGATAAATGTTTCTTGGTATCTTGCTAAACAAGTTATGAAATGAAGGATCCTAATGAATGAGAAGTCATACGTAGAGTGGCATAAAAGTTCAAGCGACATTTCCAGAGCTAAGGTTGAGAGGATGATTAAAGAAAGCAGTTCTCAATTATAGATTATGATAATCTAGAAACATATGTTGACTACCGCAGGAGTAAGTTGACTAATAAAGATATTGAGGTTAACTCATACTTCTGACTTGTTGAGTCTGATACATAAAGATGTTGGTAGACCTTATACAGTTGCATTGTACAATTCTAAATGTATTATGACATTTTTTAATGATTATTCCCTTCACAGTTATATGTTCTTGCTTCAAGACTAAAGGTTGAGAACCAATTGGAAAAATTCATCAAGATAGTTAGATTTGGTCGTGGAGGAGAATATCATAGCAAACATGGTGTTTTAGGACTTTAAAAGTTCCGTTTGTCAGATATTTGGAAACAGTTGGAACGGTGACTTAATTCATTATGCCGAGTAGTTCTGAGCAAAATGGTGTGTTGCCGAAAGGCATAACTGTACCTTAAAGGACTTAAAGAAGTCAATGCAGAGCAAGACTAATCTACCTGATTATCAAAAGCTTAGAAACACAGCCTTGCACACATTCGGGTATGGAGCTGCCCTACTGAGGTGGTATAATGCTTATAAAGAACGATTGCATGCTCGTTCAGTTCATTGCTATTTAGTAAAATATCTCGACTACTCGGAATAGTAGAACCATAAATAGCTAATTTATTGGAATACATTGTCTATGATGATGGTGGACCCTTTGACCCTTTAGATGATAGCAGGGCGGATACTACAGTGATCATGTACCCGCTACTCATATAGTTAGATCTAGTCGATCTAGGTCTTTATAATATGCCTGTACAGGAACAAGAACCCATACCTATAGACATAGAGGTTCCTAGGGGTACAAGATCTAATACAGTTAAGTGAATCTACTAGAGTGAGATGACCTGCTATCACATCTAATTACATAGTCTATCAGGTGTACATGACTATGCTATTAGACATGTTACAGATCTAATTACTTTTACAGAAGTTGTTTTAGACCCAATGCAAATGTGTGGTGGGATGCGATGAATGACGAGATGCAAGCCATAGAGCATAGTAAGGTCTGGGAGCTAGTTGATTATAGTGGAACTGCAAACTCGTCAGTTGTAAATGAAGTTTTTGGACCTAAAAGATTTCAGGATAAAGTTCAGCAGTTTATGAGCTCACTCAGTTGCCTGATGATTCACTCAGAGAGAAATGATGACTTTAAGTTACCTTTTCTCTTATATCCTTGAAGGATATTGTAGCTCATGATGATATAGAGTTACATCAGATGATTGTCAAAATCGCTTTCCTGAGTAAAGACTTTTATGAAGTGATTTATATGGTACAATCTGAAAGATTTTGGGATCCAAAAGGAACTGACATGGTTTGCGAGTTATGCAGATTAATATATGGTTTACATCAAACCTTCCTAAAATTAATACCTTACATTTGATGAGGTTTGGCCTCTTTCAGCTTCATAGAAAATAAAGTTAAAAGATGTTTGTACTATAGAATCAAGGTGAGCAAAGTTATCTTCCTATTATTGCATATGGATGATATATTACTCACATCAAATTACTTGATCATGTTGCATGAGGTTAAGCAACTTTTGGTCAAGAAATTTGACTTGAAGGACCTTGGTGTAGCATCTTCTATCCTATGTATTCAGATTCACCAAGACAGATCTCAAAACTCATCAGACCTCTCATAGAACACATAAATTGAGTATGTGTTACAAAGGTTTAATACGGTTAACAATAAACCTGTAGTAGCACCTATCTCTCATAATGAGAGATAATCTTTGATACAGTATCCAAAGAATAAAGTAAAGAGAGAGGTTATGAGGAATGCTCCGTAATCTAGTACAGTTGATAGCTTAATATATGCTTGGCTATATACCAGGTAAGACATTGCATTCATTGTTGGACTATTTGGACAATATCTAGTTAATCCAGTTGTAGACCATTAGAATGTAGACTAGTGAGCGTTGAGATACTAAAGGAAATTAAGGATTACATGTTGACATAAAGAAAAGTCAACAGACTAAACCTCATAGGGAATACAAATTCAGATTTGAGCTATGTGTCCAGATGATCAAAAATCTGCTTAAGGATACAGTTTTAAGCTTGAAGATGGTATACTATCTTGGAAGTGTGTCAAGTAGACATGGGTAACTTCCTCGACTAAGTATGTAGTGTGCATACTATGGGGCTACTTCACAGACAGTTTAGCTCAAAAACTTGATTTCTGAGTTGTCTGTGGTTGATTCAGAGGCTAGACCCATTTGGTTATAATGTGATAATCTTCTTGCTATGTTGTCTAATAACAACAGAGAATATCACAGGGTCTTAGCATTTAAAGATCAATTATTTGGTCATAAAGGTGCTGATACGAAAATGTGACATTAAGGTTTGGAGCATTTAAAGACTGAGGAACTGTAAGTCGATCCTTTAACTAAAGGACTTCGCCTAATTGTGTTTGTGACATAAGTATATAGTATGGGTGTTTTGACGTCTTTAGACACTGTTAGTTAGCGGATCATTATGTTTGCTCCATGTACATTTGTACAGTTTGATGTATTGTGACAGTATGATAGTTCATCCATAAAAATGATCATCGTTTATCCTCAGTAATACGTGTTGTCATACATTGTCATAATACAAATGAAAGTCCTAAGATTTGTGTCAATCTTAAGCATTTAAAGGTCATTGGGCATATATATATATATATAGACCTTGTGCCTATGTCATTTAGACGCATACAGTTTTATTATAGATATCTATGAAGTTTGACATGACATAGCGAATATAAGTTTTTAATCTCATAAAGGTGTTCTCTAATGCAGTTTAGTATTCAGTTGGAGAACATAAAGGTTTTTTTTAATGCTGTTTAGCATTCGGTGAGAAGAAACAAGTTTTCTCTAATGTTGTTTAGCATTCGGTGAGAGAAAACAGGATTTCTCTAAGGCAGTTTAGCATATGCGATTTAACATAAAGTTGGAGAAATCGAGACCTACAAATGAAGATGATATAATTTAGATCATAAAGGTATCATCTTAGTTTTCCACACTCCATTTTTCCATTCATGTTAGTGAGGTATTAGGTATACATGATTGTATTGGATATTTATCGCACATGACACATGTATCTGATATTTTTCGGTATTGAAAGCCTTGTAGGACAGAATGATGAACTTTCATTATCTTTGGATCAAATGTTTTGTTTTTTAAAACTTAGTTGACTGATACAATAGTGTGGCTTAACCAAGTTTTTAAATTGCTTTAAATTAGAGTCAAAACTGCAATTAATGCTTATCCAAAGGGGAGATTGTTGGACAATTTTGTCATTTCCCATAAAATTATGACAATTATTATTGAATTTTTTAGTTTTTAAATAAATTATCAATTAAGTTATGTAATTTGATCCAGATAAAGATAATAAAGTAGTCCAATAACTGATCTAAATTAATGGGTCGAAGTCTGGGTAAAAAATGGATCCCCGATTAGTGTGGACCAGACCTATATCGGCTTTGTGATAGGAAAAGTTAAGGTCTCCTGCAGTTACTTATATCAATCGTAAGCATAAGGAATCTCTAACCCGTTGAGAGAGCTTATATATTGAGAAAAATGTAGAAAGACTTAGCCCGTGTCCCGAAAAGTACTTTCTATAAAAGATCTCGAGAAGTTCGTGATCGTTTGGAGCTCGGTATTGACATCGAAATCAGAGATAGAACTAAAATCAAGTATTTTGTATTACTTCTGATTTTAATCTTCATGTTGATTCGGGATACGTAATAAGGTCTATATTACGTATTACACTTTATATACAAATTCTGAGTCTTAGGATCTAGAGAAAAAGGGTGTGTTCTTTCGTTATCACATAAATGTCTCTCAACTAAAATATGAACTCTTTGTTCATTGTATTGCTATGAACATATTGAAAAGGACAGAAAAACGATACTACTTTGGGGATTTTAGCTCGAAAGCGTCGTGCTTTTCCAAGTGGAAGTAAGCTGGGATGCTTCCACTTTTTCTGTATCATTGTAGGTGTCCAATCCTTCAATAATTTGGCTAAGTGATCAACAATGGTGGGCCCCGCAAATCTATATACTATTACTATAGGTCTAAATGGTTTGCCCAAAGATGCGATTTCACTTGTTTCGCAACCCAAGAATGAAGCCGGTTCCAACAACTCAATCGGGCAACTCAACGCTCCTCCATATAAAGCCTAAACAGCAGTTTTTGATTGAGATCATAACGGGCAATAATTCAAAAATTCAACCGGTTGAACTGTAAATTAAAATTAAACAGCAGTTTTTGATTGAGATCATAACGGGCAATAATTCAAAAATTCAACCGGTTGAACTGTAAAATTTTTTAATAATTCAATTTTTTAATTCAATTTTTAACTTTTTGATTTAATTTATTTTAATCATTTTTTATGTTAAGAACTGATTAATTTATTAATTAATCGGTCAATTTTTGTAAATTAATAAGTTCTTCTTGTTAGATAATTTCATCATGTGGCCCATATATTTTGGTGTAATCATTTAAGTATATTAAATCCTATTAGTTATTTGAATAAGAGATATTAGGTTTAATTAAAAATAAATAATATGATGTATTTACGTTGATGGAACGTAAAAATAAGGATAATGAAAAAAGGTGTCGTTTGAATTTTAAATGATAACTACTTCCTCTCTCTCTACCTATTAAGTCTTTCAAGTATCTATCTCCATCATATAATATACGGAAAATAACGAAACAAAGACCAAGAGAGAGAAAACAAAATCTAAAAATATCTTGTTGAAGATTATTGGAGATTATTTGTTTAGAAAGTATAGGAAATAGATGGATCAAGGTATACTTATGTCATTGTGAAAACTTATTAGATTTTAAAATCCTGCAATTTATCATGTAAGAAATACTAACATGTGGTATCATAGACATGGATTTGAGAATCAATAATTTTCCATTTAAGATATTACATCAAGAATTATTATGATAAAATTATGTACATGATATACATGATCAAGAAGATATTTTATAGTGATTTCCTTACCAATTATGGCATGTTTATGGTTTTAAAAGGAAAAAATCACGTCTTCTCTCTTTCTTCTATACGGAACATGATAACTGTTTTGTTTCCACCAAACTCACGTTATCAAGATGATGAAGGAAAGGAAAGACAATATCAAGTGCTTCCCTACCAAGTTAACACGTGAATGGAATTAACAACGCCATTAATTGCATCATTAAACATTTTTTGTTTTATCTTATGTTTCTTTGTTAAGGATGGTTTGAAAACGTTCCATTAATAGACACGAAAGGTTCTCTCTCCCATTGATTGTGTATCTCTTGTCCATTCTCTCCTGTGCCATCAACGTGTTTCACTTGTTTATTTTATCATGCCTCTTTAATGCTTCATTAATATCTTTATGTCTACTTTTATTAGTTGTCGTGATGAATTAACATCTTTAGATGAATTACTTGCTTTGATTTCTCTTAAGCCTCTTGTTTTATTAAATGTCATGGGTTTTAATTGTAAAATTTTATGCATGATTTTAGCATCATATATTAATAATTGTTAATGTAATAAAGTACTTATGCATATGAACAAGAATTAGTTTCAATATGACATCTATTATCATTTATTTAATTTGATATTTATATAATGAATAATTGTTAGTCAACAAAGTGGTCAAATTAGAAAGTTTTATAAATATCAAATTAAAATGGATGTATAGTTACCCATGATAATGTGATGCTTATGATTGCAATAACATAATGATATATTTGATGGATATACTAAAATTCATTAATACTAAAATATTTAAGAATCACCCAAAGGTTGATAAGTTAATTTTATATCAAAGAGTATAATCGTGATTAATTAGTATACTTTATTAGATATATTTAATATATCCAAAGATAACTAATATATCTAATCAGAGTATGCATGATTATCAATTATGTAAATATTACTAAACATCAATTTATGTATTTAATATATTGTTGTTTTATCCAAAGGAAAACCACAATATATGTTTATTGTTGATATATTTGTTATTTAATTTTAA
>JAOTIZ010000005.1:11593314-11623907 GCA_027123425.1 Erythroxylum panamense
AAATAAAGTGATAATTAATTTTCAACAAATAAGAAATAGGAAATAAGTAATACCTGGAGAAAGTTTTCCACTTTGTCAAATAGCAATTGGCACTCCAAAATCCCCATAAGACAACTTATAAAACTCCATTTATGATCTTAAAAGATCTTGCATTGCATTATGAGGAACAATTGTTGTAATTGTGAAAAGCATTCCTCTACTAACTTTATCTTGCTTTGTAAGATCTAGTATAAAATACACACTAGGATTCAAAACGCCCCAACTGTAAACAATAGAGAAGAAAGTTGTCTTTCCCTTCTCTCATTAATGATTGAGAGATATGGTATATATAAAGAAGGCCTATTTTTCATATTGACCTTGATTGCTTCCGTCGCTCTCTCCATAGCATCAAAAATATAACCCATTGTTGATTTTTCTTCACTATCAGCCAACCGAAGCACCCTCACTAAAGGCTCACAAACTCGGATAATAAATTGACATTGCGACCAAAATTCTCTATCTTCCAGTATAATACTACAAATCTCCATTCCAACATTAGACCGAGCATACTGAGATGCAACCCACTTATCACTTGTAAACATTTGCCTTAACTCTTTCTTTATCGAAACAAAAGACTAAAGTGATAAGAAATTTGTTGCAAATCTTGTCATAGCAGGGCGACAAAAATTCCTACCATTGGTAAATTCCCTTTTTATCAAATTCAAAATCCATGCATAATTATAAATGAATTTTGTCACCGTTTTAACCTTATACATAGTCTCATCAATAACAGGAAAATACCTAGAATCTCCTATATTCTCCAACATTAAGTCAATTCAATGTGCAACATAAGGAGTCCAAAAAAATGAATTATAGGTATTGTGCAACCTTTTCCCTCTTGCTTTATAAACAGAATTATTGTAAATAATAAATTGAACAATGTTTTCCGGCCCTACTTCATTCACAACATCATCAAATGTCCCAAACAAAGTCTCAACATTTCTAATAAAGACAGATGCATCAATAGTGTAACACCCCTCTCCCGAAAGACCCGAACCCAACATCGATGGTGATATCTGAGTCCGTGCCCTGCGAGACGACATGCTATATCACTCAGTCAAATCACAGTATACAATTACATTATACAATATGCGGAAAACCTTTTTCATTTCAACCAGTAATTACAAAGACCACGAGGGTCTTCTGATAAATACATCATAAGAAGCTACAAAAATTATCACTCTTCTGCAGACGCAACTGATCCCGTCCTCTTCTATCACTCTCGAACGATCACAATACGCCCGTTACCTGATGGGGTATTCTTCTGAGTCCTGAAAAATAATTGCAAATTTTGGGTGAGTTTTGCGAACTCAATAAGTGACCATCATCGATGGTCCGTTCAATCATTGTACCAATATCAATATATAACATATTTTCACACTGCTACCTATTTGATCACATTTCATAATTCACATACATTTAGACTTTATTATAGTATATCCTTTCACAAAATAGCACAGTTACACCTTTACGAAAATCCATATTCATATAACCCATTTTTAATACATACCTGTCTGTCTCACTTTCCGTTAACAAATTTCGCTGTGACCGAGTGCCTAAACTGTCCCATTGAAGGGCTCATTAATATATGTCCCTTATCCGATAGTGGATACATGGCTCATTATTACATTGAGCCTGAGGCTCTAAATCACTTATGAGCTCAAATCTCATTTCCACACGTTGAGCTAAAAGCTCTTATCGGTGGCAACTCAGGTCAACAACCATTTTAATTCATGCAACATCAGACATACCGCAATTAATCATAATTTCACCATTAGAAATATCCCATGACTGTTATCACATCAGTATGTGGTAATGTGCCATTCATTCAATCAAATACATCAAAATTAAAAGCAGCATGAAACACTTTTTTTTCAATTTAATATGGTGTTGTGACCGAGCGCCTGCACTGTCTCTATAAGGGCACATTAATCGTTGAGCCATAGGCTCTGAAACTGTCCCATTGAGGGCTCATTAATCATTGAGTTAAAAAGCTCTGAAACTGCCCCCTTTAGGGGCTTATTAATCGTTGAGCTAAAAAGCTCTGAAACTGTCCCCTTTAGGGGTTCATTAATCGTTGAGCTAAAAAGCTCTGAAACTGTCCCCTTTAGGGGCTCATTAATTGTTGACCTAAAAAGCTCTGAAACTGTGGGTGCTCCACTCACAACTATCATTTACTGTTTATGCATTCGTGCATGAACGACATATGCCACAATTCAATCACTTTATTCACATAATCATAAACCACGGTCATTTCCAAATTACCGTACTCAGACAAATGACTCACAATTGTCACATAAAATCACAAATTTCAAATTTACATACTCATAACACTTCTATAACATATCATACCATTACTCCGGACTTCTGTCCGGAGTTCACAATCAATCACTATCCCACCATTATTCTCCACATAAGCATAATCACAATATTATGACACACATAATAATTGGAGAACCGTCTAGGTCACTCACCTGACTTCCGCGCAAATGCCTGGAAGTCCCGGCAACGTCTGTGGGCTGACGTTTCAACAGTGCCTCTATCACAAATCAAAACACATATACTTAACACATCGCCCAATTCAGCAATAATACACATGTAGCAATTAAAGATGTGGACTATGCACCTTCGTGACATTCCCGATACTATCACTTAAATTCCTGACACAACGATTGATCATTAACAGAAACTCCTTAGACACTAGGATCATGCAATTTGTTCCAGAAGAATCTTAAGGTATTTCCCCAAAAAGATTCAGACTATCTTTATGTCGAAAACATCATTTCCATAAAACTACCATCCAAATTTGAGAATTCTTTAGGAGCAGGACAACACTTCTCATTTTCATAAAATACGTAGACCCTTGTCTCTAGTTCAACACATCAGAAATTGTCTCATTTGACAACTGTACAGAAAGTTATGGTTTAGAAACCAAAGCATGTTTATTATGGAAAAAGGGGGTTCTCGCCGCGGCGAGGGTATAGGTGTGCGTCGCGGCGTGCTCCCAATTCGCGTCGCGGTGTACGCCTTTGCGTGCATCGCGACGTGCGGGGCTGCGTGAGCCGCGGCATACGCGCTTGCGAGGACCACAACGTGCGCAAATTCGCGCGCCACGACTTGTGCATGAGCATGTCGCGACGTGCGAGCCCAATTTTCTCCAGAATCCCGATTTTTCAACACTTCAATCCAATTCCTCTAATCTATTCAACACATAAATCATCAAAACACTTAAACATCACTAATACTCCCCTTTTCAACCTACTTTAAACCAATATTATTCACCAAACAATCCAAATCTATCCATACACGATAACCCTAAAAACCAACATATAAATCACCCATTTTAACGCTTTTAACACTCAAAACAAGAATCAATCAACTAATCAAGAGGAAAGAGACTTAAACTTACTTGATTTGGCTCACAAAATCCTTAAATTCTTAGTGATTTCGTAGAAGAAATCAATTTCTTCTTCTCTTCCTCTTCTTCTTCACAACTACTCCCATTTTTCCCTGTTCTTAAACCCTAATTTCCCCTTTTATACCATTCCAATTCATGAAAAGTCCATTTTGCCCCTTCCTTTAACCTTAAGTCTTATACTCTTAAGTATCTTTCCCAAATTGCCCTTATGCAAATTCTTATAACTTTACTACTTCAATTCAGAAATTCAGATTCTTAGGGACTGATTTGAAATTCAACTCTTTCTGAATCACTCGTTTTCATGCCTATCAATTTTCCAATTCAATCCTTTCATTCATTTAGACTTTCATAATTCTTTCCAAAATTCAATAACGAAAATTCCTAAATCATGTCTTTAATTGGAGTGTCAATGGTACAGTCATTGTACCGGAAATCTCATCGGTACCCACTTTGCAATTTAATGCTGAATACACATAATTCACTCCAGTTCAATCGACACACAAATTCTCATTTTCACAAAGACACCAAGCCGGGAATTGTCACGAGTGCATGCACAATCTTGTGTACCAAAACACAACACAACCCGATCCAGATTTACTATTTTATCCTTCTCATTGGTGGCGGGATGCTACACCATTGCGTTGTTGAGGAGAAGAAACTTAAGTTTGCTACTCCTATAGCCCTCGAAGAAACTAAAGGGAAGATAAAGATGAAGCCCGCTAAGTTCAAAGGTAGAAAGTTCAAATCTTCTCTACAAGCTAATATTGGTCAAACCAGTGCTGATAAAGGTCCTAGGGAAGTAAAGAAACCAGTAGTATGAGGTTTAAAAGGAGAGACTGAGACCATCATGTTATTCTTTGACTTGTCAATTATAAATCTAATTTGCAATAATCGCATTAAGTACATGGTGGCTATTTAGTGGAGCATCTGATAAAGGTGTTTCCACAATGTAAAGGTTCATATCCAGGATAAAGTCAAATAAAGGGAAGGAGAAACTAATGGTTCATAGTAATAAAGAAGTGGAAGTAATATCTATAGGGGATGTATGTATTAAACTTTATTATAAGGTTCATTTGAGTTTTGCACAACACATTTTATATGTGATCTTTTGATCAATTTTAGACAAAGAGGGTTAATGTTTTGTATTGAATGCTTCTGTTATACAGTTGTTGTTTAATGCAAAACATAATGATATAACTTTCTTGTCATATGATTTTTATAGAATGTGTCTTAACCAGAATTAGATAAATGCTTCTTCATATCTTGCTAAACCAGTTATGAAATAAAGGACCCTAATAAATGAGAAGACATATATGATGTGGCATAAAAGTTTAAGCCATATTTCTAGAGCTAGGTTTGAGAGATTGATCAAGGAAAGCATTTCTCAATTCTAGATTATGATGATTTAGGAATATATGCTGACTTTTGTAGGGGTAAGTTGACTAATAAGGATATTTAGATCAACTAATGCTTCTGACTTGTTGATTCTGATACATAAAGATATCGGTAGACCTTATATTGTTGCATTTTGCAATTCTAAATGTATTATGACATTTGTTGATGATTATTTGTTCTTATTTAAAGACCAAAAGGCTAAGAACCAATTGGGAAAATTCATCAAGATAGTTAGATTTGACCATAGAGGAGAGTATTATAGCAAACATGGTGTTTTAGGACTTTAAAAGGTCCGTTTGCCAGATATATCAAATCTATTAGAATAGTGACTTATTTCACTATGCTAAGTAGTTTTGAGCAAAATAGTGTTTCGCTGAAATGCATAACTGCACCCTAAAGGACTTGTAAAAGTCAATATAGAACAGTACTAATCTACCTAATTATCTAGAAATTTCAAAAACCCAGCCTTGTATACATTCGTGGAAGGGGTTGCCTTACTGAGGTAGTATAATCCTTATAAAGAAAGATTGCATTCTTATTCTGCTTCATTGCTATTTAGTAACATATCTCGACGATTGTAAGGCTATAGCTTTTACTGTAGAGAATGAGGGACTAGAATAGTGGACATACAAACAACTAAGTTTCTAGAATACTATGTCTATAATGATGGTGGGCCCTTTGACCCTTCGGATAATAGTAGGGCGGATACTATAGTTATCATATAACAACTACTCATACAATTAGATCTGGTGGATCTAGATCTTTGTACCATGCCTGTACAAGAACAGGAACCCATACCTATAGACACAGAGGTTCCTGGGGGTACTAGATCTAATACAGTTAGGTGAATCCACTAGAGTGAGGCGACCTGCTATCCCATCTAATTACATAGTCTTAATCATGTGTAAAGGACTATGTTATTAGACTTGTTACAGATCCAGTTGCTTTTACAAAAGCTATTTTTGAACTCAATGCAGATGTGTGGTGGGTTGCAATAAATGATGAGATGCAAACCATGAAGCATAGTAAGATCTAGGAGTTGGTTGATTTGCAATGGAACTACAAATTCATCGCGTGTAAATGAAGTTTTTGGAACTAAAGTATTTCAAGATAAAGTTCAGCGGTTTATAAGCTCACTCAGTTGCCTGATGGTTCGCTCAGAGAAAAAGGTTGACTTTATGTTACCTTTTCTCTCGTATTCTCGGAGGATACATTTTAAGTGATTAAGGAAATTGTAGTTCATGATGATATAGAGTTACATCAAATGATTGTCAAAACTGCTTTCTTGAGTAAAGACTTTTATGAAGTGGTCTATATAGTACAATCTGAAGGATCCCAAGATCCAGAAGGAACTGACATGGTTTATGAGTTATGCAAATCAATACATGATTTACATCAAACCTTCCTAAAAGTGATACCTTACATTTGATGAGGTTGTGACCTCTTTCGGCTTCATGAAAAATAAAGTTGGAAAGATGCTTGTACTATGAGGTCAAAGGGAGTAAAGGTATCTTCCTATTACTGCATGTGGATGATGTATTGCTCACGTCAAATTACTTAACCATGTTGTATGAGGTTAAGCAACTTTTGGTCAAAAACTTTGACATGAAGGACCTTAGTGTAGCATCTTCTATCCTAAGTATTCAGGTTCACTAGAACAGATCTCAATGCTCATTGGACCTCTCATAAAATACATACATTGAGTATGTGTTACAAAGGTGTAATATGGTTATCTATAAACGTGTCGTAACACTTGTCTCTCATAGTTAGATATAATCTTTGGTACAATATCCAAAGAATAAAGTAAAGAGAGAGGTTATAAGGAATGTTTCGTATTCTAGTACTGTTGATAGCTTGATGTATGCCCGACTATGTACTAGGTAGGATATTGCATTCACTGTTTGGCTACTTGGTCAATATCTGGTTAATTCAGTGGTAGACAATTAGAATACAGTCTAGCGAGTGATGAGATACTAAAGGGAATTAAGGACTACATATTGACATAAAGAAAAGTCAACAGACTAAACCTCATAAGGAATTCAGATTCAGATTTTAGCTATATGTCTGGATGATCCAAAATTCACTTAAGGTTATAGTTTTAAGTTTGCAGATGATATGAAGTCCTGGATGTGTCTCAAGTAGACATGAGTAACTTCCTCAGCTAGCATGTAGAGTGCATGCATAGGGCTGCTTCACAGATGGTTTAGCTCATAAATTTGATTTCTGAGTTATCTATGGTTATTCAGTGGCTAGACCTATTTGGTTATACTATGGTAATCTTCTGGCTATGTTGTTTAATAACAACAAAGAATATCATAGGGTCTTAACATTTAAAGGTCAATTATTTGGTCATAAAGGTGTTGATACGAAAAGGTGACACTAAGGTTTTGAGCATTTAAAGACTGAGGAACTATAAGTAGATCCTTTAACTAAAGGACGTCACCCATTTATGTTTATGACACAAGTATACAATATGGGTGTTTTGACATCCTTAGACATTATTAGTTTAGGCAGCATTATATTTGCTCCATATATATTTGTACATTTTGATGTATTATGATAGTATGATGGTTTATCAATAAAGATTATCATCTTTTATCCTCATTAATATATATTGTGATACATTGTCATAATACGTTCAAAGTCTTAAGATTTATGTCGATCTTAAGCATTTAAAGGTCATTGGACATATGTATATATAGATTGACCTTATGCCTATGTTATTTAGACGCATACAGTTTTAGTACGGATATCCATGAATTTGATAAGACATAAGGGGATATAAGTTTTTAATCCCGTAAAGGTTCTCTAATGTAGTTTAGCATTCAGTTGGAGAACATAAAGGTTTTCTCCAATGCTATTGAGCATTTGGTGGGAGGAAACAAGTTTTCTCTAATCTTGTTTAGCATTTAGTGAGAGAAAACATGATTTCTTTAATGGAGTTTAGCATATACGGTTTAGCATAAAGTTGGAGAAATCGAGACCTACAAACGAAGATGATATAATTTAGATCATAAAGGTATCATCCTAGTTTACCGCACTCCATTTTCCCATTCATGTTAGTGAGGTATTATGTATACGTGATTGTATTGGATCTGTGTCACACAGAACACGTGTATCTGATACTTTTCAATATCGAAAGCCTTGTAGGACAGAATGATGGACTTTTAAAATCTTTGGATCTTTGTTTTTAATACTTAGTCAACTAATATAGTAGCGTGGCTTAACCGTGTTTTTAAAATATTTTTTAAACTAGAGTCAAAACTATAATAAATGCTTGTCCAAAGGGGATATTGTTAGACAATTTTGTCCTTTTCCATAAAGTTGGACAATTATTAATTGCATTTTTCAATTTTTAAATAAATTATTAGTTAAGTTACGTAATTTAATCCATATAAAGATAATAAAATGGCCCAATAAATAATTTAGATTAATAGGTAGAAGTCTGGGTGAAAAATGGATCTTAATTAGTGTGGACTGGACCTATATCGACCTTGTGATGGGAAAGTCCGATATGGAAGCTATATAAAGGTTAAGGTCTCTTGCAATTGCTTATATCAATCATAAGCATAAGGAATCTCTGACTCATTAAGAGAGCTTACATATTGAGAAAACTGTAGAAAGACTTAGCCCGTATCCTGTAGAGCACTTTTTATAAAAGAAGATTTGTGATCATTTAGAGCTCAGAATTGACATCGGAATCAGTGATGGAACATAAAACAGGTATTCCGCATTACCTTAATTTTTTAATACTTTTATGTAGATCCGAGATACGTAATAAGGTCTATACTACATATTACATGTCTTTGTAAAATTGTGATCTTTTTCTGGTTGCAAGCTTTCATCGAGATATAGAAAGTTGAATGGACCAAATTTCATAACTGAGTTGAAGGGTTGGCATTTATTTCGATTGAACTATATGATATGTTTGATTTATGTATTGTGTGTAATTTCTATTGTGCTCCGGTATATTCATAAGCTGCAAAATGTTGTGATTCCCTGAATAAAAGAGCATTTAGTTGTCAAGAAGCATTTTCTATAACTTAGCCGGAACATAAGGGTTTGTTAATTTTATTGGAATTGTTTGCTCATGTTTGCTTCTTCTTAACAGATTGCAAAAGAATTGTCCCATCAAACTTCTACAAAGCTTAGACCTTGGAGAAAAGTGGGACGATTTGCTTTCGATCCATTTTGTAGGTTAATTCAGACTTAAAAATCTTATATGTACAAAAACAAAATAGTTGTCCCATCAAAATAGCATTAGTTAATACATTGAATTTGCTTCTTAATTTTTCTAACTATATTTTTATATAAATTTTAGGATAAATTCTTTTGCACCTCTACTATCGTTGAGCATTTCGGTCTTATCTTAGAAAGAAAGTCAAGCTATTCACATGGATAGGTGTAAAGGGATAACATTTAAGACTCGAGAAAAAAGTCAAATTCTAACTAAAGCTGAGGCTGCAAAGAAACGTGCATGTGATTTGGATGATGAAGTTACAAGACTTAATCATAAAAACATAAAATGAAAAGATTCAAGCTCAAGATGTAGCTATTAAGAAGTAAGCAATAGAAATGAAACAAATTTTAGTTAATTTGACACATTTGGCAAGTACTGGAGTAATTCCTAGTTTGATAATAATATTATTTGTGATAAACATGAAAAAATTAGCCATAAATTTATTGTAATATATAATGTTTATTTAGTGACAACATTATTGTAACACATAACTATAATATTTGTGACAAAATTTGTTAAACAATATGGTCATTAGATGCAAAAATGTTTTTACCACCAATGCAATTTCATTGTTGAATTGATAGTTTTATATGTGAGGATAGTAAACACATTAGTGATAATGTTTTTTGTAAAAATAAATTTTCATTTTTGTGACAAAATGATGTTGATAGTTTTTCCTTAAATATATTAGTGACTAAGAAGTAATGAACACTAATTAAAAAAAGCAAAAGTGACAAATATTTTGCCACTAGTTTTAATTATTTTAATGGCGATAATTTATCATAATAAAATGAAGTACTATTACAATTTTATTCACCACTACTTTATATTGTTTATGTCGACAAACTTGTCACAAATATGTAAAGTTACTATGACAATATAGTTTTGTCACACATTCTATAGTTTTTAATGTTAGCACTTTCACAAAAATGTTGCATAATTGTAACCATTTTTCTAAATTAATCGCTATTTTATTAGTCACGAAGGTATTTGTGATGGTGTTATTTGTGATGAATTTAAAAATTGTACACTATTAATAGTAGTGACTAATGTTATTGCTTTCAATGACAACTTTTGTTTTCACTAAAAATACAATTTCTTGTAGTGTTTGTTCTGTTCTTGCAAGGACAAGACTGTTCGCTTGTATGAGTTATCTTCATTCAGAGCGAAAGGAAAGATCTTTGCAAGGAAAGAGGTTCAAGCAATGCAGAGTGATCCTAACGGATTATTCTTCATTGGTGACGAGACAGGTGTGATTAGTGTCTAGAGGTGGTCGTCAAAACATGATGCTGCTAATGAAGAAAAAATTATATGAACTACTACAACTCTTAATGCATAAATTTGTATAGAGTATCGACCAACCCTGTAATGTTTTTATTGTATGACATAAATAAAGTTCACGTTTCTACACTTAATAAGAATTGGTATATGATGTATGCTTATACTGATTAGTGCAGCAGATGCTTGTCTTACTATTATATGTAATGAGGTTATACTATATGACAAAGGAAGTTCCTTGAACCTTCAACAATGATTCTTTTGTTCCAGCCAACTGCTTCAACTCACCTAGTTTATGATACTCTGCAAAACTAGTTCATAAACATGGAAATCTAATGTATTTGTCCTTTCATATGTGAAACATTTTTTCCATGCTATCTAATCTAATATTTGCATTGTTATTTGATATTTTCCAAAATGGTTTTCTTATGTAAATAAAACTTTTGAAATGGAAAAGCATTGTTCAGAGTATAGAGATGTTAGATAGCATCAAAGCATGAAATGATTTAGACTATAGCAGAGCATGCCCTTGTTGTCTTATAATGATACCCACGATACAACTGATATCTCCAATAGAAGAAATCAAATTAAAATTCTACAGATGATTGTAAATGATCACGACCAAACAATTGAGTTGTTCTAATCTTCATTTGCAATATACATTGGCAACAAAATATAATCAAAATTAAGCTATAAATGACTACGATCAAGTAATTGGCACCTAGAGCATGCCAACTCCAGACATCCATAGATGCTACTTCTGTGGGACCACCTTGATATATACAACTTCAATGGCCCAGTAATCGGATTTTTGATTTGATTCCTTAATACTCATACCAAATTCTTGCAAGTTACCAGGTAGTTTAGACAACAAAATAGGAAAAAAAAATAAAAAAGGTGAGGGGTTTTTCGTAAGAGACTTGTGAGGTTATTTGACTGAGTGTTTACCCAACATAGCAGCCAAACTTGCTTATGCAAAATACCATCAAAATAATGGAAGGTGAAAGTTCTTTTTCCGCAATGGCTCCACCAATGTTTGATGAAGAAGACTACTAAGTGTGGGCGGTGAAAATGGAAGCGTATTTAGATGCGTGTGATTTATAGGAAGTTGTAGAGGAAGATTATGAAGTACCTCCTTTATCAGGAAATCCAACCATGGCTTATATCAAAACGCATAAGGAGAGGAAGATAAGAAAATCCAAAGCAAAGGCCTGCCTATTTGCTACAGTTTCTTCTGCCATATTCAGTAGAATCATGTCACTTGGCTCAACTAAAGCTATATGGGATTTTCTCAAGAATGAGTATCAAAGAGACGAAAGAAACAGAGGATTGAAAGTGCTCAATCTGGTCAGAGAATTTGAAATGTAGCATATTAAGGAATCAAAAATCGTAAAGGCATATGTAGAAAGGTTGTCTGGCATTGCAAATAAGGTAAGGATGCTTGGTGCTAAACTTATTGACAATAGAATAGTTTAAAAAATACTTGTATCTTTGCCTGAAAGATATAAGGCAACCATTGCTTCTTTGAAAAACACTAAAGATCTGTTTGGCAGAACTATTAAGTACATTGCAGGAATAGGAACAAAGAAGAATGATGAGATGAGATGGAACTACTGAGGGAGAGCGTTGCAGGCCAATTGGTAGTAAAATTTTGGAGATAGAAACAAGATGTGGAAAGGAAAGAAAGGAGCAGCAAGCAGTTCAAATAATGCAGTTGTTAAAAACAACATCAACACTAGCAACAAAGGAGGAAAATATCCTCATTGTCAACATTGTGGCAAGAGGAATCATCCTCACTACAAGTGTTAGAGAAAACCTGACATGAAATGTAGAAAATGCAAGAGACTTGGGCATGCAGAGATCATTTGCAAGGAGAAGGAGACACGACAATAGGGTGAGGCTCAAGTTGAAACTCGACAAGAGCCAAAACAACTCTTTATTGCTTCATGCTTTGCATCCAAAATATCAAGTGATAATTGGCTTGTTGATAGTGGTTGTACAAAACATATGACCAATGATGATAAGCTCTTCACAGAGCTTGACAGATCAGCAACATCAAGTGTCAAAATTGGAAATGGAGACTATATGGCAGTGAAAGGGAAAGGGATGATAACCATTGAAAGTCTTACAAGTACAAAACTTATATATGAAGTTTTGTGTGTTCCTGAAATAGATCAAAATTTGCTAAGTGTTTGAAAATTGTTGGAGAAAGGGTTCAAACTTTTGTTTGAAGATAAAATATGCTTGATCATTGATCAAAGTGGTCAGGAACTATTCAGAATTAAGATGCAGGGCAAAATTTTTTTTTTTTGAATCCTTTAGAGGTGGAGCAAGCGACATTTCCATGCCAACTCACTACTGCAGAAACTTGGCTCAAAAGGATAGGGCATTTTCATGATCAAGCTTTGTTGTTCACGCAAATAAATTAAATAGTAAGAGGTCTACCAAACCTAGAGGAACATCTCACAAGCTACCAAGCTTATATGCTTAGGAAGCAAATCAGACTTCCATTCAGAACGTCTATATGAAGAGCTATAGAGAAATTGCAACTGATCCATACTAATCTATGTGGTCCACAGTCAACTCCTTCACTAAATGGCAAAAGGTATTACATAGTCTTCATTGATGATCTAACAAGAATGTGTTGGATTTATTTTATGAAGTTTAAGTCAGAAGTTGCTGGAATTTTCATAAAGTTCAAAAACTAGATTGAAAACCAAAGTAGCTGTAGGATTCAGGTCATTAGATCAGATAATGGCATTGAATATATATATCAGAGAGATTCATCTTTTTTTGTAAGGAGGCTAGAATTGAGTACCAACTCACTGTCCCTTACTCTCCATAGCAAAATGGGGTCAGTGAGAGGAAGAACAGAACCATTATGGAGATGACTTGGTGCTTGCTACATGAGAAGAATCTTCCAAAGAAGTTCTGGGTAGAAGTAGCAAATATTGTTGTTTCCTGTTGAATAGGCTTCCTACAAGAGCAGTGGGAAAAAAAACACCATTTAAGGCTTGGTATGGTGTCAAACCTACTCTATACAACTTTAAAATATTTGGTTGCCTATGTTTTTCACATGTTCCATAGGTGAAGAAGAGACAAACTTGATGAGAAGGCTGAACTAAGAATTTTTGTTGGCTATGCTTGGTTTCTAAAGCCTACATAATATTTCAACCTCATACAAGAAAGATAGTGACCAGCAAGGATGTTCAATTTCTTGAACATAAGCAATGGGACTAGAATGAGGAGTCTCCAACCAAACATCAGATTATGTCTCTAGTTCATGGTGATTAGTAGCTGATCAACCTATCAGGGGAATGAGGACACTCTTAGACATTTATCAAAGGTGCAATGTTGCTATTTTTGAACCAGCAGAATATGAGAAAGCAAAAACAGGTCAAAAATGCATAGATGCAATGAAGGAGGAGCTGGCCATGATTGAAAAGAACTAGACATGGGAGCTAGTGCAGAGGTCTCAAGATAGAAAAATAATTAGGATGAAATGGGTTTTCAGGACAAAGCTTAATCCTAATGGCTCAGTGAACAAGCACAAAGCAAGATTGGTGGATGGATGATCGTTTGCTGAAGTTAGGCTTTGAAAAAAGCTTAAGTGAATCAACTCTTTATATCAAAAAATTTGGTTCTAACATTGTGATAATCTCTCTCTATGTAGTAGATTTACTTGTTACAGGAAATAATGCTACAAAAATTTGAAGAATTCAAGAAGGAGATGATGAAGGTCTTTGAAATGATAGACCTTGGTGAATGAATTACTTTCTGGGAATGGAGATCAAGCAAGCTCATAATGAAGTTTTTATATGTCAAAAGAAGTACTTGAAGGAAATTATGAAAGATTCAGAATGGACAAATGTAGGAGTGTGAGCACTCCAATGATCAAAAGGAGAAGCTGTAAAAAGAATATAGAGCTGAACGAGTTAATGAAGGAGTGAATAGAAGCCTAATTGGATGCTTAATGTATCTTACAGCAACAAGACCTGACATCTTGTATCCTGTGAGTGTTTTGTCCAGGTTTCTAAATTGTGCTAGTGAATTGCACATGATGGCTGCCAAATGAGTGGTTAGATATAACTATAACCTATGGTCTCAAATTCAACAAAAGTTAGAATTTCAAGCTTCATGGATATTCTGACAGTGATTGGGCAGGATCCATTGATAACATGAAGAGCACTTCTGATTATTGTTTCACTTTTGGATAAGGGCATTTTTCATGGTACTCAAAGAAACAAGAAATGGTAGCACAGTCAACAGCTGAAGCAGAATTTGTAGCAGCAACAACTACTGCTAATTAAGCATTATGGCTCAGGAAAATTATGGTGGATTTGCAACTAAAACAGGATGGCAGCACTGAGATATTTGTAGATAATCAAGCTGCCATAGCTATATCTCAAAATTCAGTGTTCCATGGAAGGACTAAGCATTTCAATATCAAGTTTTATTACCTGAGGGAAGTGCAGAAGAATGGTGAAGTGATGTTAGTGTATTGCAAAATAGAAAACCAGATTGCAGACATCTTTACTTTGCAAAACAAAAAACCAGATTGTAGACATCATTACTAAGTCATTTCATGTTAGCATATTTGAATTTCTCAGGGAGAAGTTGGGAGTTTGCAGTTCCTGATCCATTAGGAGAATGTTGACAAGTGTATCAAGACCTGATTGTCATTCATGTTCTGCAGAGGTCCTGGCCTTTAGTTTGTCCTAGTATTTAGCTTATTTTCAGCAAGTTAGTTTATGTTTCCGTTAAGCAAAGTAGTGGTAGTAGTTGTCACGTTTTATTAGCCATGATAGCATATTTTTAGCTATTTTCAGCTCTGTTGTACTCCTATATGTTTGCACTTGAAGTTTAATAAATGTGTAGACTTTCCAATACATTATTTCTTGTTTTTTTGCAATTTAAAACAAGAGCACATACTTGCGTTGCTTTTGTTTTACACTATGAATATTGTACTAGAGATAGAATTAGGAGCTCATATTTATTTCTGCATAATGTTTTGACAATTCATGTAACAAGGAACTTGGAAATATTATGCACTTGGAGATCTTGAAGGAATTCTGGCTACAGATGGTGCGTCTCGTGCAAAGGAGTAACACATTTGTAGATATCCTTCGGTTCAATAGACTATGAAAGTCTTCTATCAAATCCCGATCCAGGGATATTATATTAACATATGGAAGATGATTTTAAAACAATCAACTTTATAACCAAAGGCCAAGTACTAATCTTTTAATAAATAGTCTTTTCCTATGTCTTTTTTTTTATACAAAGGAAAACCAAACAAAATAAAGCTAATTCCCTATCGAACGCAAAGATCTACGGTACAAAGCTTCGTGTTTATCACGGTTTAGGTGATCTATGACGACTGTCAGAGGCGCCTAGAGAATATGAAGGTTTAGGCTGGATAGCGCTGCAAGTGAGGCTCTTTTGTCTTTTTATTTTACATCCACTTGACAGTGAAATTCTAAAAGTAAAGAAGTAACAAGATGGCACTCGATAAATGAGATTCTTATTAGGACTTGGCAATGCAACGAGAAACTTCTCGACATATTAACTTGAATCCATCATAACACACGTACATTATTATACAAAAATCTCCAAAACTTACAGGAAATTAAAAAAAAAAGAGATGCACCAATCGAAGATAATTATCAAGTCTCAAGGACAAGGCTAGACACAAACTTTAAGAATTATTTGGCAGCAGCAGCCTCTTCCTGTAACTGTTTAACCTTAGTGATATAATCGTTCATTGATTCATCCTTGGATTTCCCTGCCAAAAAGAAACTTCACTTAAGTGCTAAAACGTAATTGTATATGACAATAACTAACACTTGAGGTCCACGGGTAATTAAATTGATTTTTTACTACCTTCAACTGCCTTCCATGCATCCCACTTGGCCCTATCCTTCATGTTGAACATTCCAGGACGATCTAAATAGCAGATTAATTTGGTAAAATTAAATTATTCGAATGTAGATATGAAGTTAGAAACTCACTGGTGTTCACTGGTCCAACAGTGGCTTGCTTATACAGCCCATAGAGAATGAGCTTGTTCTCACTTGTTGTGTTTTCTGGCAGGGTTTTAGCTTTTACAGCATACTGTTCAAAGTCCTCCTGCAAAATTTCATTGTTTAGATTGACAGGAAACCTATTTTACGATTGCAATCAAAAGCAAGTTCCAAACTTTGACTAATTCTAGCACACAATCGAAAGGAACATAATTCACCAAAAAAAAAAACTTCAATCAATAAACTCAAACACGCAAGGCAACAAAGATTTATAAAACAAGCCAAACCCAACGTGGATGGATAAATAATATGACAAATAAAAGAGCTAAGAATAGATTAAACAGGCGCACACTTGACATCAGACTGACTGTTGCTTCTAAACAAAGAAAAGGGTTTAGGGAAAGCTGACTTCACCTTCAAACCCATTTTTCGTGGTGACTCCTTCTTTATACCAACTACGGCGTATGGAAGTTGCACTTATGGCATTTTGTGTATGGTGACAATATAGTGATCGAGCGAGAGAGAAACTATGACGTGTTATTTGCTCACATGCATGCACATTCCGTATTTGTGTACTCTGTGATCTCGACGTGGTATGGAATAGCTGGAGGATCTTTGCACGCGATTTGAGGTTGAAAATTAGGTCAATTATTTTTGTTGGTTGGTGATAATTAAGTAATATCGCAGACTATACATTCGGGATTCGTTAAGTTGTTACGGGGAATGAATGAATCTATATATAATAGCATTCAACATAAAAGAAAAAGATAAACACGAGTTTAGAATATTTGAGCAGGCAATTTAACTTTATATTTCTATCATACTTTATATCGTTCAATTGACCTAGGGAGTTTAAGTTTTTTAATGTTTAAATTTTCATTTATTTCATATATTTGAGAACTAATGTGATAAGTTAAGATAGGAATTTAGCACTCTGGATGATCAGTGATTTCATTCTACTAGAAATTTATTAAATAATTTTGGACACAAATTTTTCTCATGTTTTCAATAGAAATATATTATAATTGCACAGTTATGTGTTTTCTTGTAAGGATGAATGAAATCAAATATTATAATTTATTTATCACTACAAGAAAAGTGAGAATTAGCGACGGAAAAGTATCGACGGAATATATATTATTGCAAATTACCGACGGAAAGTTCATTTCCGTCGGTAAAATTGGCGGGAAAATTTTTGTTTAGCGACGGTACTAATTTCCGTCGCTAAATATGGAGGGAAATGATTCCAACAAATTTTACGATAGATTTTAGCGACGATATAATATTCCATCAAATTTAGCGATGGTATAAGATATTCGTCGGTAAAAAGGCGGGAATTATTGGCGGAATAAAAAATGTTTGAGTTTATCTACGGAAATTTTCATTGGCAAATTTCATCGATAAATTCTTTTTAAATTTAAACTCACTCGACATCTCCCCCCTCCACCTGCGTCTTCTTCTTCCTTCTTCCTGCGTCTCCTCTTCAGTGGAGGTATTATTGCACACATGCTTATGGTATCATCAAATTGTCAACTCCTTTCGGATTAAGATTGGTTGTTCTTAAAATCTTGTTTGTTTTGTGATCCCACTTATTATATGTTATTCTTGTATAATTGTATGGAGTTATTTCTATTTCTATTTCTTCAGGTATTGTGAACCAAATAACATAAAGGTAACTTTGTCCTTATCAAGCTCAGGTGAGTGTTTAAACCTACTCTAGTTTTACAAACAAAATTCTACATCTGTTGATCCTCAATAGTGTTAAAAGATTAGCATAAAATTCTTCTTTTTTCTGTGGATGCTTAAAGAAGCTTGGTTCAGCCAGATTCTGACGAGGCTGCACGTTGCCGTTTGGATCCATGAACTTGACTGTCTCTAACAAAAGTTCCTGCAAAACAAAGCAAGGCACACCAGGGTTGTTCACCGGCAGGCCCCTCCGACGCTCAAGTTAGTCTCTTTGGTGAGGGTTTGATAGCTATGAATATAGAAACTAGGGTTCTGATCACGTACCCGTATCATGGCGAAACTATACCTTATATATGGGATGGTTGCTAGGTTTAAGTCTTTAAGTATGCATGGGAGACTTCCACCTGCGAGTGGGCCGTAGATGCGTGGACTAGGACATGGGCCTATCATAGTCAATAGGAATTAGGTCAATCCTTGCGGGGTGGACCAGTAGGTCCATGAGTCGTTTTTATTAGACTTGGGCCTAGCACGACCGACCCAACCAAAGTTAATACTCAAATAAGTGCTTCCCCTAGTACAAAACTTGATTTTATTATTTGATTAATTTAGAATGGATATGTTATCCGGATTGATAGAATTCTTTAGATGATAAAATTACACCCTCTTGACTTACAACCATCTACTCTTCGGTTGCTTAATTTATGTCTCTACCAAGTTAATACTCCCTTTATTGCATTAAGATTTGTGGAAAGTCATAAAACGTTTAATCCTAATACGAGAGAGATCATATAAAACAATCTCTGGCTTCCCGTTTAACTCCTTTTTATCTAAGTCATGATCCATTTATAGGTAAGCTCTCTCAAATTGAACACAAGTGAACTATAGATTAGATTTAATCGCTGGTATAATTAACCCCACATTAAGATCAATTAAAGATAGTTCATATAAAATATATCTCAATTCATAAATTAAAACAAATTAATCCATACAAAGGTAAATATTAGGGTTTTTCCTATCTAAACATATAAAATATTTAGCCACTAATCATATTCAGAATAACAAAAACAAATAAAAAATCATAATAAAAATAGTTCTAGATGAAAATCTTGACATTATTAATAACTCGATTCAATAAGATGAATTCATGCTTTGATTCTCCAATGAAAAATAACCTTTTTAATTGACCTCCCGAAGAATTTTGAACCTCGCAATGACTAATCCTAACCTTTTAAAAGAAAAACGATGTTTAAGATATTTAGTGTGCAAAATTCTTTTCATGTTTTAAATACATTTTTATGCCCTTGGACACAGATTAAGTCATAACCTAGATCTTTCTATTTTCTCGAGAGAGAGATATGGCTTTTGGTATGGTCATACCTTAGACCATGGATCTTCTTATTTCTCTTATATGCAATCTATGGCACATATGTAGCTCGGGACATATGATATCTTCCTAAGTTGCGTTATTGGATGTGTTTCTTCCTACGCTTTAAGCATATGGGATATGAGCTAGCATGTAGCTGTGGGCCAAATTGTGTTTCTCTAACAATTGAAAAAAAAATGTAGAAGATTATCGTAGCCGTGTTAATTAAAAAATATGTAGAATAAAAGAAAATCTCCAATCTTTTTTTAAGTTACATATATCAAAAATTAATTAAACAATCAATTAAGGTTCTGAAGTTGTTAGAAAATAGAATGGAATTAGTTTTAATCATTTTTCAAAAATTTTGACTTATGTTTGAAATAAATTAAAAATTAATTTAGATTATTTTTAATAATTCGACTTAATATTAAGAAAATTTAATTTAAAATATAATTAACTATTATGGCTTATGGTATATTTTTAATAATTGTTTTACTTTTACCTTGTAGGAGACTGCTTATCCCGAATGGCGCCGAGTGGGATCACGTTACTCCAAAATGCCAAACAAAGAAGCCCTAATATAAGTGGCCCTTTTGAAGAAAGAACAGCAAAAAGAGCGGGAGCAAGTGAGTACTTCAGTACTACCTCATTTCTCCTCCAATTTTCTAGTCAGGTCCAAAGAAGGGAAAATGTCCGTTGGCGTCCGCGAAGTCACCGTACTTGGCGAGTTTAAGCCATTTGGCTTGATAGCCGAATCCCTGGACGGCAAGCCTCCCGATGATGCCCCCGATAAGTACGATTACTTCCTCTTCGACTCAGTAACTATCCGAGACAGAAGTGAAATCGACGAAGGTGGTGCTTCTGTTCCCGCACTAAGCGATCACACTGATCACGAGCTCTTTATTAGGGGAAACAGGTACATTTTATCAGTACCTGTCATTTTACTTATAAACGTGAATATTATAAGTGCAGTGACAAAGTCAGTTTCTTTTGCAGCTGAATGTCTAATAGAGTTGATTCATGTAGTGCAGGCTATTTGATGCTATAAATTGGTGCAAATATGCAACGATTCCGATTTAGGCTGTTTGGTTTGGTGAAACTTGTAGTATATGCCTTGCTGGTGACTTATTATTATTTTTTGCAGTGTTTCTTATTCATTTTGAGTATGTTACTCTTTCCTACAATTGTTGGTCAGTTGGTGAACATGATCATATAATTGTTAAACTTGCTAGGTGAGGCAGTTAGTCCATGAACTTTAAAAGTGGTTTTTATATATGTTTTCTTTACCTATGTCAATGTGGCTACTTGTACTAAGTTCTCACGCTTCTCTGTTAATGGAGAACAGGATCATATGGTCTACAGGTTCACAATTGTTCAAGCGATTTTCCCTGTGCTAGTGGTTTTTATATATGTTTTTCTTTACCTATGTCAATGTGGCCACTTGTACTAAATTCTCACACTTCTCTGTTAATGGAGAACAGGATCATATGGTCTACAGGTTCACAAGTGTTCAAGCGATTTTCCTTGTCCTCTCCTGTTATCAAGGTATTTCTTCCTTACAGAACTTGCAATGCCTTTGGAATTTTTCATGTATAGAAGCATTTTGGAGAAACATATATGTAGTTCTCATTTGCGTCACTAAACACTTGCAACATCATCTTCACGCTTAGAAGATTTCATTTCCCTTGACTGGCATTTTTATACACATGATAGGTATGTTGGTGTCGTCTTGGTGATGCTTCTGAAGCCCAACTTTGTATATTACAAACTGACACTTTAACAATATACACCATATCTGGTAGGTGGATTGAGGTCTTGATTTTGCAATTTACTATATGGTTAATCATGCAACTTGAATATTAATTTTACAAGAGTTTGGTCCTTTTAAACCCTATTGCTTTTAGCTCAAATATTTCTTTTTTGTACTCAAAATTTCTTTCTCCTTTCCTTCTTCCACTCTTCTTATTACTATATTTTTCCATTTGCTTATTCAACAGGCGAAGTGGTATCAGTGCTACTACCTTGCGTCATCAACTCAATGTGGCCGCTTCCATTTGGCTTACTGCTCCAGCCTGCAGCTGAAAGAATCACACAAACTCCCTTCTTGTCCTCAAGCTCTTTTTCTAGTGCATCTGATGTATCCTGTGCTAGGAATGAAAGTAGACATTATCACAATATAAGGTTTTTAGGTTCCAGTGAACGTATTATAAAAGGAGATACTATTACAGTATCCTCACACCTAATATTGAAGGATATGTTGGAAGATCCGGAGGTAATTCCATAGCTACGTGCATCACTTTGATTAATGAGTAATCAGGTTCTTTGCTATCAACTTAAGTGTTTACAATTTTGTGATTTTAGTAGGTTATCATCAATTGAATAAGTTGTTTTTCAAATTTGCTCTTTAAAATTCCACTCTTGTGGGTTGGGTGTAGGAATCATGTGATGTGTATAACTACTGAATATGTGTTTTATGCTAAAGCTCTTTGTTAATTGATGGTTTCTTTTAGCCAACTTACTTTGAAGAAAGAGGGAAATTGAGCACAATGAAGGATTTTGATGAGAGAACTATCTGGACTAGTGACCAGATTCCTCTAATGGCAACATATAATCGAGGTTTTTCATTTTTCTTCCACTTGGCGATTACATGGTCTTTTGTTTTCACTCTCCTGTGCTATTACTCTGCTAGGTGGTATGACCATGCCACTTCATATTTCAGGGAAGATGCAACATTCAGTGTGGGTTGCTAAAATCATTAGCTCCATCTCTGAAGGGATGAATTCTCATTTAACTCATGCATGTCCTGCTGGTTTATTAGCTAAACGATTCTCCTTTCGTAGAATATGGCAGGGGAAGGGTGCTGAGAGAGCAGCTTCTGAGGTGCCTGTTATCAATTAGATTTTTTAATGATGGTAATTATTTTATTTGTACATTCATTGAACGTCCTTGTTTCACATGCTGATTCAGGTTTTTATTGCAACTGATGATGATGCATCTCCTGTAATTTGCTTTCTTCTTCGAGAACAGAAACAGTTGTTATCTGTAGGCCTTCAAAGGCTTGAAATAAATAATGAAATTATCTTCGATGTTAAACCCGAGATGAGTTGGAGTATACCTGCTATTGCAGCTGCACCAGTGACTGTAACGCGTCCTTGGTAGATCTACAATTTCATTTTGTTTTTATTATGTTAGACTTCCCTCTTGTTTTTCATCAATCATCTTACATATTTCATTTATTTATCTTCTTCTCTTACTAGTGTCAAAGTTGGATCTCTGCCCTACATGGACATCATTGTCTTGGCTTCGGAGAGCATTCTTCTTCTTTATGTATGTTGCATGAACTTGTGCTTTAAGCCATTGAGCATGCTTTAGTGTATCGATTCATTTTTATACATGTGCATATAACCTTTATATAGGCATTCTAGTTACCCTTCTATTTGAGTTTGAAAAACTTGGAAAGTGGGACATGGAAAAGACCGAATCTAATTTAGTTGGTGGGTATTCCAAACTTATTTTTTCCTTGTTTAAATGATCTTGTAAATTTATACGTATATAAAAGTGGAAAGAGTAATTTTGAATGCTTGTTAATTACTATGAATTCAATCTTACGTTATGGTTTATATTTTGTTTTCTTGATCTGCTTTGTTACGTTTGACTTCTACATGTATTCTTCCTAGAGGTATCCTTTGCTAAAATGGAAACCACTTTACTAATGACAGAGATACGCTACAATTTTCATTTGGTTTATTTCTCCTGCACATAATCTATAATTTGCTTTATGATGCAATTTTCACATTCCATGCTTTGCATTTATTGCTTGTCAATCTTTGTTTCTCTTTTCAAAATGATAAAAGGTTATGTTCTAATTCTTTCTATTTCTAACCACTTAGATTTGGCTAAAGATAGTGATTAACATGTGTCACACTTCAGGCAGGGAAACAATGCCTATGCAAGTATTTACTGCCTTCTTATTTGGGAAGAGATCATTTGTCACGTAACTCGGAGGTTCAAGAGACCATGTCTATTCCTTATGAATCAAAGATTTTAGGACTGGCTGATGCTGTGGAGGGACGTATAAATTTGATCATGAACAATGGGAAAGTATGATATGTTTAAGCCTTGGCATTGCTTGATTTGATTTGATTTTGAGTTGTCTTCAATTATTTTTTTAAATCTATTTTATGATAGGTCTTAGTAGTTTCCTGTTGTCCTAGAATGGACAAAGCTGAGAAAAAATAATAAGGCCGCTGACTTTTTGTGATTTGGTCTAAAGTTGAAGATGATTTCATATTGTTAGTAATTTTGTTAGATGATGCGAAGTAGTTGCAAAATCGTTACTTTGTTTATCATAACTGTGGCTAATTCTTCTAACAAATTTCTAGATGTATCGATGCATTTTGCGAAGAAGCCCTTCATCTTTACTGGTGAATGATTGCATTGCAGTTATGTCTGATGGGCTTGGTTCCAATTTCTACAATCATTTCCTTCTTCTTCTCTGGGGAGATAGTGATTCTGAATATCTATCAGGAGTTGATGCAGGTGTTGATTTTGAGTGGGATTCGTTTTCCAATGCTATACTCAGAATTTGTGAGAATCACTGTTCTAAATCTAGAAAGTGCTCTAGTTCACAGGAGTTTTCATCTTGGGATTTCCTAATCAACAGCAAATATCATGATGCCTACAGAAAACTAAATTGTATAGGTTTCGCATCTTCTGAGGCATCATTTGATGAGGGGAAGATGAAAGTAGATGTTGAGTGTAAAAGAAGTTCAAAAAATTCATTTTACTTTCATTTGTTGGAGAAGAGTCTGGTTTCTTTGCATGCATTGTATGAAAGTCTGAAATTGGACAACCTTAGAAAGCGGTAAGTCTTCCATCTCTAATTTTTTTCTGTTTCTCTTCCTTACTTTGTTTTATGATAATCGTTCTTATTAAGTACTTGAGCTTAGATTGTATGACCTGTGTGCTTGATCTGTAAGTTGGCAACTTTCCTTCTAATTAAATGCAATGAGAATGATGATGGAGATTCATAAAGGAATTAGGGTCAGGGATGTGCTCATTATGAATAGGGTATTGGCTGAAGTATGAGCAACTGTAAAATGAAAATACATTCATAAATTTACTACATCTCCCTCTTATGTTATCCTTTATTCTGAGCTCATATGAACTTTTCTTTATATTGTCTTATTTTATCAACTCATTAAAATGTAACTTTATTTGTAGGGATTTGGAGCTTCTGGCAGTTCTTTTATGCAATATTGCCATGTCTCTTGGAGAAGGAAATTATTTGGATCATTATATTCGTGATTTTCCTATCCTTAAGAAATTCGGTGTTTGTATGACATCCATGTCCCTAAAATTTCCTCCTAGTTTATTCAGATGGCTCGAAAACTGTTTGCGACACGGTTGTAGTTCTGCTAACATAAAGGATCTTCCACCATTAATATATGATAATGAAAATTCAGTGAGCTGGGCACGGAAGGTAGTCTCCTTTTACACTTTATTATCTGGTGGCAAGCAGATTGGAAAGAAGCTAACATCTGGTGTATACTGTAACATTGCTACGGGAACGCATAATACTTGTGAGGAACTCACCATCCTGGCAATGGTTGGGGAGAAATTTGGACTGCAACAGCTTGACTCACTGCCTTGTGGTGTATCTCTTCCTCTAAGACATGTAAGTCAGATATATGTTTTCAAGTATGTTGAAAACTTCGATTCCAAGAAGAACAAATGGAAAAATGCTTATTGTGTTATGTTCTCGACCAGGCAAGGATTTATTTTAGAATGTTGTCTATTAAGTATATTTGAAACTGTATATAATGTTTTATTCCTATATTTTTTTAAAATGATGCAGCTATCCTTATGTTGATTTGTTTTAAATGACAACCAATTTATTGTGTTATTAAAGTAGAGCAATGTCTGAGCCACTTGGATCATCAATGTCAGCTTTACCAATATCTTGATTCAAATGGCTTTTTCTATCCATTGATTCTTTGTCCTATAAATATTCTTCTGCTCTATGTAGGCACTAGATACTTGTCGAGAATCTCCACCAAATGACTGGCCTCCTACTGCATATTTTCTTCTTGGTCGAGAAGATTTGGCTTTGTCACGTTTGACAAATGCTCGTGTTTTTGGTGAACCCAAAGCTCAGCATAAAACTAATTTTATATCCATGTCTACACCTTACATGCTACAGTTGCATCCGGTGACAATTCCGTCCGCAGTTTCTGATACATTAGGACTAGAAAGTGCCAAATTTGAGGATACTGATTCTGCTGATGGGTCCATGATGGATGGCATGGAACATATATTTAATTCTAGTACCCAGTTGAGATATGGTCGTGATTTAAGACTAAATGAGGTTTTTTTAATACTTTTTTTATGTATTCATAAACAATAATTACTTAGTCTATAATTGTTTGTGCAACTAATTGATATTCTATTGCTTGGCGTCTTGCTAGGTTAGACGCCTATTGTGCTCTTCTAGACCAGTTGCTATTCAGACATCTGGTAATCCCAATGCCTCTGATCAGGAAATTCAACAGGTATAGTCTGAGCTTCTAATCTCATTTGAATGTGGTTGGATGTAAAATTGTGTTGGTTGTTTCCTCGTTAGAAGAAATGATATGCCCAAATGTCTTTTAAAATTTTCTTTTAGTAGGCCCTATATGTCACATCGTTTTTTGTTGTATACCTCATGTTAAACAACATGGAAAATGTTCTTCTTCTCCTCATGTGGAAACGGGCGTAATGATTTGCTTTTAGTATTTACCAATTATACTTCCTAATCAAATGTATTATTCTTGTTTGCAATACTGATTTTTATTCATGTTCACTTTGGAGCTTCAAATTGTTTCCCCTTGCTTGAAAGGTTTTCAAAGAATCATTAAGAGATCGTTTGGTTTCTTTTTTTTGTCTGTTATAATTTTTTTAGTTTTATTTCTTTTTCTAACAAACAAGAAAAAAACTTATTTGATTGTTAATGTCAATGTAATTATACTTTTACTACTGATAATAAATCAATTTTATGAACTAATCAAGTAAAATATTAGTAAAAATTTTAATTATTTTTTAAAAATAAATAGTTAAGATATTTTAAATTTAACAATATATTTATTAAATTTGAAATTTAAAATTTTGAAATAATTATACTATTAAAATATTAGTTGTAATTTATATTAGTAACTAAAGTTAAATAATTGAATAGTATATATTTAGGTAATAGTTGAATAATTGAATAGTATATATTTAGTTAATAGTAAATCTCATTGTAAAAAAATGAAAATAGAAAATAAAAATTATTTTTTATAGTTTTCATAAGTTATGAGATTGAAATAAACCAAAAAATCAAACAAACGAGGTTTTTTTAATACTATATTTGGAAACAAAAACAGAAAACTAAAAACCAAAGTAGAAACAAACAGGCCTCAACTACCTAGATATTTACATCCTTTAGACAAAAGAAGCCAAGAGAATATCGTAGATCTGAATAGTGCTTTCCCATTATTCTATGTGACTACCTTCCATGTGTGTGCTAGTTGTTTACTTTCACCTTGAAGATATAATTAGTTATTGTTGGGACTATATATTTCTTCTGTTCTTTTTGGCTCTGAAGGCTCAGCTATGGCATTTGGCACAAAGGACCACTGCTCTTCCTGTTGGCCGTGGAGCATTTACTTTGGCAACTATATCTACTCTCTTAACTGAGGTACTCCTTATCTCTCAAGTGTATTCTTTTATGTTGTAGTTTTCATGTTTTCTTTTATGTTATAGCTTGGCTAAAGATGTATCTTTGTTGCTTAACTAATATTTGCTTGAACTTTTGCAGGCCTTTACTGTCCCAAAACTTGTTTTAGTTGGTCGCTTGCCTGCCCAGCAAAATGCAACTGTATATTCATATATCCAAGCAACATGCTTATGAATTTTTACTATTCAAATACGTTTTAAATTTTTACAACTATATGCCATGATCTTATAAATAAGTGTTGATCTGTTTCTCATTATGGAACTCAATTATAGTTCGCTTTCCCACAAAACTTTTAAGAAGTTTTGTTATATAGAAATAGCCTTTGATGTGTTTAAACATATAATTTGTTTGCCCATGCCTAGCTGTCTGAACCTTTTCAATGGAAAAAGTTATCTTCACCAATTTATTGTAAGCTTCAGGTGTTCTATCTTGGACAACTTATTTAGGACTGTTTGCCCTTAATCTTCGTCAGTTTTATGTATTTCTTGCCTTTTGTTTTTGGTAGGTTAATTTGGACCCCAATATTAGGAATGTACAAGAACTTAAGTCGTGGCCTGAGTTTCACAATGCTGTTGCTGCTGGACTGAGATTGGCACCATTACAGGTTTTATCTCTAAAGCGAACATTTTGTGAATCTTGCAGCTCCAATAGATTACTTGTTTTATCATTCCTTTTATGTTTTTACCTTTTCGTTCTTCCTACTGTTTTTATAATCTTGCTAACCTCGATACTATTTTCTTGATGGTATGAACTTTTTGACCCTTGAGCAGCAAACAGTATCAAGAACATGGATAAAGTACAATAAGCCTAAACAGCCAAATGTTACCCATGCTGGACTTCTACTTGCTTTAGGATTGCATGGATATCTTCGTGTTTTAGTCATTAGTGATATATATACCTATTTGACACAGGTTTGGCCCCTTGATAAATTGATCTTAATTCACTCTTCCTTCTCAATCTTCAAATTGGTGTTTTGCTCTGTCATTGGAAAAGAAAAACGCTAAATTGAAATTTAGTTTCATAAACTTGTCATACTCTGAAATTGATTTGTTCATTAATCACTTGAATTATCATAATTGAAAGTAAAACTATTTTTTCTTTAGAAATCCTAAAGTCTAAAATATCTTTCCATCTATATTCTCATTCTACATTATTCATATTATGTTACTCTTTCTGTACATCTTTTACCAATTGGTGTTTTTCTCCAACTGGTTCTTTTATTCCCTTCTCTAGGAACATGAAAGCACTACTGTGGGATTAATGCTTGGCTTGGCAGCTTCATATAAAGGGACTATGCAACCAGCAATATCTAAGGTACCCCAATTTTCTCTTTATCAACTGGTAATGTGTCTAGGTAAGTCTTGCTGGCAATATTTAACCGCAATTTTAAAATCTAGAACAGAAAAGATTTATTCCAATTTGTGATCATGCAAAATTTGTTTTCTTGAAACAATAATCTGTACTCAATATCATGTTCAGTGGGTTATTAATTCATATGTGCTCCATACTTCTTAGAGCATATCGAATTTGAAACAGAAAGAAGTCAGGAATGAAAAATGACTTGCTCAATTATTCATTATACTCATAGGTGTATATACATACATGTTTCCTAAGAAAAATAAAGAAAACTAATCTGTACCTTTCTAAAATACTACTGATACAACTGTTTGTAGACAGCTGCTAGAGTTGACTACAGTCTACAATTATAACAGAAATACATTGCTAAATAACATATCACAATCTGTTATTGTATGTGATTCTTTCGTTGACTTTCCAACATCCCCTCTCAAGCTAGTAAATGAGTATCTGTCATTCTCAGCTTTCCGATTAATGATTCGAACCCTGGTTTATCCATTGCCCTTGGTAAATACTCCAGCTTCTTGTTTTATTGTAGGTAAACGAGTGAGCTTTACCCATCCATCTTCATTTCTCTTTTTATGAAATTTCAGTCAATTCTTACGTGTTTCATATGATCATGTTGTGTGTGATTGTTAATAGTGCTTATAGCTGACTTGCTATCAGCACTGTTAGGGTTTTGTATTTGAGAAACCCAAATTGCATTTTGGAATAGAATTTGGGGACAGAAATTGGGAAACAGAAGAAGAATGGAGAATTTAGTTATTCATTATTCCTTTTCCCCGTTCGTTACAATGACTTAATAAAAACAACAATAGCCATTACATAGGGACGAATGAAATTATTATGTGCCCCTAAGTCTCTTTACTAACTCAAACGATGTCGTTCCTTACTCATCAACTCTAGCCTTCTGCTCATCTCTTCTTTCTCATATTCCTTGTTAATTCTTCTCTTGTAACAAACACTGCATCCAAATGTTATTTAGTGGGTGAATGTATAACTTGGAGTCACAATAGTTACAAAATAAGCAATATCTGGAGGAGTAAGTGAATGACAAATAAGTTTCCAACCAGCCTCTAGTATATTCCTTTGTGCAGTAATTATTGCTTCAATTTCTTTGCACTTTATTTCTTCCCAAGAGTGTCCTAGTATTATTACATCATAACATCCCGGTTTCTTCTAAGAGATCTAGATATACTTTCTTTGAGAGCTTACAATACCCTCTTTACTCCTAGCCACTTCCATATTTAGGAAATCCTTCATAGTACGAGTCCTTGACTTCAAATTCAAACCTTAATGACTGTTTCAGTTTTTCAATTACTCCCAGTATCATCACCTGTGATGACAATATCGTTGACATACACAATTAATATAGATTGCTTCCCACTAGCTTCATGTTTGGTGACAAAGTATAATTTGTTTGTCCGTCTATATCCAAATTGAGTCAGAATAGAGCTAAATCTTTTGAACCAAGCCCTACTTGATGTAGGACTACTAGAAGAAATATTAACTAGTGGTTAGAACTCACAAAAATTAGGCATATGGCTGATATTAGGCTGCTGGAATATCAAATTTCAGGCCTGGATTTCAGCTTGGAAGGGTGAAATTTCAAATTTGATATAGCTGGGTTTCTAGGATTTGATTGCTGAAAATTTAGTCTAGGATTTCAGGCTTTAATATGGCTATCATTTAGGGTTTTGGTTGCTGGAACTTTAGGTTGGAATTGCTGGAATTTAGTGAGGAAGTGTTATGATATTTTTTTTGGGACATTAGGTGTGATGAAGAATAGGCGAAGAAGAAGAACAGAGGGAGAGGATAACTAATTCATTCAGATTTTTATTACTTACTAAAGTTGTTACAATGGCTAATAAACAATACTAGGAGCCATACGGTGATGACACGAGTGATACGACACCTCCAACACATGGGCCAAGATTTAGTCAATCAATAGTTTGATCCCATATCCACATCTAGTAGTTATCCCATTATTTTAGCTATTATGTTATTTTACCTATTAGGAGTCTTATCTTTTATTACGATTA
>JAOTIZ010000005.1:11710733-11732792 GCA_027123425.1 Erythroxylum panamense
TCAAACTAAAACCTCAAAATAATTTAAACATGTCTCAACATAATTTAAGCATGCTTATTACGAGTCGGGGCCCAACACATTCACTCCACAGTGGCTTCTTTAGATTTTCCAGACCTTGTAAGGAGATTGTAATATAGATTGTAAAATTAGAATCAATCCATCAAGTGTTATGACAAACATCAACCATATTGGATTCATAATAAACAATAGAAACTTGAATACCTTTATTAACCAAGCTTGAAATTTAGGATCGTAATTCTTTATGTGTCTCTTGTTCTTGCAAAATAAACACTTAAACCCCTTCTTTATTTCACCTTGGGAGTTATCTTTATGTTTCCTTTCCTTTGAATTGATCCTTATTCTTTTCTTGAGTAGCTAATATGCACTTTCCCTAGCCTTTATAGACAACCTTCTTTCCTTTTACACATTTATGGTCATCAACTTATTAATTGAATAATTACTCTTATGTCTGTTGCAAGAGATTTTGAAACGTCCATATTAAGGTGGCAAGGTATTTAAAATATATTACACAAGGAAATACTCAGATATAACAACTTCAAAAACCTTCAATTGAACCATAATGTCCCTCATTTGCATAATATGCTCACATGCACCTCTAATATTGATGATATTTTAAGATGAGAATCTCGTAGTTAGAGTGCTATTAAATGCCTTATCTGAAGATACAAATTTCTAATTTATGGCCTTTAACAAAGCACAAACATTATCATACTAATTAACTGAACTACGAATACTAGCTGAGATCTTAGTCTTTATAAACATTACACTGAGGCGATTAGATCTCTCTCACTTTTCATAAAAGTCAACCTCATACAAAAGGGTAATTTTAGTAATGGGAGGTGGTTCATCCTTTCTAATAGTATAATCAATGTCCATTTACCCTAAATGAAGAAGAATTATCTCCATCCTAACAGTATAGTTATCACCTCTTAACTTAAGAATATCACATTTCATATTAGAAAAATTTGCAAGATAAATCATTATAAAATAATAATAAACATGCTTACGTCATAAAAATAAGGCAGACTAATATAATTGTGCTTTATCAATGTAAACAATGTGATAAAATGAACTGACAACAATAATTTCATGTGGGCTAAAATCCTAACTTAAATTATTATTGTGCCTTTATGATAAAACTATCACATTATATTCCATTTCTTAATCTCCATAAGTGAATTAAGAAATTTAACATGATATTTCACATTAATTAACCATACAAATGCAATGAAATTTCCTATAGGATGATCTTATTGCACTATATATGATCAATTATAAATTAATGCCTTTTATTATATATGATCTTGAAGTTCTCAATACATAAGACTCATTATAGATGTTGTGGTTAATCTTTATTTAAGGAAGAAGCATATTACTAGGCTTTATAAATCAATTGATTCAAACACATATAACAAATATATATAGCAAACTCCACGATATATACACATAGAAATAATTCAAGAACAAACTTAAAACATGTTTCAAATATCAATTTGTCAATCATCAATGAAAGCCCATGCATTCAAATAAAAGTTCATATATTTCGTTTTTGGATCCCCAAAGAAGACCAAGTATCAAAGCATACCAGGGTAGATTAGGCAAAAATCATGCCCTTATACCAAATTAAAAGAGACTAACTTCCAGCCATTGATATAGTTAACAAAGTGGAATAAGAGCTTTGCATTTTGTAGAAAAATCGCAAAATTCTGTTTTTGAATGCTATAAATCCAAGTTTAACGATTGTATCTTTCGAAAATTTTAGCATTTTTACTTGATGGTATGTCATCTTTATGAGTGCTAGTTTAGGGGACTCAAAGTCATAAAAAAATTGGTTAGAATGGCATTCTTCTATCAATTAAGAATGCATTTATTAAGATGAAAGTTACCAAGGAAGTTTATGTTAAGCAAAATATTGGACCATTTATTAAAAAAATGTCATTATGGACATCTATCACGATGGAAATTATTAAATGTGTTTTAACTTAGTCTTTCATATTTGATTTTTAGAGAAGAATATATCTTGACACATGGTCGTGTGTCAAGCTCTATTCATTCAAAAGCTTTTAAAAAACACATTGTCCTGAAACTTTAAAATTTTATGATCACATTTATAAGTATACACAATACAATCTTCCCTTTGCAAGCAACAAAATGAAGATAATGGATGATATAAGACTATGCATTTATCGCTAGGATTTAGCCTGGTAGAGTATCTCATATTGACTAAACATGAAAATGTTAAAGGGTTTATAGATAGTAAAGGTTAACTATCCAAATGATTAGTTCTAGTCATTTTGACAATGATTGACCAAGCTCAATTATTGTTAATGGACTCTACACTCTACCTGTATTAAAATTTCTAGTATACTAGTCTATGACCTTAATCACATCACACAGTTGCTATTCGCTGTTTCTCCAACTTCTGGTATTACTTGCTTTTTATAATTTGAGTGTTAGAGCATTAATTTGATGGTTGACCCAAGCCCAATTGTTATTAATAGGCTCTACACTCTATCCATATTAAAAACTCTAATACAACCGTCTATGACCTTAATCACATCACACAGTTGCTATTCGTTGTTTCTCCAACATCTGGTATTACTTGGTTTTTATAATTTGAGTGCTAGAGCATTAATTTGAGAACTCCTTGGACCGTTTCTTATTATAGGTACTTGTTATGTGAGTAGGAAGTCTGTAGGCTCGTCAAAAAGCATCTGAAATAAGTTAAATGAAGAATTGGTCATGGCAATGGTAGATTTTGAGTATTTATTAATTGAGGCTTGGTCATGGCAATGGTAGATTTCAAGTATTTATTAATTCAGGCCTTAATTTCGAAATAAGCAATGATTAATTAAATACATTCTGTAACAGAATTTGTCATATGCCACTGTACGGTTAATGCTTTCTTAAGATTAATAAACTTATTTCTCTGGCTTGATTGACTGGTTTTATTATTATACTTTTGTCTTTTTTTTCTTTTTATGAAAAAGAAAATGATAATTAACCTTGCATTTCATGCACAATGCCCCACAAGATATAATAATGCCATAATTGCCTAATGTACTGGTTGTAAGTTCTGTTTGCTTGTACTTTTTATAGTTCTCGAGGAATCAGAAACGAAGGTGCGAAGTTGAATCCATGTTTGGTCTGTCCACTGCTGGTGTTCACGGGACATTGAAAAAGATACTTGATTTGGTAGTTGGTTAAAATTTAACTCATATAAAGTCAATGTGGTGTAACTTATGTTAGATATTTTAAGTCTAACATTGTGGTGTAATTTATATTAGATAATTTAGATCTTTCATTTTCTCTATGTAAAAAGAAAAAGAAAACTCTTTCATTTGTTTTATGCACACATTAGGAGTTATACACTTTTTTTCAAAAAGATTTTCTTTTACCTTTTCTTTAACATAAACGTCAATGTATCTAGTGCATAAGACTTTTTGTTTTAGAGAATTTAGAGAGGGTCATAATATATGTAATCTTTCCGTTATATTTTTACAAAGTAACAACTTTACTAATTGATTCAAGACTCACCCACAAAATGTTATGGATTTGAATCATAAGGAATAATGAAAAGAGTTTTAAGCTTTTCTCCTTTCAAAACATTTAGTTTAATGGTCACCACTTTCCTTTATGCAATATTAGGGACAAACTCATGGTTCCTTCAAGTAGCAAGAGTGTATGTCAACAATGATAAAGATATAGCTATAATACCAACAATATATAAAATTTTGGTCAATAAAATTTGATTTTAGAAGTGATTTATGTGTACCAAAAAAATTTAAAAATAAAATACTAATCATTTAAAGTTGAGGGTTATAAATGTGGCTTTGGAATATGTGGTCTTAAAAAAAAAAGTCTCCGAGAGCTTGCCGGCTTCGCAAGCATCAAATATGGCATTGGACGTTTTATAAATTAAAATTGACTATGAATCTTAAAATATTCCATGGAATTATACTGTAATGGGGTGTGATATATTCGTTTCATATAGTATATAACGTTATCAACAATTAAAATATTCCTAAGCTTTCTTAGGTAATATTGCAACAATTATATTAAAAAGTGTCAAGCACTTGCAAGTTGCAAGGATTAGTGTTGGCTTTTGATACCATCCGATAGCTCAATTTCATGGTTATTCACTAAGTTAAAGAAGTTGGGATATACCAAACAAGCTACTAGTCAAAGGTTGCAAAGTTATGGCATAATTAAGTTGATGCATTGATTAATAAATTGTGAACTAAATTCGGACGTCATTGGAAGTAACTGCTCCACTCTTTATTTTTTTTATACTTCTGGCACTGAAAATAAATGACGTTACTCAAATTATTCATTGTTTCGTATAGTTGCCTACACCTGGGAGTTGGAGTAGACAACTACAACTACCAAGTCCTGAAGAGAAGATGTGTTTTGTCATCGATGAAAGTGAAAAATATTTACCTGATCGACAGTTCATTCAGAACTTTTATTATCATAGTAGTTTTTAATTACTTTGGACTTGTATTACTAACGGTTCCAACTGTACCTATTCATATTCAACTTAAATCATTACAAACTGATTTTTATAGCCGTATGATGTTAGCTCTTGAGTTTAATCCAAAGAAAAAAAAATGTCAAACATGAAAATCTAGTCTCAGCGGCACAAAAACATCTCTGTCATTGCTTCCATCACAACTTTTTGTCTTAGGTACCCAAAATCTACATTTTTAATCTACATATAATTTTTTATTTAATTCATTTAATTATTTTTTCTTCCACGATCATTTCTTATTATATTTTTTCTTTTTTTTGTAATGTTACTGTAAATTGTTTGGCATATTATATTTATATATGCATACAAATGCAAATGTTGTTTTTGGTATTGTTGTTATTAGTACCATTTGTCTTTACGACCACTTGCGGTTTCTATCTTCTTGCATACGTACAAATGCAATGGTCAACTGATTGCCGGTTAAAGGGTGACTAGGTACAAATACAGTCTCCTGTCACTAGCAATTTCTCTGTTCTAGTTTCAGCGTCTAGACTGCAGAGGTTATAGGATTCCCAGCCTTTTCCTTTATAATTGTTGGGAAGTAAACGTTTGAGATCATGCTTTCCATTGATAGGAACGATCCAGACATCATGTATTGAGGAGTTTGGTCTTGGTTTCTGCCGAAAATTATTATTATGGTCAATGATGGAAACCAGGGAAGGTTGGTAGATGATTCGTTTGTGAAGTCGGAGAGTGAAGGAGAGCACTATAGGAGCTTCTATCAGTGGGGTGAAGGAGAGAAAATTCAGATGGACACACAGGGAAGAGGGTTTTCAGACATGTACAGGAACACAAGTGAAGAGTTGTTTATCAAATCCTTGATGGAGACATCAATTGGCATGTCTGCACCCACCATGGAAATGTTGGGATTCAAGAATCTTTCTCAGGACCTTCGCACAGATAGCGAAGAGCTCTTCAAAAGTTGGCTTACAAATGGAGAGGCAAGCAACCCAAAATAAAAACAAAATAAAGAAACTTCTTTTATGAGTTGTTAGTCATGCAATATTCAGCTGAAGAATCTTGATTCAGCTTTGAATGTTATTTTCAGCTCTTTTCCTTCTTCAACAAGAAGAAAAGTGTGTTTTGTTGCAGGCACTTCTTTTTTTGAAAATTTTGTCATTTTTATTCGTGTTTTTTCAAAAAAAATTGCAGCAGAATTTTTTGCTCGACCAGACGAAATTCTGTCAAGAAACTGATTCAAGCATGAGCGACTACCAATCTGAAATAGCAAGTTTTAGCAATTCAATACCAGTTGCTCATACGTGGTGTTTGATTAAACTATTAATTTTCTTTTCCAATTTCCCCTTGCAATTCTGAATCTGATTTCTGCATTTCTAATTCCTCTTCCAGACTAATGGCTATCCATCAGGCACAGCACATCGAGCACGGCAATCATCACGGAGGTTAGTGGATTTATTAAGTCATTGAATTGATTCCATCTATGCTTGCTACTAACCCTCTTACCATAGACCCTACAAATTTATAATAGAAAGTCTTAGCTTTAGTTTGTTGATCACACTCGCATCGTTATAGCAACATTTGAAATTCCGAAAGCATTTGGTTTTGAATTGAAGCTTTGTGCTTTCAGAAAGATACTTGTGTCATCTCTCTAGGAGATAATGACCTTTCTTTTTCTTTTTTCTCGTGTAATTAATTCCTGTTGCAGCACCACCAATTGTTGAATTATAGTTCAGTTCATAAGGCATCTCTGTCCAAAAATATATCACAATTTTCGTTACAGGATTTCCACTGAGCTATCAAATCTGTCAAATCAGCATCACGGGGGAACACTGCAAAAGAAAAGAAGCAATGATATATTTGCACAAATCGATCCAGTAGACGAAGAAATCTCTGAAGATCTGAATCAAAACTCAATCAGGTTTCTGCAGCCCCCTTTCTATCTGCTCTACGTAATTTGACCTCTGCAGATCCTAGGATCTAGTACCGATCGACAGGAAATTAGAGTATCCTGATGTTCACTCTTAATTTCCTTGTAATGATTGCCAGGAATGCTGTGGAGAGAAGTATGCAAGCCAGTAATTTGTATCTGGCCAAGGTTTGCGATGTTTTGTTATTCAGTGAAACTTGAGGTGAAGGAGGATTCTTTGAAGGTTTCTTATGTCATCTTTGATTTTATACAGGCCTGGTTTCATAGTTGTCAACCCATGACGAGAAGTAGATCGTCTGAGCTACGGTATCAACGTTCTCAACAACAATAAAATTGTTGGAGCTACTGATACAGTATTTCTGTATTTCTTGCAGAAATGTTGATATTTCAAAAGGTAGAGATCATCATTTTCTAATCGGAGACTGCTTCTTTTTCAGGAAAAGGTATGCTGCCATGCAAACTTCTCATTCAACTTTAGGCATGGGACCAGCTCAGACTGCTTCTGAGATTGGTATAAACAATTTGAAACAAGAATTTGCAGATCCAAACGGTTTCGCCGACATCCCAATGAATGACGCTGCCAATCAATTGGATGCATTCATTTCCACCTCCAATTCTTCTTCCTCTACCTTCAACAACCCACACTTGGGAAATGGGGACAGAGTTTCCTCTGTTGTAAACATGCTAAAGGGTACACTAGAACGCAAGAAACTAAACAAACAATTGGACAAAGAAACTGTTGAAGATGGTTGTATCGCACTTCCCCTAGCTCAAGAAGTAACAGTCAACTATGGTTATGCTCAAGGAAACGGAAATAGCATTCTTGAGACTCCAGGCACTTATCAAGAATTAAGCCCTGACCAACTTAAAGGTCCTGGGATATTGCAGAGCTTTCAAGGATCCATACCTTTCGACTTGGAAGGTTTTGGAAATCCTGTAAATGCAACTCAACTAACTGCAGTTTCCCGAGAACCTTCTCAGAGTGAATCTTCTGCAGCTGCGCCAGTGGTTTCATCTGGTTTTGATGTATGCGACGTTCCCAGCAACTCAAATCAAGCGTCAACCATCTGCGAGAGCTCGAAAATAGAGGTTGAAAACCGAAGAAGCTCAGAAAATGGATCTAGAGTTAAAGGTACACACAATCATCTGCATATATTACTAGTTTGCTTCTTCAGATGGCAATTTTTCTCCGCATCTGATCTGAAAATTAAGAGGGCTGTTCATTACACTCACTTTCTTATCAGTTCTCTTCGAGGTGAAGTCCTGTTTAAAATAGATAACGTTAATTTGATAATTTTGCTCAATTGTCATATTCTTTTATGTTGCTTTGCATATACCCCACGACCCTTCTTAACTTCCTGCTACTAACTATAGTTTCACCAGTATATCTTATCACTGTGACGAAGAGCCGAGCATTTAACCATGGAACTCTTCATTCTACCCAAAATGCACCTCACAGTCTGTATGTAGATGACAGCAACATAGAATTTCAACTCAGCCTTTGCCATACACAATCATGGACATAATCCAGAAGTTCCTGCCATAAGTTGATAGGAGTTCTTGGGCTCTGAATAGCAGAACCATTTTACACTTTGAAATTGTAGATGAATCCTAGTTCATGTGTTGTTGAAGAGATGTTATTCAAATGCAGATATCAGAGAGCGGATAATTGACAACTTGAAGGATGATAGAAAGGTATTCATATTTCTTTGATGGAAAAAATACTTGACCAACTTTTTGTTCCATTCCCTTGATTTAATCTAATAATTTGGTGTAGAAGGGAGGGCTAGGCCGATATGGATCTGAGACATCGGCTGTTTCAGGTAATCACTTATCCTGTGAACTTTTCTGGCATGACATGGAACTCTTCGATATTTGTGCTCTCTGTAGGACTGCATTAACGAAACAATTGTCCAGTGCTTCACCTTTTAGTTCTCCTCTTCAATGATAAGCACACTCAAACTGCAAATGTATGTGATGAATCTTTTTAATGCACATCAGCGTTCAATAAGCAATTAAGATTTAACGTTTAGAGAGTGAAATAATTCCACATCTTGTCGTGTTTGCTTCCGTTATGCGATCATATTAACTATGTGTAGTACTCGATGAAGAATAAATAGTTTTTACATTGCGGATGTTACTTAGTAATTGTTATGTGTCACATCATTCTCTCTGACCAACAATTATTCTACCAGTTGAAAAGGTGGATCCAACTAAAAAACGCAGAGTGGAGCGCTCGCGAAAGTAAGCATGATCATATTCGTATCATCTTCGTCATTGGAAATTTTTCTTATCATTTGGAAGCTTAGGCCTAATTTATCAGATTGCTGCCAATTACGAAGTGTCTGTCATTTTTCCAGTGCTTAGGCCAATGACTCGTATGGAGTTCTTTTTCTGCACATGAAAGAAAGAAAGCATCAACAGAGAAATTAAGAAAATTTTAATTAAAAACTACTCTCCACAGATTTTGCTATCCCAGGATAACTCAAGTCAGGATTATGAAATACTTTTCTGAATGTGTCTGAATACACGATGTGAGTGCAGAAAAATGAATTAGAAACTGAATCTACCTACGTAAATACAGAGGTCAATCAACACATGTATAGATATGATTATGCCCAGGAAGCTTTGACTTACATTGCATTTTCTTGGGGATGTAGAATGGCCGAGGCAAAAGAAAGAAACTTGGTTCCAGCAGTTCCGTCTGATATGCAAGCAGTGTTGAAGAGATGTGAAAATCTTGAAAAGGAAGTCCGGTCGCTCAAACTTAATTTATCTTTTATGAATAGGTAATGCCATACTTGTTCACTTGCAATTGCATTATCAGAAACTCGGAATAAGTTTTGTCAGCCAACATTATGGATCCAGTGGTTCAGTTTTTCTTTGCTGTCTAAGTTCTGTAAATTGTTAGGACTCCAATTACAAGGTGTTCTGCTTTGAGAGTCTATGCAATAACTGGACCCTTGTGGAATTATATTTCAGGAAGGATTCTGAGCAGACTAAGCAGATTGAAGAACTTCAGAAACAGAATGAGGAATTGACGGAAGAAAAAGAACGCATGCTGGAAGAAATTGAGAGGATCCTTTCAGAAACAGGCAAGATGTAACTTGATATTTCATTGTACATCTTAGTACAAAGCCCAAACAGCAAATATTTGGTAGAAAGCTGATAATTTTTTCAAGGAGGTTTGAGCATATGATATCGTAAGCAAGGCTGTATGAAGCAGAAAATATGGAGCCTGGTAGCCATGTTGTGTGCCTGAAGTCACTAGTCCCCCAGTATATAAGATACATGGCAGACTATATATATCTATTCAACTCTAATTGCAACCTCACAATTTGACTTTGGCAAAGAAGTTGTAACAATGTCGAACTCATATTTGCCATGAATTTAAACATTTTTGCCCAAAGCCGTTATTCTAACATCTCAAAAGCTGTATGCATGAACCAAAGCTTGTTGAATACCAACAATAAATGCAGAAAAAAGTAAAGTGGCTACTAGCACGTCACTAGTGCCTACTTGTGGAAAACTCGGATTTCCGATCAGTGACAGTGAGCTTCCAAGTTCAGGAAGCACTCAATGGCTAATTGGTAGAAGCACGAGAATGGATATAAGAAATAGAAAGGAAAACTATTCTGGAAGCCAATTTAATACTAAGTGAACACGGTTTTCCTTCTATTATCCTTGATATAGGAACGGTTGAGAAAATAGAAGAGAGTAGAAATATAGATGCAACATTCTATCTAAACCAAACAAACCCCTGATAAATCTAAATACATGGCCTTTTTATTTTTCAAAATCGGACCATAATTTCTGCCTCCACTTACGAATTTCAGTTCCTCTGTGTCTCTTTGAGAAACGCACTTCTAATAGCATGTAGGTGTTTGAGAACATCTGCCATGTCCATTCTTTCTTCGGGCAAATCCCCAGAACAGATGACCCCAATTCCGAAAATTGAAGCATAACACTCGCCTAGTTGAATCCTTGATGAAGTGGCCTCGGTTGTATCATCATCTTGCAGCAATAAGAGCTTGGGATCTATGATCTGGACCGCTCCATGTGGAAGAGACATTTTAACAAACGCATGTAGTCCCTTAGTCTTGCTGAACATTTCGTCAGTGGGTCTCTTTCCTGTGAACATTTCAAGTAGCAGAATCCCATAGCTTTATATGTCACCTTTTATTGATGGTTCTCCACCCAATCCATATTCTGCAAGTTGAAACATGTTTATGAGCTGCAGGTACGATTGAAGTTCTTAGCCCATTAGTTTGAGAATTACCTGGAGCAACATAGCCAATTGTTCCTCTTATTCCAATTGAGCTAGAGGCTGAGCCAAAAGGGTTGCTTGTATTTGCTGAATGAAGCTTTGCGAGGCCAAAGTCACCCACATGGGCAGTGAGGTCATTGTCAATGAGAATGTTGCTGGGTTTTAAATCACAGTGAACAATTTGTGTATCGCACTGATGATGCAGATAATCCAAAGCAGCTGCCACATCTATTGCTATGTTCAGTCTCTGCATAAAGTTCAAGTGTTTTGCTTGTTGGGGGTCATCGTGAGATGGGCTTGAGTGTAACCAAATGTCCAAATTACCATTTGGCATGAACTCAAATACCAGAGCTTTGAAGTCATTGCCTTTGTGATCAATACTTGAGCAAGAAGTAATAACCTTGATTAGATTCCGATGTCTAATCCTCCTGAGAGCTTCACATTCTGCAATGAAACTTCTGCTGGCTCCTGGTTGGTGAAGCTTCAACACCTTCACAGCAATGACTTGTTCATCTTCGGTGACCCCTTTGTAAACAAAGCCGTATCTTCCCTCACCAATGAAGTTTGCTGGAGAAAATTCACCAGTAGCTCGATGAAGCTGCGAATAAGAGATTTTTGGGATGTGGCTTCCCAGTGATGAAGCGGATGATGCTTTTTTCTCTTTGGACCTTCTCCTTCTTAAGTGAATGGCAATAAAACCTGCTAGAAGCAAGGGGATAACGACAGGAATACTGCTATGACTGCAATTACTCTATGAGAAAGATGCGTCCTTTCTTTCTTTACATTTTGTGGGCAAGGGGGCAACTGGAGTTCCTTAACCCCTCCACAAAGAATTTTGTTTCCAGCAATTGAAAAAGCACTCATGTTTGAGAAGACTCCTGTCCTAGGTACCTCGCCCTCAAAACTATTGAAAGAAAGATTGATATACAAAATGAAAGGTAGTTCACCTAAAAACCTTGGAATGTTGCCAGAGAGATTATTACGAGAAAGATCTAGGAAGCGAATACCTCCAAGTTTACTAAAGGATTGAGGAATGATTCCTTGGAAATGATTTCCATCCATGAACAAGGAATCCAACTCTTGGCAGTCACCAAGAGAACTTGGAACCTCTCCATAGAACTTGTTTTCTGAAAATTCCAAGCCCACAACATTCTTCATTTTGCTCATTTGGGATGGCAATCTTCCTGACAATTTATTCCATCCTACAGACATGCCGATAGTAAGTGAGGGAAGGTTCACGATATTTTCAGGTATGGTTCCGATAAGATTGTTAAAGGCGAGATCAATACCTTCAAGGCTTGTGCAATTACCGAAAGAAGTAGGTATACTTCCTTCTAACATATTTCCCCACAATGAAAGAATGCTTAGACGAGTAATGTTGCCAAAAGAGGATGGGATTTTACCAGAGATGTTGTTGCTGTAAAGATAGAGTCTTTCTAACTCAATAAGTTGTCCTATGGAGTCAGGAATTTCTCCAGAGAGATTGTTGTCGTCTAATTGGACATACTTCAAGTTGACTAAGTTTCCTATGTCTTGCGGTATGCTTCCATATATCTCGTTATGATCAAGCACTAAATCCATAAGTGTAGTGGAGAGATTGGCAACTGAATTTGGGAGCACTACTCTAAGCTGGTTTTCACCTAATTCCAGCACTTGTAGGCTAGAACAATTAGAAAATGAAGTAAAAAGGCTCAAATTGTTGCCACTATTAACTCCAAACCTGTTTTTATAAGCCCTAAGTTTCTGCAGCTGTTGGAGATTACCTAAATATGGCATTGGTCCAGTAAAAGAATTATCACTTAGCTCAAGGATTATAAGTCCCGAAGCATTGATGAGTGATGATGGAAGTGGTCCTGAGAACTGGTTGACCGCAAAGTAAAGCCCTTGGAGGATTGGAAGTCTAAGTCCCAGATCATCGGGAAGCTGTCCATGCAATGAGTTTGAGGAGACACAGAAAAGTGACAAGCAGGATAAGTTGTAAATAGGAATGGAAATCATACCAGACAGCTTATTTCCGCCAAGGTTCAAGTATCTTAAGTTGGTCAAGCGTCCAAGATCAGCAGGAATATGTCCTTGAAGATTGTTTTCCGTCAAAGAAAGAACACTGAGCATGGAAAGGTTTCCAAAAGAAGGCGGAATTTCTCCTACAAAATGGTTTCCACCAAGGTCTAATTTTGTAAGTTTTGACAGACAACAAAGCTCTGACGGAATCTTCCCTTGAAGTTGGTTAAGATGGATGAGAATGGTTTGAAGTTGTGAACAATGAGATAAGTTGGTAGGAATGTGTCCCTGAAAGGAATTATTCATGAGCGAAAGATGACGTAGTCGAGACAGGTGACTGATTTCTTTTGGAATTTATTCTCACCCAGTTTAATCACCCTAAGAAACGTAAGGTTCCCTATGTGCGGAGGCAGGACGCCCACCAAATTTAAGGAACTGAGGTCTAGGCCGGTCACTCTGTGGTGCCTACTGCTGCAGCGAATCCCCCTCCAGTTGCAGAAATGAACAGAGTCGTTCCAAGAGTCTAGGACTCGAAGGCTGGCGTTAGTGTCATGATGAATGACATTTTTTAAGGCAAGCAATGCCTGCCTATCCGTATCATTTGTATGCAGGCCTAGTGGCTCTGGCGACTGTGAAAACCAGGAAGACAGGAAAGAAAAGAAGTGAGCTCCCAAGTTGGTTAATGAGCATGTCTGTCCAATGACAACCAGGTTTTGAGGTGATGCATTAAGCTTATGAATAGAATATATTTATAAGAGCATTTGATGGGTGAATAAGACTTTCAATCCAAGTCGTAAGTCCGTGTTCTGAAAGTGGGTGAGAATAATTTTCATAATGTCGAATCCCGTGTCCCGAGAGGGAAATTCTATGTCTACTTGGCACTTCAGTAATAATGATACCAAGAAAATAGATACTCGAGAAAAATTGTGGCATTTAATTGAGTGTCCCTTACGAACTTAGTGGGATGATCGTTTACTTAAGCTGCGTTTGGTTGCTGTCTTTAGTAGCTGCAGACAGAATAAAACATGACAGAACGGAACAGAAATTGGAGATAGGGAGGTGTTTGGTTGTGGTTGACAGAACAGAGAAAATTGTCTTTGTCTTGAGGACAGAATGTGTTTAGTTGCAGGGGACAGAAAACAAATATAATGCAAATGACGAATATGCCCCTGGTCTTTAATATGATTAAAAATATGTAATTCATTGATATTTTTACTATGAATGGTTTGTATTAGTTAAAAAATTAACTTAGAATAATAATAACAATTTGAAATTAATCACGAATAAAATTAATAATAATTTTATGATTATTTTAATAACAAAAATAATAATAACCAAACATAAATAAGTGAAAAAATGTTTAATAATAATAAATTTGAATAATAATAAATACAAATTATATAATAATTTGTAATAATAATAATTAGACATAATAATAATTTTTATTTGCATAATTATAATAATAAAGAGAAAATGGATGCGGTACTAATACTAATAATACATGTACGACTACTACTACTATTACTATTGCTAATAATAATAATAAAAATAAATTGATAATAACAAAAAAACAAAATGTATGATAACATTAATAATTTAATTATTAATAACAATATTTAATACAAAATTATTGTCATTAATAATCATAATAATAATAATAAATACAAATTTTATAATACAGTTAATAATAACAATAACTAATACAAAATTATTGTTAATAATAATAATAATAATAATAAATAAAATTTTATAATACATTTAATAATAAGAATAATAATAATTGTAATAAGAAATATATTATAATAATGTTGATAATTATTATAGGTTGTGGTATGAATAGGCTGGGAAGAATAGGCTAAATAGGCTGAAGGAGTTGTGGTATGCGCCGGATACAGGGACAAGGCGTCCCTGTCCTCCCTTTTTGGAAGGGACAAAAATTCTTATCCCTGTCTACCGATGACGGTGGACAAAATTTCGAAGACAGGAACCAAACATCTCTGGAGATAGGATTTTTCTGTCCCCATTCCTGTCCCCGCTAACAGGGATAGGAACCAAACACAGGGTTAAAGTAGTTGTATGATTCATAAAACTTTGAATTTTATTATTGATAAATTATTTTATAGTGAATCATATTTTGAATTAGTCATTAATTAAATTAATAATTACATATATAGATTTCTAAAATATATGAATTGTGTTTCTTTATTACATAAATTATTAACAAAATACAAAATATTTTGCATTTATATTTTGTTATGTATTATGAGGTGTATCTGTGGATAATTCGACAAAAATATGATAATTAAAATTTCAGTTGTGCATGAGTATTAAGAATATTAGGGTAAATAAATCACGTTCATAAAATTAAATATAAATTGTCTTATAACAGGTTGAGAATAAAATGTGTGAATTGAGAATCTATGGCTTGCCTATGGTAGACTATATTCGATGGTCATAGATTGATGGATTGCTTAAATATGAGCAAACGATAGCTAGGTACCTATCTCTGGAGCAGGAACCGACATCCTAAGTCCTAAGGATGTCCTATACTAATAGCTAGGTACTAAAGAAGTATTGGGATATCCTAAGTCTTAGAGATATCCTATGTTGATAGCTAGATGCTAAAGTGGTACTAAAGTATCATCTTAGATTGAGAAATTGAGGTATCATGTGCTGATGTTTATACATCTAATTACATTTCCACTTAATGAGTGATTATGATCAGTAAAGATGACCTGAAAAACCATTGAATGTAAACCTACTAGATTAAGTAAGACTTAGACAATTCAATTAATAATGAGTTAAAACATAAATGACAATAATAGAATAATAATAGTATTAATCATTACTAATGATATGTTTGGATCAAAGTTGCGAATATCGCACCGATCATGTATTGGATTATAGTCTAGTAAGGTACTGTACTGCGATCGATCAATACCGAATATCATTTGAGGTAATTTTTTAAATTTATGAAATAGTACCTGAATTTTTTTTAAATTACAAAATAGTCCATTGTTATATTGTACTGTACACTTTATAAATTTATATCAATCGCGTCTCCAAAATTTATAATAATAAATAATAACCATAATTAATATGAAATAACAATAGTTTTCAAATATTTCACATATAAATAATAGATGTCCATCATATTCATATTTGATATAACTCATTTTGTATTAATTTATTAATTAATATAACCACATCCTCTACTTATAAACATGAATGTTGATTTCAAATTAACCTTATGATTTAGTTTATTGTATGACTTATTATATAAAAAATAATTGTGAGTGGGTAACGATCTCATGTGTTATATTCAAATACTAGATTGGAAACATATCTACCCAGATTAAGTATAACATGTCCAAATTCATTATTTCTGAAATTAATAAATTAAATTTAATTATTAATTCAGATTTGTATAAAATAAAATTTATCATATGTTGTCTTCAATTATTAAATGAACATAATTTCTTAAATTATGAATAAAAAATATAAATTACAGTTAAAATTCAAATTTAAAATTGAATTAAACTTTAATAAAAGAATTTCAATAAAAATTCTTAATATGTACCCTAAATTCTGCCAAAATAATTCAAATCAAATTGAAATTACATAGTCTAATTTATTTATAATTTAGTTTGTAATTATAAATTATAATAATCCAATCCAATCAAATTCCAAATATTGGACTTATTATGAACTTCCAATTTCCAAACCAAATCAATTAACAAATAAACAAGTTACAAAATAGATAAACAACACACTTCGTCTATTCCGTTCCATTCAAATCTAAATCCAACCATTCACAAATCACAACAATTCAATTCCAGTTTCCTCTAACTATTCACAAAATCCCCAACTTCTCCAACCATTCACAACCTCACAATCTTAATTCACAATTGCAATTCAATTTCAAGGTAGAAAAATCTAAAACACGCCCATGATATCACAAATTCAATGGTTGGGTTGGGTTTTTGGTGGATTGATGTAACATCCCATGTTCAGGGCTGGACCCTAGAATTGTGAACTGAGTGTATTGTAGAGTGCATTGCATACTCATGCATCATTGTATGTTCACACAAATATGAATATTTATTATTAACATATTTAAAATAATTGTTCATGTATTCATTGACATTTTTAGGTATAATTGACTGATTAATGAGATTAAAAAGTGAATTGTGAATTATGTATGGTAGAACTTTAATTGGAGACTATAAATATTATTTCAGAATTTTGGTGAATTTTTGGAGTATTTTTAGACTAGGAAAAATATTGAAATATGGACCAATTATAGTGTGTTTTAGACTGATTAAATATTGACAAATAGCTCACATGCATGGTGACATGTGAAGAGGTGTGATACTTACAGTGGATTAATGAGTTAGCGACAAAGGTGTTACATGCAAGAGAACACATGGTTACATGCTAAAGCGGCTCTCTGTCATTGTTATTCATCGAGGTTAGCTTTTATCAAAACACCGAGCACCAAGTTGTTACTCTTGTGTGATTTATTCACTCTCTCTGTTGGCAAAATTGTTGAATCAAGTAAGTAACTCTGATGAAGTTTACCGTGTAAATATATATACATGCATGTGAATGCAGTGTAGTGTCAGTGAATGCATAGAATAAATGACTTAGATGAAGAATTGAGGTTGTGAATGTATGAAGATAGCAATAAGTGTATCTGGACTTGAATATGAGTTTACTGAGTGTTGTGTAATTTGAGAAGTGCAGAAAGAGTAAAAACATAGTAGTGAGAGAAAGTTGTGTGAGGTTTTGGTTTTTCCTGCATTACTATATAAGCTTGCATTTGATGTGTTTAGAGCTTGTACTGGGTATAGAAATGCAGAGTATATGAATTAGGAATGGAAAGACTAGTGGGAAAATACAGAAAATGGAAGAAAGAAACATACATGCATGGGCGTGCATGAAGTTTTCATACCCGTGATTAATAGTTTTGGGTTATTCATGAGTATAAAACTCACGATCGTGAGATGAGGGAAATAAATAAGCTGTTTTTGGATGTTTGAAGTCGCGATCGCAACTTTGCTAAAAGAGGTGTGCACGATCATGACATCTCAGGTGCAGGAGGATCTAATGATCGTGCAGGGGCACGATTGTGACTTCCATGCTTTTCGAAGGAGGCTATTTTCTGAACATCCCTTGATCGTTTTGTTATAACTTTTTTTGCAGACATCCAATTTACATGAAAATTGAACCAATAGACTCATAAGACATTGATCTTCATCTCCACCAAAAATTAGGACCTTCTGAAATGGATTGATTGAAGAATTTAAGAAGAAAATGTGACTGTACTGAAGTATGATAACTGGGATGATTTTACTGAATATACTTTGGTATTTTGATTATATCTTGGTTTGTAGAGTTCCAAATGAATTGATTCTTGATTCAAATTAAACTAGCAACATAAAGATACAATTGTCCTGAAAAAGTCAAATTGTAGTTTTGGTGTGAAGAATTCTAAAATCTGTTATGAAATTGAAGTAAGAGTTCTATTATAGCTTAAGAACAAACTGATGTATTTGGAGTATAACTTTCAGTATATTGAACCAAATTGAATGATCTTGGTGTCATTAGAGACCTAAGACACAGGGAACAATTGTTTAGAAGGAAGTGTTACTTAAATCCTTCATTTTTTTGAATCTTATTGACCATAAACAATTGACTTGAATGGAATGTTTTCATAAACAGTTGAAATGGAGAATGAGTAATTGAATTTCGATACAATTGAAATACAAATGATATGTACATCAATGTATGATGGAAATATACCCGAGAATTTTTCATTGAACATGCATGATACATGAAACATTGATACATATGTTTATTATGTTACATAAGAGCTCTAGTAATATGAAATTGTTTTTATTGCATATAGACGAGCAACTAGAGTGATCGCTTCCAGATATTGTTGGAACGTCAAGGCAATAGGCTTAAAGGAGTAACTGTGAGTAACCTAAGATGGTCTCACTTTATTTGTTCTATATATGACTAAATTATATTGATATATATTACTGAATTGCATTGACTGATTGTGTACTGAATTCTGGACAATATATGTCTGAGACGTTTGATGCATGCAAACAATTTTGAAAGTGTTACTTGTATGTGAATGAGACTGCCTAATTGAATATTCTGATTCTCAACTGAAAAGTTGAATACCGGACCTAGTCCGATCACTACTGATACTATGACTATTATACTGTAATAATACATGCAAATAAAAGTGATTGAATTGACGACTGAATTGTGACATGCATATCATTTCAATATATGTAATATAAAGGCCGTTATGACTGATGTTGCTACTGACTGGCTGATACTGTTACTGAGAGAGCTTAAAGCTCTGTGGTAGAGCCTATGCTCCCATTATATCTTGAGCCCGGTGTCCGTAATGGATACGGAAAACTAAAAAGGATGTGAGTCTCATACATATTGCATCCATATGTGACTGAAATTCATTGAATGATTTACAAAGCTGTAATGAAATAATAGATTGATATGAATTGTGTGACTATATGATCTGAGTGATTTTATGATGACTGTGTTTTGCTACATGAGTGAACCATTGAGGATGGTTACTCTACTGAGTTCGCAAAACTCATCAATAATTATAACATAGCTTTCCAGGTTTAATAAAGATCTCTAGATAGGCAAATTGGAGTTAGCCACTGTATCTGAGTCAGAGTTCCAGGTCAGGATCAATTCGCCCTGTATATGCACTTCATTATGTTGTATCAAAAGTGTAGTCATAATTGTGTAGAATGTGTATGAAAATGATTTTGAAATGTAAAGTTATTATGAATACATGTGTTTTGTTTCTATAATAGGCCAAGTGTCTACTGAAACTCTGATGAGATAAATAGCGACTGTAATTCTTGTGACTGGATATCATTATAAATAAATTGGGCCAAATTTGATTATCAATTTTCCACATATGTGTATATTGTTTCAAACAATTTGCAATGAATTTCGACTGATGATTGCTCTAACATGCCCCTGTTGTAGGATTTGTACTCGGATATCATTTAGGATGTCGGGTACTTGTCTTGTACGAGTGGGGTGCTACAATTGGACTCGAGTCGGATGAAAACCAGATTTGGTTTCTGTGGAAGACAAGTATAAGGCAAGACAGGCAATGATGGTGGAGCCAAAGAGGAGAAGGAGTGAGGTAGCGGCAGGCGGAGCTGAGGGGGAGAAGAAGAAGAGACATGGTGCAGCTCGGTAAGACGCGGTGGAGACTAGAGTAGAGAAGAGTTGTGGTGGAGAGGGAGGCTAACAAACCAATAGGTGTGGGTGAGGTATGGTGGTGTTGTTGTGGAGGACAACATCGACGAGCGACGACAAGAGTGAGATAGAAAGTGACGTGCATAGAAGAGAAAGACTGAGAGATGACAGAGTCAGGGTTGATTTTATTAAAAACATTTTCTATTTAGTCCCCACACTTTTCAAATTTTACGATACTGCCCGAAATTTTACCAATATTTCAAATGTTGACCAGTACCTGGCAAAACCTTTGGTACTGACCGATATTTATATCCGGTACCAAAAAGTAGGTACCGTATCACTGGTTTGGATAGGTTGAATATTTTTGTGTATTTTAGTATTATATGTATATTTTAATCATTTAAGTAATTTCTATCTATATTGAGTTATTTAATTTTAAGGATATAGTCAGTTACTCTTACTAATAGGTAGTTCACCCTTTGCTGCTATAATTTTTAAAAAGATTGAGAGATTGTTAATAACCCTAGTGCACGTGATTGACAAAATGAAGTCTACGTGAGGCTAACAAATTAAATTAAGCAAAGTTGTTTTATTGTATATACTTTTGAATGTGACAGTTTGGATAGTTGTTCTTAAGTAAATAATTTTTGTGATTGACGAACATCACTTTTATAACTAATGGGAATTTTGGTAATTAATGATATAATTGGGAAACAATTTGGATAAATTGTGGTTTAAGAATTATTAAAGCGTCACATTTAGGTCGTATCAAAGCGAGTTTGCATTTTTTGGGACAAATTAAATGAAAGAAACCAATAATATGTTCTTGTCTTATGTAGGATGGCTTCAATAGATGATACTACTAACCCGTAGTCGACTGAAAATTAAGTAATTTTGCTCGTGTGCTGGATGTGCCTGATCAGAGGAATGCCAAAGTGGATCGAGAAGAAGGAGAGATGTTAATGCCACCTCAGATGATGCAGTAAATTGTTACTGCAACTCTAATTCAAGGTGATTATGTGGCAGATTGCATCTATAAGTGGATTTGAAAGATGTGTAGCGAAGTTTCGAGGTATTACTGATCCTGAGGAGGCTAAGACATGATGAGAGCAAGCAAAGTTAATTTTAGACCTTTTAGCATGAACCTTGGAAAGAAGGTCGGAATACATTGTTCCATTATTTCAGGGAAATGTCATGACTTGCTCGAAGTCAATAAAGAGATCTTATAAGGCATGAAAGATGAATTGGCAGGAGCTCCAGAGAGAGTTTAGGGACAAATACACTCTACAAATGTATCAGGATCGAAAGAAGATGGAGTTTATGAATTTGATTCAAACAAAGGAAATGTCAGTAGTAGAGTATAAGGCTCGCTTTGCGACATTGTCTAAGTATGCATTGGCAAGGTTGTGACAAATCCAGAGGACATATATTAATGATTTAAGTAGTGTTTGAAGATGGAGATTCATTTGGGTTTGGGATTTGCCATTTTTGATTTTGAGAAGTTATTAGAGATTGCACTCAGAGTAGAGGATGTGATAGAACAAGGCAGAAGAAAAGGAGAGCTAAAGGTGCGACTAAAGAGTTATTATAGAGAGGGAGTCAGTCTGTTAAAGTGGGAGCTAGTCATTCATGATCTATCGGTGTAGGGGAATCTAGGAGAATTGATGCTACATCAAGCAGGAGTGTATTTTGTCCTGTTGAAGATTGATTACCAACTCAAGAATTTTACATGCACAAAAATGGAAAATTGATCTTGAATAAAAGTGAAGAATCATTTTTCTTTTCTCATATAGTTTTCATTCTTTTAATCTCGTTCATATTTCTGGGTAACTTTAAAATGTAGTATCTTTTTGTGCTTAACTAATGCTGGCAAAGTAGTAACTGGGGTATTCCTAGCGATGTTTTTAGGATTGATTCATTGGATCTTTTGCAGTTTCCAAAATAGCCAATGTGCCCCTTGGATGTCCACATAGCACTTCAAACTTTCAAAAGTGAACTGTTTATCAAGTTACGTAGTAAAACCTCGATAAATGAATATTCGATAAATTAATAATCTCGATTAAATAATAATTTTCTCCGGTCCCGACTTGG
>JAOTIZ010000005.1:11734192-11751698 GCA_027123425.1 Erythroxylum panamense
CATATGTCTATCGGTAGTAGAAAGAGGGACATAATGTAGTTTGGCATTGCTTGCGCCACTGTTCTCAATAGAATATCCTTGCCAGCTTTTGATAATAATTTGGCTTTCCAACCCTGCAATCTCTTTGTTAATTTTTCCACCACATACTGAAAAACTTGTCTCTTATTTCGTCCTATAACAGATGGCATACCCAAATAGCTAGTCTGACCTTCCTGCTCGTTAACCCCCAAGATCTGACAAACTGAACTGCGGATAGTTGCTTCTGTATTCGGAGTAAAAGACACCCCGGATTTTGAGAGGTTGATTTTTTGGCCTAAAGTTGTCTCATAAAAATGTAAACACTCTTTCAGTTGTAATGCCTCCTCTCTTGTAGCACGAGTAAAGAAAATAACATCATCAGCAAAGAAAAGGTGAGACACTGGAATGGCCCCTCTTGCAACTAGAGCCCCGTGAATATGACCTTGTGCTTCATATGTAGATAAAATGGCTGATAGACCTTGTGCACAAAGAATGAAAAGATATAGTGAAAGGGAATCGCCTTGACGTAACCCCCTGCCAGGAATTAAAGGACCATGTTCGTCAAATCCACGTATAAAACAATATGAAACAGAAGTGACTATCCTCATAATTCTGGTAACCCATAACTCATCAAAACCCAACTTCAGCATGATTAACCTCAGGTATGTCCATTCAATTCTATCGTATGCTTTGCTCATGTTCGTTTTGAGAGCCAGGAAAGCAAGACGACCTTGAGTCTTCCGTTTGAGTGTATGAAACAATTCATAAGCCATGATTATGTTATCTGTAATCAGTCGGTTTGGGATGAAGGCCCTCTAGGTATCAGTAATGACTTGTGGCATAATTAATTTTAATATGTTCGCCATCGCCTTACAGACAACTCGATTAGTGACATTGCTCAAAGAGATGGGACGTAGATCAGCCATTGTCTCAGGGGTTTTCTTTTTTGGTATAAGAATCACATTGGTTCAGTTCTGTCCAGGCATCGGAGCATTTCCATTTAGGCATTTTAAGTACTCAGTTGTGACCTCCGGTCCCACAATATCCCAAAAAATTTGAAAGAAACCTAGATTGAAGCCGTTAGGTCCCGGGGACTTTTGTGGGTGCATGGAGAATAGGGCTTGATGGATTTCCTCCCCAGTATATGGAGCCAATAATAAAGCATTCTGCGAAGGCGTCACCTTTGATTCAGCATATTGTAGAAGTGGCCCTGGATCACCATGTGAAGGCATAAAAAGATCTTGGTAATAGTTCACTATGAGTTCCGGTAATCCTGAATCCGAATCAACCCACTTGCCATTGTTATTTTGAAGTCGAGAAATTAGATTTTTCCTCCTTTTATGAGACGCCATCATATGAAAGAATCTAGAATTCGAATCTCCCTCTGCTAACCAATGTTGCTTAGAAAGTTGCTTCCAATAAACCTCATTCTTCAGTAATAAATCACCGTATTGTTTCTCAGCCGCCCTCAGTAATTCCATATCCAGAATGGGTTGTCTTCGCAAGAATGTTAGTTGACGTTTTAATTCACGAAGACTGTTATAGAAGACCCGTTGATGTGACTGTGCCCAAGCTTGTAAGTACTGAGAGCAACACTTAAGTCGATCTTGAAGAGACGAAAGTGTACCCTCCGTCCACCCTCTGCTGACCAGTTGTTTACACTCATCTTCGAGAACCCATTTTGATTCAAAGCGAAAGCATTTTTGCATGTACCTCTTTAACGTCACGCCTAGAGAAAGGAATATTGGAAGATGATCAGAGGATGCTGACTGTAGGACAGATAGTGTGGCCATTGGAAACATGGAGGACCATGACAGCCTCCCCATTGAGCGATCCAGATGTTCTCTTACTATTGCATCACCTTCCCAACAATTCTCCCAAGTGAAGCGTGGACCCTCAAAGCCCAAGTCATGAAGATGGCAGTCAGAAATAGCTGTGCGAAATCCCTCCAGCAGTGATCTAGGATGAGAGTTAGTCCCTTGTTTCTCTGATAAGAACATAATGTTGTTGAAGTCTCCTATAACACACCATGGTAACGTGGACTGAGAAGAGAGGTGTCTGAGTAAGTCCCAACCTTGGCTCCTATTGTGGTGTTCTGAAAATTCATAGAAACCTGTTAAGCGCCACCGTTTCATCCCTTCAATAACAACCTCAATATCAATATGATGATTGGAGTAACTTTTTAACCGCGCCATGTTTGGTTCCTTCCACATTAATGTTAAACAACCATTCGTACCCACAGGGTCAACAGTAAACAAACCACTTAAATCCAAAGTTGATTTAATTTGTAAAACTCGTTCTTTTTTTTTGTTTCCATAAGAAAAATAAAGTTGGGTTTCTTTTCCAATACAAGGTTCTTTAAAACCCAAATTGTGCGGGGGTTCCCAAGCCCCCGACAGTTCCAAATTAGTGTACTCATAACTCTAGGTAGGCCTGGGAACCAGAACCCACCATTTGCAAGTTTTTTGTCTCACGTGCATTGTCTACCAATTCCACCTCCATAGTTGCTGGCTCTTGTATATCCTCAGTTGACTCCTGTAGGTGCCGTCGTTTAGGCTCCATGGTTCTAATAGGATTCGTAATCCTTTGGTAAGGAAATGCTGGATTTACAGAGATTGACGTTATCGACGAACTAGGAACCTGATATGCCATGTCATTTATGTGTGATCCATTATTTATCGAAACTTCAGGATATGAATTTGAGTTTTGAAAACCTTGAAACCCGGCACCATCAACGGGATCTCCAAAATTAGTACTGGTCACTTGCTGCTGAACGTTTCTCGATGGAATTCCTATAGTTTTATTCTCCGTACCCGGCATAAGGTCATTTTCCGAATGCAACCACTTGGATCCGACTTGAGTTTGACGCCTAGAATCAGCTTTTAACCAAGTTCCATATGCAAACTTCTCTTTCGGGAAGTTTGGATACTCATAGAGGAGGTGACAGAATTTGTCAGTGTGTCCCACTATACCACAGAAATAGCAGAACGTATTCAGACGTTCATACTTAAACTCCAAACAGACGTTTTCTCCTCCTGACCATTTGATGAGCATTTTACGTTTCAGTGGCTTGCGAATGTCAATGGCTACCCTGATACGCATGAAGTCACACCATATAGGTGAATAATTACGTGGATCTGATTCAATAAACTCACTGATATACTTTCCTACGTCACCAACTACCTTCTCATATACAAAACCATATGGGACGTTATGAATTTGGACCCATAATACCAGTTTAACCAGCTCTATTTGACGAGGATTTTCATGGGGTTGTAAGACATGCAGCAAGAGAGGATTTTGTAGGTAATTCCAAGGTCCATCATGGATAACTCTTTCAACATCTAGGTGGTGGAAGAATTGGAAGACAAAGACATTGTTGCCCATCTCCTTAATCGATAAACTTTTGACAGGACGCCAAACACTCGCCATAACCTACTTAAATACCATAAAATTTATCATCTTTTCTGTTAATAGTCGTCCCACCACACAATGTTGCCAAATCTTTTCCGGTGGGTTCTATTCTCCTGTCGCTGGTGCTGCTGCATATTCTAGTACCCACTCTTCCTCCTCCAAGTTTAAACAATGATACATATCTTGAACCAATCGATCTTCCTCTGTGTTAATAGCCATAGTACCCGGGAATAACTATAGATCAGATGCTGAAAGGGACAGTAGGTGAAGGACGGAAAAGCTTGTTATCGGAAACAAGAGAGAAAAAACTCAACCTATCGTGAGTAGTATATGAGTGTTTAGTTTTCATTTCGTTGTACTTGAAATAGCAATGATTTATTCAGCTTAGTTTTTTTTCTCTTCATAAAAACATCAACAAGATGCTAATTATTAATGATAAATATCGGTAAGCCCTAACTTTTATTTCTTTACCATTAGTTCTTGATATTGGTGAAAATCAATATAAAAATACATTGACATAGATCTAGCCACCCACGTGTTTTTTTCTTTTTAATAACATAGCATCTTCCTAATCCTTTCTGTTGTAATTACATTAGATAAACCTCTCATCGTACAAAATCATTTTAGTTTATATACAATCAGTTATAATTTGATCATTTAGTTAGATATAATTAAATACAAATCGATATACTTTATCTCAAAGTGTATATAAATACAATGTATATTATAATGCAAAAGCACAATAGAAATCAACACATTACAATTCAGTTTTCAATTTCTTAGCTTTATTCTTCCTTTTATGGTATTAGTTCCTAACTAAGCTAAGTCTATTTTTTTTTCACTTTTACTACATCTACCATACATAAACACAACATTACAACACCACTATATAAAAAAACCACAATACAGATTGCAAACACCTCACTACTAATTACCAACATCACTAATTTTATTACAACCACTATCGACAACAACAACTCTCTCGTCTGAAGAAATTAGGTCAAACATCATGCATCAATCGACAACAATTCATCCCCTTCAATAGAATTTCTGGAATGACAAAAACAATAGAATTAGTATACTGCTATCTCACTGAAACACTTACCTCTACAGTTGCATCTCTTGCTCTTGACTGTGATACTGCTCGAGTTCTGGACAGCCCTAGAAATCCACTTTCTTCAACAAGCTATAGCTCACAGATCCCTTCTTCATCGTTGTCTTCATAATAGCCAAAAGGAAGATTCCACCATCATTGATTATCTAACGAACATTGTAGCTACAGTTTAAGATTTAACAACAATTGGAGACTTAATCTCATCACATACCTAGTCCTCTTCACCATCATCGAAATTCCCCCTAAGTATGGATCTTTCATCACTACAATAGAGAATCATGAAATGCCTCCTTCCTTCTCCAAGCTACGAGCAAAAATGTTGCTTCATGAACAACAACTATTATCCCTCCATCTGTAAGATCCCCCATTAGTTAGAGAGGAGAACGAAGTATGCCTTATAAGGGTACAGATATCTCTTCCCCATGGACGCGTTTTTTCATATACGGGAAGAGTAAAATCGTGAGGGCCTTGGCTTGATGGGCAATCCAAAGCAGACAATATCTATGAGCGGGTTGTTTTGGTTGTTACAAATGATATCAGATTTGGTTCCCAACCTATTGTGCCAGCGAGGGCCCTAAAGGGGTGGATTATGAGATCCCATATCGGTGGGAGAGAAGCATGAAATACGTCTTATAAGAGTACGAATACCTCTTCCCCATAGAGGCATTTTTCTGGGTGTGAGAAGAGTAAAATCGTGAGGGTCTTGTCTTGATGGGCAACACAAAATAGGCAATATCTGTAAGTAGATGATCTGGGCTGTTACACCATTAAACTCCACCAGACATGGCCTTCATTGCTCAACGTGGAAGTCATCTGTTCACTCAAGACAACGACGACATAATTGGTTCCTACAACTAGCATAATCAAAGTTTAAGGAAACAAGACTAATTTAGGCCTTCTTTTAATCCAAAGTAGGTAGAGGCATTAAATAATGTTTTAGGACTTGGCTCAGATCAGACCACCCAGACCCAACTGCCACATCAACCACTCCAAACCCACTATCACCAACCCAATCCACACCTCTAATAGCTCAACTCCTACGATCTAACTCAATTAAACAATTCAAACTCATATCTCAATTCCACTTTCTGAATCAAATCCAATTCCCAACTTCCAAAATGTCAAATTTGCAAAAAGTTTGTTCGCATTATCGTTGTTTATTTTTGCTACATGCAATCTCGAAATAATCTTTCCAGTCCTTCCTCTAGCCCCAAAATGAATTCAACCATCCCTCTCTGAATTACATATTAATCCTCCACAAATTTCCTCTACCTATTCCTGCAGTAAAATTACCGAATGGCTTTCAGATACTAGTGTTTCTTCCCACATGACACCCAACAATAATATTGTCGACTCCATTCAACCTTATCATGATACCGTTGTTAGTAATGGTACTACTCTCCCTATAACTGTGTGTTTACCTAATGTAAAACCCTCAATATCCTGCAATTATACAAATCATAAACTTGTAGTAATTGAGATGTCAATCTCACAAGGAATTAGTTAAAACTAAATTAACCTAACTTTGTCTAAGATTGTGAAATATGATTTGAGAGAAAAGTAAAATTTAGAAATTAAACAATCAAAGAAAATTGAGCTTTAAACCACTTAATAATTGAGTTGTCATAATAAAACAAAGATGATTAAGTACGAAAGTATAGGATTCGTTCTATCATCATTTTACTCCCTTAACCATTTTTTTATTCAATTTGGTGGTGATCTAGATTTCCAAAGGGTTTGATTATTCTCTCTCAAGACCTAATCATTTAAACCCAATTAATAATCCCTAATTGATAACAAAATTCCAGTTGTGCAATCTCTCAATTAAAAAAAACTACCTAATATTTTCAACTAGTTCTCAAGCAATCTATTAGATAATCTAGTTCTCACACAAGATCTCTCTTCTTATAATCATCAATTTGATATTTAAGTGATTTATTAGGTTTTAACTCTTATTATCCAACCTAATCAAATTACTTTCGACTCACTCTCTCAATTTGTTGTTGAAGTATAAACAAACACAAATATCACAACATCCAAAGGTTGTATTGAAATCAAAAGCGTTTAAGTCACAAAATAAGTCAAGAACAAATCCTAATATGAAACTAAAACATCATCAATGTGCATAATATCTTCCAATCTAGTTCACACATCAATTTTAATGAAAATAACAAAGGGAAGGAAAGAAAAACTTGATTTAGAGCTGAATCTATAGATCTGGAAAATGTTGGACTTTGATGCTTCTTTTGATCTTCCTTGGATTCATCTCAATTTGGTAACACGGAGACTGCTCTTGTTTTAATGTTTTATGTCCTTAAATAGTTCTTGAGGCTTCTAGGGTTCTTTCTAGGGTTTACCCAATTAATATGGTTCCAAAAATAGCCTCAAAATATTAAAATTACAAAAAGAGTCGCGTGATGGAAAAACTTAAATTCGCTGGAATTGCTATTTGTGCTCTCTATCACGATCGTGACCTACTTCCATACTTCCAATTCTTCTCTTTTCTTCAATTTCCTATTTCCGTACCCTCAAAAACACATCAAACACCTCTTGAAACATAAAATTAAGATCCAAATTATGCTCAAAACTACACAAACACTTAGAATATAAACAAACACTAATAATAACATAATTCTAGGCCTAAATACACGATAATCATCTAAGAAATAATTAAAGCACACTTAAAAATCTATCAAAACATAGTATAATTTACACTTATCAACATCCCCATACTTAAACTTCTGCTTGTCCTCAAGCAAAACAAAATAAAAACACAAACACAAACTCAAACTCAAACTCAAACTCAAACTCAAACTCAAACTCAAACTCAAACTCAAACTCAAACTTAAATAAACCAAACAATAACATATACATTCATGCAACTTGCACTAATGATACAATGGCATCTAACTTGATGAAACCAATTTAACCTCAAACAATAATCATTCAAGTTTTTCCAACATATTAACCTATACAATTTATGGTTAAACACTTTGGATTGAATATACATATTAATCAAGACATTAACTTCATATCCATTCACCTAAAGCACTTGTATACATACATTGATAATTAGTAATCAACCAAATTTGAAACTATCACTAAGTATTCCTTCATGAAAATTTTTGATATTTTCAAAGATTAGTAGGATTTATTTATCAAAACACCACTTTTTATTTTATTTAATGTTAACCTAGTCTTTTGACGTGAAGGCAAACATCTTGTCATAAATGTCCCCCAATTACTCAACTAGGCCATGTTTTATTAATTAGCTTGGTTGGAATATCATTCTAGCCTTTTGACGCAAAGACAAACATTTTTTCATGAATATCCCCGGTTACTTAGCTATATCACATTCTCAACTTGCTACTAGCTCTATTCATAACCCAATATTTGTTTCAACAGGCCAATAGAATAGTTAGTCATTTAATAGACATACACTTTTTTTTCATTTCACATAGCCTACCTCGTTTCTTTTAGTCAATCATCCTCATGAAATACTAATAATGATACTAACATATTCAATTGAATTATAATTATAAATGTATGTAACAAGTTTCCTAAGATGAACAAACTGATGTCATATCCTAATTAACATACATATTTAACCTAAGATACTTAAAACATAAATTTCACAGGCTAACATGTCTTTACAACTTAAAAAACTATGTTCAAAGCTAAACTTATTCCATCAAGTTATAGACATAGACACATTCACACAATTCACATGTATGCAACATATTTTCACACCATGTCAACCTACTCAAACAATAATAATATGATATGTAGAAATCACTCTCATGACATAACAATGCAAAATCCTCCCCACATTTAGACAACACATTGTCCTCAATGTGAAAAAAACAAAACAACAACAACAAAAATTACAACAAAATCAAAAGGAAAGATTAAGAGCACAAAACTAGAATATTGAGCAGAAAACTAGGATATTGAGCTGGTGACGATGTTGGTGATGGAATATAGAGATAATTTTGTCCATGAAATTCGAGTAATTCTTTCCTTAAAAAATAAAAATACTAATAAATAAATAAAATTTATCATAATTCTTGGGTTGCCTCCAAAGTAGCGCTTAGTTAACGTCATTAGCTTGATATGCTCTTCCTTCAGCACTCAATCTGGGTTAATTATGAGTGGTTTGCTTCTACCCATGTCACTCAGTTTTAGTTTAGTAGCCTGTAAATAACCTACATATTGCAAGATAATCAAAAAGAAAAAATTAATCAAATCAAGAAAACTAAGTAAGTTCAATAATGCCCTTTTCAGTAACAAACTATTAACAAAATAGGGAACGATAAAACTCCTTGAATCGTCTAACAATTTAACAGCTTGACTTCTTAAAAGGTGAACTGCTCTCTTTTTTCCTTTATCACCTTCATCTCCTCTTCTTCTTCTGCTTCGTGAACAGAGATGTTTGTATCTTCTTCAACCTTTATCTCTACTGTCATCTATTCATCACTCTCTTCTTTATCATCTTCTTGAACAAAGACTTCCTTATATTCTTTAAACTCAATCTCCACTGCCATCTGTTCTTCTTCCTCTCACTCCTTTAAAGATTCCACTTTATCAATTCTCCTAAATGAGTTACCCTCCTTCGGATTCTTTAATACCTTATTTATGTTGAATTTCACTTGTTCATCTCCAATCCGAAGGATGAGGTTGTCTTCATGGACATCTACCAAAGCTTTTCCGGTGTTCAAAAATGGTATTACAAAGAACTAGCGAACAATTTTGATCCTCTTCAAAGTCTAGTATAATAAAATCCACAGGAATTATAAACTTTTTCATTTTGATTGGCACATCCTCCACCAAGCCTAACGATTTCATTATCGATTGGTCAACCAATTAAATATGCATAGGTGTTGGTTTCATATCTTTTAGCCCTAATTTCCTAAAAATCGAAAAAAACATCAGATTTATATTTGCACCTAAGTCACATAAACATTTCAAAATCTCTAAATTGCCAACTACACAGGGTATCGTAAAGCTCCTTTGATCTTTCAACTTTGAGAGCATATGGTTGGTAATTAAGGAGCTACAAATTTCTGTCATGGCTACCGTTTATTCATCTTCCTAGGTCCGCTTGTGAGATAATATGTCTTTAAGGAACTTCACATACTCGGCCTTGCATTTTAACACTTCCATAAAAGACAAGTAAATTTATTATTTCTTTAGCTTTTCCATGAACTTTGCGAATGATACATCTAATTCATTCTTCTGAAGTCTTTATAGGAATTGCATTTTTAGTGAGTAAGGTAGAGTAGTAGTATAGGGAGGGTCCTCATTCTTTTTCTTTTTCTCTTGGTCTTTTCTCAGCTTGTCTCTGCTAGTTCTTCTAGTTCTTTCCCACTCCTAAGTGTGATAGCCTTACAATGCTCCCTTGGATTTACTTCCATGTTACTCAAAAAGTTTTCCACACTTATCTTATAAAAGTCATTGGAAAGCTGATCTATTGAACCTCTAGGTTGTGAATAGAAGTGACATGATCTTCCGTTACTTGCTCAAACTTCCCTTCCAATATCTTCTAGGCCTCATCCATACTTATGAGCTTATCCATGATCTTGTCCAATTTTGAATCTCATGAACTGGACTCATCTTGCTAAAATCCTAGTAGGTCTTGATTTCCTATTTGAGTCCTTGTTTTATTAAAAAAAGAAATTTAGGTGGTTTTGCCACCTCAAATTGTACGTGTTCAAATAAGGATGATTACTTTCTCGACCCAATTATGCTTCATTGAAGTTAAATTGCTTCACGTTGTTGATTTCCACTAGAAAATAATCAATTGTGATAAGACTCTCTCATCCACATAGGTCGCATCCTTGTTGAATTGCTTTGCATGGAGAGAAAGAGGCAATTGTCAAGCTGTTTAATTCCTTAGTAAGGTTATCAATTTTATCCTAAAATGTTGTCATTAAATCTACCACAATCATTCCTTCTAGATCTGGGAAGGTTGAGCATTGTTTACTTCATTCTGAAGTCCAAAGACAACTATTGTTTTCCATCTGTTCAAACAAATTGTGTGTTACTTCCACTGGTGGTCGTGAAATTCCTTGGAGATAGACATTGAACCCTAGGCTCATAAAGTCCATAAGGTTCCTTTTCTCTCTATAATGTATTTCCTCCTTCATTGTTCTTTCTATCTCTTTTTGGATTTAGCTTTTCAGATTCTTTATTATTTCCTTGTGATGTCCAAGTTGATGTGTATTCTACTTTGTACATAAACTTCCTTCTCTTTTTTTTTTTAAATTTCTTATGATTGGATACCACAATCACAAGAAAGAGTAATAATTCCTTAAAACAAAGGAATTCAAAAATTTCCTAAACTAATTCCCCAACAATGGAGTCAAAAACTTATTGAGAAAGTTTTACCTAATGTAAAACCCTTAATATTCCGCAAGTATATGAATTGTGAACTTGTAGTAATTGAAGTGTCAATCCCATAAGGAATTAACTAAAACTAAATGAACTTAACTTTATCTAAGGATGTGAAATATTATTTGAAAGAAAATAAAAATTAGAAATTAAACAATAAAAAAATTGAGCACTAAACCACCTAACAATTGACCTGTCATAATAAAACAAGGATGATCAAGTATAAAAGTATAGGATTCCTTTTATCATCATTTTACTCCCTTAACCATTTTTTATTCAATTTGGTGTTAATCTTACATTTCCAAAGGGTTTGATTATTCTCTCTCACCAATTAATAATCCCTATTTGATAACAAAATTCTAGATTCACAATCTCTCAATTAACATAAACATCCTAACATTTTCAACTAGTTCTTAGACAATCTATTGGATAATCAAGTTCTCACACAAGATTTCTCTTATTATGATCATCAATTTGATATTTGCGTGACTTATTAGGTTGTTAACTCTCATTATCCAACCTAATCAATTTAGTATTGACTCACTCTCTCGATTTGTTGTTGAAGTATTAGCAAACACAAATATCACAACTTCTAAAACATTGTATTGATATCAAAAGTGTTCAAGTCGCAAAAAAGTCAAGAACAAATCCTAATAAGAAATTAAAACATCATCAATGTGTATAACATCTTTTAATCCAGTTCACACTTTAAGTTTAATAAAAATAATAGAAGAAAAGAAAGAAAAACTTGATTTGGAGTTGAATCTGTAGATCTAGAAAATGCTAGATAACTGATGCTCCTCTTGATCTTCCTTGGATTAATCTCAATTTGGTAAGATGGAAGGCTACTCTTTTTTTAGTTTTTTATGTTCTTAAATAGTTCTTGAGGCCTATAGGGTTCTTTCTAGTATTTACCCACTTAATTTGATTCCAAAAATAGCCCCAAAAAATTAAAATTATAAAGAGTCGCGTGCTGGAAAAACTAAAAGTTGCTAGAATTGTTATCTATGCTCTCTATCATGATCGTGACAAGCAAGTCACGATCGTGACCTACTTATATACATATAATTCTTTTATTGTCTTTAATTTCTTGTTTCCATACACCCAAACACACATCACACACCTCTTGAAACATAAAATTAAGATCCAAATCATACTCAAAATCACACAAACACTTATAATATAAACAAACACTAATAATAACATAATTCTAAGCCTATATACATGATAATCATCTAAGAAATAATCAAAAGCACACTTAAATATCTATCTAAACATTGTATAATTTACACATATCAATAACCTCAAAAGGTTCCTTATCTTTCCATACAAATCTTGACCTTTATACTTAAATAATATTCTCATTATGCCTAAACTTACTGCCAATTTACTTTTTGTTGCTCAATTTGTTAAAGACAATTCATGATTAATTGAATTTAATTCCTCTGGTTATGTTGTGAAGGACCTTTCCACCAACATTCCATTTCTCATAGGAAACATCCACAATAATCTTTACCCTCTCAACGTTCCTATCAATTTCACAAATCCCATGGCTTTCACTTCTAAATGTGCTTCTTCACACCTCTGGCATCAATGTCTTGGTCATCCATGCACTTAATTTTTTTCAAAATCATTTACTTCTAATCCATTGTCTCGAACCAATCTTCTTTGTAATTCATGTCTTCAAAGCAAAAGTTGTCGTCTTCTTTTTTCTACATCCACTAGAGTATGTAATGCACCTTTTCAATTAATTCATGGTGAGATTTGGGGACCATCATCTTTTTCATCACTTCTTGGTTCATGATATTTCATAATTTTTATTATTGATTTTAGTCGTTACACCTGAATTTTTCCTCTAGATCATAAGTCTCAACAATACAAAATTTTAATTTTTCAAAACCACTGCTGAGAACTTTTTCTCAACAAAAATTAAAATGTTTTAATGTGATGGGGCTTTTGAACTCATCAAAGGATTGTTTGCTACTTTTCTCACCATTCAAGACATTCCTTTTTGTACTTCTGCTCCTCATACTCCACAACAAAATAGTATTATTGAATGTAAAATTTGTCAAATAACTGAAACAAGAATCACTCTTCTTGTTCATAGCTCTCTTCTGAAGCGATTCTGATATGAAGCCTTTTCCACTTTTGTTTACCTTATAAATCGTTTACCACATCAACCTCACATTTCAAATCTACTCACAAAATGTTCTTCAATTCTACTCCCATTCTTAATCATCTTCATGTTTTAGTTGCACATGTTATCGTTTTCTTCCTCACATTAGAACTGATTAACTTGTACACAAATCGATTCCATTGTATCCCTATGCTACTCCTCCAATTATAATGGATACAAATATTTTGATCCCCTCACAAATAAAATATATATTTCTCTGCATGTTATATTTCTTAAAACTAAATTTCCTAATCTCAAACCTAACTCCTCTTCCTCTTTTGCCACTTCTCTATCTTTACCATTACAATTTCAATTATCATTTGCTCCTCCACCATCTCCTACTCCCTTCTCACCGATTTTGATTCCTTATGCCTTTTGTACCCTCTTCCCTGCCTATTTCACTTGTTCCTCAACTATCAGCCTCATCTTCTCATCTAGTGGTCACTCGCATTTGGGACCATACTCGACCTTTAAAATCTTTTCCTGACTATATTACTTATAACACCACCATTCCTATGCCTCTTAATCCAAACCCTACTTCTTTCACTCATGTAGAAAAAAATTCCTTAGTGGCAACGAGCCATGCTTGATGACTTCAAAGCTCTCCATCACAACAATACTTGGTCACTTATTCCCTCTCCTCTAGGTGCAAATATTGTCGATTGTAAGTGCATATTCCATACAAAGCTTAATCTTGATGGTTTCCTAGATTGCTATAAAGCAATCCTGATTGCTAAAGACTATCATCAATCACTTATTCTTGATTATACTGACACGTTTAGTCCAGTTGTCAAACCAACCACCATTTGCCACATTCTTACACTTACCTTAGCTTAAAAATGATCCATTTGTCATCTTGATTTTAACATTGCTTTTCTCCACGACAACTTACAAGAACCTATTTTTATGAAGAAAAAAAAACTTCCTAGTCTCACTAATCCTGATCATCCTTATTTTATGTGTCATTTACACAAAGCTCTTTAGGGTCTTAAGCATGCTCTTAAAGTTTGGTTTCACCATTTAAGTTATGAACTTGCTAACCTTTGGTTCACTTCATCTAAAGCTGATACCCCTTTATTTACTCACTCTATATTAACTCACACTACCTTTCTTCTTGTTTATGTGGATGATGTCTTAGTGACTGGTCCTTTACAACAATTCATTCAAATCATCATTGATGTTCTTCACTCTGCTTTTACTATTAAAGATTTATGTCCTCTTCACTACTTTCTTTGCATCAAAACCACATTTACACCTACCTACATTCTTCTCTCAGAGTCTAAATACAATCGTGATCTTCTTCACCGACACACCTTTACTTTTCCGAACTTGTCTTTACACCCATTACCCCTTCTCAACGACTTTCCAAAATCATGGCCTTCCTCTTTCTAATCCGACTGAATATTGTAGTATTGTTGGAGCACTTTTAATACCATTGTATAACTAGTCCAAATATCCAATCTATTGTTAACAAAGTTTCACAGGTCTTACATTGTCCTACTAATGTTCACTGGACAACGGTTAAGTGCATTCTTCAGTATCTTCACTCTACCCGTCCTATGGTCTTCACTTAACTAAACATTTTACCTTAACCATAACTATTTACTCTGCGACTAACTGGGCTAAGTGTCCTAACAATCGTCAATATACATTTAGTTATTACATTTTCTTTGGCTACACTTTAATTTTTTGGAGTTCTAATAAACAACCTACTATGTGCAAATCTAGCACTGAAGCAGATACAAGAGCATTGCTCTAATTATCATTGAACTATGTTGGCTTAATTCTCTACTTGGTGAACTTGGATTCTCTGATACTAAACCACTTTTGTACTGTAACATAGGTGCTACTTTTCTTGCTGCATATCCCGTCTCTTATGCTCGTACTAAATATATTGAAATTGATATACATTTTGTTCATGATTTGGTTGTGAAGAAATTTCTGTTCATAATTCATATATCGGCTTCTCACCAACTTGATGACATTCTCACAAAACCATTAGGCTTTACTCCCTTTTTGCTTAAAGTTCTTCCAAACGTTAGCTTGTGTGGAACTGATAACAAAAAACCTTCCTAATCCTTTATGATGTAATCACATTAGATAAACTTCTCATTGTGCCAAATCATTTTAGTTTAGATGGAATCACATATGATAAGATCATTTACTTTAGATAGAATCAAATACAAATTGATAAATCTTATCTCAAACTGTGTATAAATACACTGTACATTGTAACATAAAAACACATCAAAAATCAATACATTACATTTCAGTTTTTAATTTTTTAGCTTTATTCTTCCTTTCAAATAAGTTGAGCATGGAAAGGTTTCCAAAAGAAGGTGAAATTTCTCCTACAAAATCCAAGATGTAATTTTGTAAGTTTTGACAAATAACTAAGCTCTAATGGAATCTTCCCTTGAAGTTGGTTAAAATACAGGAGAGTGGTTTTAAGTTGTGAACAATGAGATAAATTGGTAGGAATGTGTTGAAATATCATGATACAAGTAGATTGTGTTAATCATGCAATATGGGAAACGTGGGATAAACCTTTTTCTTCAATTTGTTGCTTGTGATTCGGTCAATCTAGTTGTTTAGTGGGCCATGTTAGCCATTAGGCGTTAGTGGAGTACCTTTAGTATTTAGAATTCCTTGTGGCTAGGACTAAGGTGGTTGCTGCAGACTTTGTATTTAAACATTTCAAGTGTCAATGTTAAGGAGGATTTTTAGCGTCAACTTAAGTTATTGGTTTATTCTCACCAAAAGTAAAATTTTTGCATATTTGTTTCTGCATATTTTCTTTTCTCTTTTCATTTGTTCTAGCAAGTTTTGACTTGGACCTATCAATTGGTACCAGAGCCATGTCGACGAACAAAGAACAAATCGAGAATCTTGAAGCGAATCTAGGCAATTTGCAAGACGGAATGAGCCGAATGGAGTAAGGTCTTGCTAGCGATTACTTGGGTATCTGATGTAGTCATTTCTTAAAGGGAAGGATCTACTAGCAATTCCCGTGGTCGACCCACAAACACCCATGAAGGAATCAAAGGGGCTGTAGAGGAGGGACGCCATATTTTCGCTTCTAAACTTGCAAGGTTTGAATTCCTGAGATTTTCTAGCGACGACCCCACTGAATGGTTTAGTCTCGTGGAGCAATTTTTTGAATATCAAGAAACTCCAAACTTGCAAAAAGTTCCTTTAGCCTCCTTCCAACTTGAAAGTGAGGCAAACCAATGGTGGCAATGGCTTCGCAAGGCATACATCGACGAGGGGCAACAGGTAATATGGGAAAATTTTCAGTCAGAACTTTGGACCAGGTTCGGGCCAAAAGAATGTGAAGATTTCGACGAGGCATTTTCTAAAATCCAACAAACAGGAACACTGCGGGATTATCAAAGAGAATTTGAACGATTGGGCAATCAAGTTCAGGGATGGACTCAAAAGGGACTAGTAGGAACATTCATGGGAGGGTTGAGACCTGAATTTCCAGATGACATACGTATGTTCAAGTCCAAAACATTAAAGGAGGCCTTAAATTTGGCGTGAATGAGAGATGAGCAATTAACTAGGGAACAAAAATTTGTTCAACCTCCACGGCCTATGCTTACAACAAAAAAATTGTCCTGGGAAGAAATATAGAAGAGGCGTGCGTAAGGGCTTTGCTTCCATTGTAATGAAAAATTTACACCTAGACACAAGTGCAAGGGTCATCAATTGCTCTTGTTGGAAGGAGAAAATGCAAACAGTGAGGAGGATATCGTTAAAAAGGCATGAGAGTTGAGCTACAATTAACTTCAACCTTGAGGACAAGGTTGTAGTGAAAGGAGAGGGCAATGTTGAGATATCACAATACAAGTAGATCGTATAAATCATGCAATATACACTACAACAAAAAGATACACGAAGACGTCGCGAAATGTAGGAGGCTTTTGCGACGTCTCTTTAGACGTCAAGAGAAGTGGGAAAATTCGACGACGTTGAATGCAGACGTCGTTGAAAAGCCATGTTTTTTACATCGTTTTGGTAGTGGGACATGGCAAAGTACTATCCAGGATGTCTTGGAGAGTTAGACGTCGGGAAAAGTCAGGAAATTAGGTTTCCTCCCCGAACCCCACCCGAGCAACACGACAACGTTTTTAAAATAATATTAAATAGTTATTAAACAAATAAGGTTTAAAAATTATGTTTTAAAATAATAATTATTATAATAGTAATAATAATAATAACAATAACAATAACAATAATAATAATAATAATAATAATCTTAATAATAATAATAATAATAATAATAATACTCATAATAATAATAATAATAATAATAATGATAATGATGATTTAGTATTCATAATAATAATAATAACCAAGCCTAGCGAAGGCGAGCTGCTCGCCCTCGCAAG
>JAOTIZ010000005.1:11794275-11815935 GCA_027123425.1 Erythroxylum panamense
TAATTTTATTATACCAAATTTATTATTATTATTTAATAATAATAATAAATAATAATAATAATAATTTATTATTATTATTATATTATTATTATTATTTTCGAGATAGAAAGTAGGGATATGTTGATTTTTTGTCGAAGAAAACATGTTGTCAAAATTCAGAGAAACGATGTTTTCTGGTTTCTGTAAAACTGTTGTGGTTTTTTATTTTCAAAAACAAAAAATCGCAACAAAGTAAACCAAACACGTTTTACTTACCTGTTTTTCTTTTTATAAAAACGACAACAAAAAACATGGAAAAAAACATAAACAAACAGCCCCTTAGGAAAAATGTAATTCTATTATTTCTTAATGAGCAGGTGAGAGGTATTCACAAAATTCAGACCTTATAGTCAAATTGATAAAATAATATATACACACTAAATTAAATTTTGATTATTTCTAGAAACTTCAATTTAGTGAAGTATTTATAATTAATGAATTTCATAACAATAAGAGTACATGTATATTTATATTTGCCGATAGAATATAAAGTTAAAAATTAAAGTCTCTTTCTCACGTATTTTATTAATTAAGCATAATTTATAACTAAAAATAGTATTTAATTAAAAAAATTAAACAATATATGCATTTTCATTCAACAAAGTAATCAATTATAAAATAAAAGGTGAATACTATCATTAGCTATAATAATAAATAAATAAAATTATTATCACTTAATTAGCCTATGTTATTATGCCAAATATAAAAAGTAAATATGTCACGTGTTAAAGATTTTAAAATTTACATATACATTAATTTCATTACTTTAAAGATGGTAATGAACTCGACTGAGCCTGGTCCCACTTACACCTGAGCTCAATTCGACCCTTTACTGCTGGGGCCCAAGTTTGAGTTAATCGAGCTTGAGGCAGCCCGACCTACTCAAGCTTGATTCGACCTAGTTGAATTTTTTTATAAATTAAAAATATAAAACGACATCGTTTTCAACAAAAAGATTCCGTTTTCAAAAAATGATGTCATTTTCTTTATAAGAATTAGGCATCAAATTGGGCTAGATCTAGGTAACCAAAGTCTGAACTTGAGTTATATCTGACGCCCAATTTTAAAAAAAAATTGGGCTCAAGAATCGATCAACCTGAACTTGACTTAGGGCAGAATAGGAGGAGCGGTCCTAAGTCCAATTGTCATCCCTATATTACTTACAGATAAAAATTCTTAAGTATTGAAATTTTAATTGGAAATTTATTATTCAATTCTCTAATTAATTATATTTAACCACACATATATATTAATAACCAAGCGTCTGAAGGCCACGACAAATTTGAGACCCAATCCGAGAAGTTAAGTCAAGAAATGGAGTTCAAGAAAGAACCTCAGGATATGGGTCATCTCACAAGGATCATCAAAAGTCCAAAATACTTGGAGGATTACATTCGTTAAAGATTATACACATAATGGGCTTTTCATGCGTAAGCTTTAAATGCATGGCAATGTCCAATCACATGCGCTTATTTCCCTTCTTTTATTTTTTATTATTATTTTTTAGTGGAATGCGCATGTTAGCATAATAGGTTGAGCTATAACATGCATTAAATATGTGTAATAATTTGGAAATAGGACAAGAAAATACAATTAAAAAAATTCTTTCTCTTTCTTCTGGAGGAATCTCTGACTTCAAAAACAGAGACAACACCTAACAATTTTTAGTGCTTGCATTAAGAGACCTAATGATGGCTAAAAATACTAGATCCAAGGATGTTACTGATTGTCTAGAAGAAGCTATTACAAAGTTGACGGTGAATCAAAATACGTTGGCTACTACTCATATTGCTTTAAGCAACAACTTGGATAAGATCACTGCAAAAATGGCAGCCATGGAAGGCCACTCATCCTAACTAACAACCTCGACCCCCACTTAAATGAACTCCTCACCACCAACGACCGCAACAAGTGAGATTAGCCACCTGCAACCTCCTATTAAGCTTGAAATATCGTGCTTTGATGGAACAAATCTCATGGGTTGGATCTTTAAGATCAACCAATTTTTTAGGTACCATGAAACTTTAGATAAGGATCAAGTCAAGATAGCCTCATTTTATTTGGAGGGCTCGGTACTAAGTTGGTATCAATAGATGCATCGCAATAATTTCATAACAATGTGAGATTCTTTGGTACAATCTTTGGAGATCATGTTTACTCCATTGTATTTTGACGATCTTAAGGGAGCATTATTTAAATTAATGCAAAAAGGATCTGTGAATGACTACCTCACTAAATTTGAGAGTTTGGCTAATCGAATTGTCAGATTGCACCCCTTATTCCTTCTTAGTTGTTTTGCATTTGGCTTATAATCAGACATTAGAAGAGAAGTGTAGGCATTTCAGCCCATTAATTTGGCTCAGGCGGTGGCATTAGCCAAGTTGCAGGAGGATAAGTTGATGGATGCGAAAAAGAATTGCATAACATAAAATTATAACTCCTTTGTTTGTTCAATCACCCACCGTCACTTACCTCAAACTATAATATGGACTAACAAAGCCACATGTGGGTTTATTACCAACCCCACCTCTCACCACATTCAAGAGGTTAACCTTAGAGGAGATGAATGCTAAGCAGGAGAAAGGCCTTTCTTACAACTGTGATGAAATGTATGGCCCTAAACATTGTTGTAAATCATGATATTTCATTTTGATAGCTAAAGAGGGTGAAAGTGATTTACATGAGGTTAAAAGTAAGGGAGCTATGAAGGAACTACTGCAAGAAGGGACCAATGAAGTGGAATCAGTGCAGATCAGTTTGCATGCAATGGTTGGACAAACCTTGTCGAAAACACTTAGAGTGGAAGGGGAATATCATAATGACCAGCCACCATTCTTATTGACAGCGGTAGTACTCACAATTTCATGCAATAGAGGATTGCTCGTTTCTTAAATTTACAGACTCGACCAATCAAACTACTCCGAGTTTTGGTGAGCAATGGATTATAAATTAATTGCCAGCAATTATGTCATAAAATTAAAATTCAGATATAGGTAACAAATTTCATGTTGACTTGCATGCATTAGACATTTGTGGGGCTTATGTTGTTTTGGGGTTCAATGGTTGAAGCAACTGGGACCATTATGGATTACATTTACCTTATTGTGCAATTCATGAAAGGGAACCAATTAGTAAAACTTAAAGGAACAGGGTCGTGAGAACCCAAATTAGCCACAAACAACCAAATATAACGACCAGTCAAAGCTATTGGTATTTTTAAGTTTTTCACATTCAAATTTGTCTATCTAACCCACCTACATAAATTAATAATGAAGAGACCCCCAAATCGATCCAAACCCTTATGAACCAGTATCAATCCTTATTCCAAACTCCCACAGCCTTACCACCAACCCGTGAAACTGACCACTTCATACACCTTTACCTAAATACTACAGCCGTCAATATACAACCATACCGATATCCATATTCACAAAAAAGAGAGATTAAGAATCAAGTTGTCCAGATGATAAAAACCGAAATAATCCAAACCAACCAAAGTCTTTATTCTTCTTCAATTTTGTTAGTTAAAAAAAAGGTGATAGCTGGCATTTTTATATGGAACACTTAACCTTGAATGTCGTATCCATCAAAGATAAGTTTTCGATACCTACCATTGATAAACTCTAACGAGTTGAATGGAGCTCAATGGTTCTCCAAATTAGACCTATGTCAAGGTTATCATTAGATTTTCATGAGAAAGGAAGACATACCAAAAACGATGTTCAGAACACATTTCAGCCATTTTGAGTTTTGTGTCATGTCATTCGGTCTGAGCAATGTACTGACAACCTTTCAAGCAACCATGAATAGGTTGTTTCATTCTTTTTTGTGGAAGTTTGTGATTGTCTTTTACGATGACATATCAGTGTACAGTAAGAAACTAATTGATCATTTAGCTCAAACGTTTAACATCTTACAGCAAGCGTAGTTCTTTATGAAGCTGTCTAAATGTTTATTATCCACTTAGCCACTTGCATATGAGATTGATGAGGAGACTCCAAGAACCTATTAATCAAGCCAACACCATATGAGATATCAGGCTTGGTACATGTGAGATACCTCAAACTTCCCACTAATTGTTTTAAGTAGGTTGAATCAACAGGAGTTCCTTCTCCATTCTTAGACAATTTTGTACCAACTTCCACTAGCGTTCTCATATAATTACAATTTTGCATATTGAATTTCATCAAAATTTCTGCATCATACTTTTTTTAGAGATAAAAATTCCATTATTGCTTTGACTTACTTCTATGCCCAGAAAATATGACATCAAGCCAAGATCAGTCATGTCAAACACTTGCATAATGGAATTTTTGAAATCTTCAATCATTTTTAAATTATTGCCTGTAAAAATCAAATCATCAACATACAAACACACCAATAATAATTTACCAGAGTCATTCACCTTCACATATAAAGAATGTTCAGATAGGCATTTACTTGAAGCCAGTATTAAGGAAGAATGAATTAATTCGCCTATTCCAAGCCCTTGGTGCTTGCTTAAGGCCATACAAGACTTTCTTTAGTTTGTACACCTTCTCTTCACTTCCTTGCTTGATAAATCTGGGAGGTTGCTTAACAAAACACCTCTTCTTCAAGTTGCCCATTTAAAAGGGCAGACTTAACATCCATTTGGTGAATCTTCCAATGATTTTGTGCCACCAAGGCAATTCTGAGTCTAACAGTTTCCATTCGTACAACTAGAGAAAACACTTCTTGATAATCGTAGCCAAACCTTTGCTCAAAACCTTTTACAACCAATCGAGCCTTATGTCTTTCCACCTCACCATTTGATTTCAGTTTTGTTTTGAAGACCCATTTGACTTCAATAACTTTATGGTCTTGTGGTAAATCAACAAGTATCCACATATTGTTTCTTTCAATTGCCTTAATCTCCTCGTGCATTGCATCCACCCATTTAGGATCTTGAATTGCCTCTTCCAAGTTTACTGGTTCAAGATCTATAAGAAAAGCAAAGTGTACCAATTCTCCATCATCGTTAATTTGATCATCACACTGGTAGTTGATGATGTCGTCTAGGCCTCACAGGTTCAACTAGAACTTGTGGCAAAGAAAAACTTTGGGTAGAGCTTGAGTCTTCCCCATTTGTAATTGGAACTTCTACTTCTTCAAAAATGATGGAGATTACACTCAGCTGAGAGTCTTTATGATGATCTAAGTTCCAATTCCAAACTTCTTCTTGAACAAATGTGACATCTCGGCTGACAATCACTTTCTTTGTCATAAGATTGAACAATTTGTATCCTCCATTCTTGTAGCCTACGAAGATGGTCTTTTCAGCTCGATCATCTAGCTTTCCCCTTGTCTCTACTAGAATATGAGCATAGGCTATAGCACCAAACACCTTAAGATGTTTTACACTTGGCTTGACACCACTCCAATCTTCTACAAGGGTGACATTCTGAACATCTTTTGTTGGAGATCTATTTAAGAGGTAGACTGAACATGAAACAACTTCTGCCCAAAAGGAATTAGGCATTTTTTTGTTTTTAACAAGCTCCTGGCCATGTCCATTATTGTTCTATTTTTCCGTTCAACAACACCATTATGATGTGGAGTGTATGGACAAGTGACCTCATGCTTTATTCCTGTTCTTCACAATATTTGTTAAATTCATTGGACGTATATTCACCTCCACCATTGGCACGCAAGACTTTAATAAATCTACCACTCTATTTTTCAACATGCACTTTAAATTTCTTAAAACAATCAAAGACTTCTAACTTCCTTTGTAAAAAGTATATCCAGATTTTTCTAGTGAAATCAACAATGAAGTTCAAAAAATACCTGTTGCTTCCATTTGATACAGTGGTCATAGGGCCACAAACATCATAATAAACAATATAAAGTGGATGGGATGATTGTTGTTGTGGTTTTGCTGAAAAAGATTTTCTATGATGTTTCCCAAGTGTGCAAGCTTCACACTGTTGTTTAGGATGAAATATCATAGGCATGTGTTTGACCATATTTTTTGAGCAAACACTTTCAGGCTATGAAAATTTAGATGCCCAAATCGTAAGTGTCACAACCAGGACTCATCTTTAACAATTGTATTAAGGCAGTGATATACACCATTGGAAATATCAACTTGGAACATACGATGGCTAGTCATAAATGCCTTAATAATAAATGTACCACTTTTGTCACAAATGGAGAGTTGTTGATCACGAAAAATCATGACATACCCTTTTTCCAGTATATGACTAAAAGTTTAGGATTTAAAGTTATAGATTTAATTCATTATGATTTTAAGGTTAGATATTCTGAATTGGCAGTCAACGTATAATTATAATTGAAATATTCATTAATTAGTTATTTGTATAATTATGTTTGTCCAATCTTGCAAATTAATATTTAAACTTATTTTTAGATAATGAGATTTTATTGTTTCCATAAATTCTAAATAATAAAAATATTTTAGAAATAACTCTTAAAAAATTATTTTTACATATTTTAATGACCCACACTTAACAAATTAGTTTTCATACCTAGCATATAGAAAACATCATAAATATATTTGTGATCTCCATTCTTCAAACTGATAAGAACATGCCCTTTTCCCATCACTGGTATAGTACTATCATCAGCAAATTTGACTTTGGTGTGGAATGATTCATCAAGATGAGCAAATGATTCCTTTTTGCTACACATGTGGTTAGTACACCCGTTATCAAGAAACCAAGTGTGATAGTTTGGCATTTCATTTGCAACGGTGACCATCAAAAGAGTATGGCCTCCATCTTCATTATCGTCTCCTTGTACATAGTGAGCTTGCTGAGCATACTGCTTGTTTCTACATTCACTAGAATAGTGGCCAAATTTGTGACATGAATAACATTCAATATTAGATTTGTCATACCTTCCTTGCCCACGTCCTCTTCCTCGACCTCTAGTATTTTTCTATTGTTTAGAGTATGATGTTTCTAGGTCATCATTATGATTGGTTTTGTTATTGGAGTAGTAGTTACCTCTTCCTCTTCCTCTTCCACGAGATCTACGTGCCTTCCTTCTTGTTTCACCACTTTGTTCATCCTTGATCGTGACCTGTGCTTAAAATGCTTGTGCAATTGGTTTCTCAGTTTGCTTCTCATTCATCCGTTGCTCACGAGCTTGCAAATTGCTTGCTAATTCTTCAACTGTCATTGAATCAAGATCACGGCCTTCTTCAATCGCCACCACCACATAGTAAAATTTGGGTGTGAGTGAACGCAAAATGTTTTCCACCTTGGCCTGCTCTTTACATTCTTCTCCATATATTTTCATTTGATTTGTCCTAGCAAGCACTCAGCTAATGTAATCTACAATTATTTCAGAGGCTTCCATTTGCAGAAGTTCATAATGACGTCGTAAGTTTGGAGTCTCACCTTCCTAACCTTTTCAGCACCTTGATACGTTGTCATCAAAATGTCCCAAGTTTCTTTAGACGTAATCGCTATAGGTATCTTCTCAAAGACCTCATCATTCACGCCTTGATGAATTAGATGCAAGGCCTTCTTATCCTTCTTCTTGTTCTCACAGTGAGAGGTCCTCTGTGCATCACTTACATCTTCCTCAAGATCTACAACACCATGCTCTACAACCCCTAGCAACTTATGGTAGTCAAAGAGGACTTTCATCTGGGCACTCCACCGAAGGTAATTTTTCCTATCCAAGACGAGAATTGTGATATGAACTGAGCTGATCATAACTTTAAGCTCTGATATCACTGTAGATTGCAAGAAAAATAGCTAGTAGGTTTGCAAAGAAGGGTAGCTTTTACTGAGCAACAATAATTAAGAAGGAAGACTTTTGTGTTATGAAAAGGCTACACCTTAGGTATATAAAGGTTGTCCTATATATAATAAATAAAATACAACTGAAATCTTAAAATTAAGCGACTAAAAGCAACATGATTAACAACCCACTAACATAAATTACGGAGAATCAGAACTAGCACTAACAATATTTACTTCTTCATATTATTACAAGTCCTGAAGTCATACCCCTCTCATAATGATTTTAGATTTCAGCGGCATAAAATTTCATAAGCGAATCATAGACGGAAGACAATAGACATATTCTTTCACACTAATTATTCATTATTTGTGATGAAAAATAACCATGCTTTAATACCACATATAAGCAGAAATTGATTTTCTCCACATGATAAGAATCTTGAAATCAATAATTTTCACATACTTATATTTGAGGCAGAAGACATACAGTTTGACCTTGATAGTAATTACCTTTGTCCTTTTAGAACAATTGGTTCTCTCCCCTTCTCCCTTTCTTCAATTTATACGTTTTTCATATTGGTGCATAAGTTTGTTTTTAAACATATAAATTAGGGCAAAGATATGACCAATTTTATGTGTGTCTTTTTTTTAAATCTGATACTTTCATCAAGTATCAATCTATAATTAATTAATGGATAAGAATTTTTCTATATTAATAATTTCCCTAATAATATCATATCTGAGTGATCATATCTGCATTGAAAGTTATTAGTCTCAATCTCTAATTTTTAAGCCACTTGACAAAGTTACCTTACGGTTGTCTTACAATCTTCTAAGGCCAACTTCACGATTCTCAATTCTTTAGCTATTATTTACCATGATAATGAAAGCTTTAATATCACAGATAGGTCCTAGTTAAAGCCTTTAGTTGAGAGTTAAAGGTGAAATAAAGTTCTATTTAATACGAAAACAATCATTATATTTAAGTTGGAATTGTCATCTTATTTCATTCAAAAGAGGATAAATAAAAAATAAAAAATAAAAAATGATAACAATATACCTGATATCATGAAATATAACAACTAGTAGCTACAAAATAAAAATAATTATTAAATTTAAACAAAAAATATTAACTAAACATTTTTAATCAAACATTCGCTTCATACATGTATGACTAAGTAAAGAGAAATATCTAGTCTTTTTTTATGGCCTTGAAAATCTCACACGCTTATAAGCCTGAAACAACATGGATTATATAAATATGTTATACAGGCATGTTGATAAACATTGGTCATAAACTTGATAAATTAAAGAAAAAAAAATCTCAAAATATTAATTACATTCTTAATTTTTATTTCCTTAGAACAGTTTTTAGGTTAAAATAAGCTTTTTATATTAATTTTTTGAAGTATTAAGATTATTTAAAATTAACAAATGTAAAAACATTTTAAACTTAGTTTAAATAATTTTAAATTTGTAAATCACTTTTAATAAATTAATAGGGATAAAATAACGTCCAACTAAAAATATTATTTTTGAATAATTCTTCTCCTATTATTTTCATATACAAAACAATATTTTTATTTATTTTTATTTGTATTTTCTTACACATAATTAGTAGTTTGTTCCGGTAAGGATTAAGCAAGTTATTGTTATCATTATTAAGAAGTTGCTCTTTGATTGTTAATTAGGGACAAGAAAAGAAAATATCATTGATATTCCAAATCCAAGAATTTGTTTAACGTGACTGTTTGCCGTTTCCTTGTGAAGGTTCAGTAAAAAACATTTATTCGTGAGGCCCACTGGTCCCGCAACCTATCTGCAATTGTAAGCTCTTTGATAATGGTCTGGGCCTGTGCTTTCCTTTGTGTAATAGTTTCATATGCCAACGGATACTATGTTCTGGACATACCAAAGCAAAAAGAATGTAGTAAGTAAATATCTGAAGTCTGAACTAACAAGCAAACTGCTCTTAATCTCTTTTTGTCCTTTTTTTCCATTGTCCTGTCTATTTCTATTTCTATATCTCCAGTTCATTTCATCACGTACATTCCACTTTTCTTTTCCAGAGTTTTCTGTGTTTGGAAAGAAAGAAAATTATGGTTCTAAAGTAATAGCAAGAATGATAAAAGTGGCGGTGTAATTAGGCAAGTTATAGCTTTTCAGACTTTTCTTAGCCTTTCAGCCAAGTTTATACTGAATGATGGAATCTGAGCTTTTAATTCTAAAGGAACTGATTGTTACTATATCATTACTCTTTTATCTTTAATTAGTAAAAAGATTACTTCACTTAAAGTTCTAAAAAATCTCCAACCGTAAATGTTTAGACAACACCAACTTAATATTCAGATTCTTACAGCTTTTAATTCATTGAATTAATTTTAGTTATAGTCCTTTCATGTACACATACATCCCGTCCTACAATTAGACAACACATACATGTTTGTTAGGGGCCATGAGGAGAATGGGACCTCTGGGCTGAAGCCTGAAAGCGCAAAGTTATGAATGAAGAGGAGCCACATCACATGGGAAAGGATGTGGATTTGTCTATGGACCTAGCTGCCTAGGAGGAGGAGTGGCCTGATGTCTCTCTTTTTCTTTTTTGTTAAACTTACAAGATGTTTTACGAAGATTCTAATTATAAGAAGACGTCTTTAAGTCATCTATTTTTAAACTAATCTTTATTTACATCGAGTCAGCTTATAAGGAGTAAAGTGCTGGCTTGATGTCTCTCGCATACTACAAAAATAATAACTGATCAGGTTTCTGGCGTTTTAACTTTCTAAACAACGCGGCCGGTGTGACCTGGGGCACCGTCATTGTCAGTTTCGCCTATTTTGAATTGCACCTCTATAACCATGTGATATCATTAATTTCTGATGTAACCTTCTCCTGCGTGTTTGTGGTCTCCATTCCCAACTTCACCTGCATCATTCTTTCTTTCTTTTTTTTTGTGAAGAGGATAAATAAAAAAACAAGGAAAGCCTACGGCCTCAAAAACGCCACAGATAAAGCATCATTTAATAGAAATTGTCGAATACTCAAAACAGGCAGCTCTCATACATGCTAATGCTGCGAAGATGAAGATCCTAATTTTGCTAGATAATTGGAACATTAATTGCCTTCTTTTTTCTAAAATGGATAATCGGCACATTTCTTCTATTCACAGTGTATGCTGCCTAACAAATGCTTCTTTTCTTTTCTAAGTCGGTGAGATAAGGATTCATGTACTAAAGAAAAAATATATATATTGAGCTTGTTTAAAATTAACTGGCTAAGTTAAGTAAACAATTCAACTATTTTATAATTAAATAATTTAATTTATTTTTTATAAAATTAATCAGTTAATTTGGATCAATCAGTTAATTTTTGGCTGATCCGCTAAGAACTAAGCGAGACCATTCTATAGTAAAAACTTTATTATTTCTTTTCAAAATTTTAAAATAATTAGTAGCTTAGAAGTTATATACATCATCAACTAGTTAACCTTGTCGAGTTTAAAATAGCATATATTAATTTGCAAAACAAAAAATAATTTTTGTATTAATTTAAATTCTAAAAAAAGGTGTTAACTTAAGCCCCTGACATCACAATAGACCACTTTCAAATCGTAATTAAAAAAAAATTATAATATTTCTTATAATATTATTAATTATTTAATTATTGGCGGATGTCTTCTTATATATTGTGAGGATTTAGTAATTATTGGTTCACCGAAATTAGGAATCAAAATTTGAGTGGATAGAGATACCAATAGAACTTCTTTGGAAGCATGCTCGTGCTCATTTAAGCTAATTTACCACCCTTTTTTCTTTTGCGTCAGACGTCTTTGTAACGATGGAAACTAAAGTGATATAAATGCTTGTTATGTCTTCAGGCACAAGAGATGCAAAAGCAATAATAATGGACGACAAAGATGTTCTTAACTTATAAGCAACATAACAATTAAATAGCTTTAGTACAGCTATAAAGAGAGATGCATGATTGGTAACGAACAATTTAATTGTTTCCATCAATTTTACAAGTTGAACTTGCACTGATGATAATAATTGATTTCCCCTGATTTTAATACTTTCATCTGGGAAATATAAAAGTAATTTTAATATGGTCATATGAATTTACTGCAAACAAAAGCAGATACCGTATAGTCATATGAGTTTAATAAGCGAGTTTTAGTAATTTACCGAAAGTAATCCAAGTACGGACTACGACACTTTCTACCCATATAGACAACTGACGATAATTGTAACTATTAACATATAGTCCACATAGAGTAACATGCTTGCAAGTGTTGCTTCACAAGCTCAGATTCCCGGCAATGGACAGGTTTCTTTTGTGCCCCATTCAAAGAAAGAGCCCACCTGGTTGCGAAAGGATTAAAGGAAAAGCATACGACATGAGAAAGCATAACAAACTGGTGTCGGTGGATCAATTCAATAGCTGTGAGGCTATTAAGTGCTTTGTTTCAAAGACGTTCCTTACGCGCTTTCTTACATTGACCAGCTGAAACAACAATCAATACAAATTTAATCTTTATTATTTAAAATTATTTGAGAAGGTCAAGAACATCGAATTCAGGATTTTTAATATAAAATTCATTGAAAAGACAAGTATTTGACTGATTAAACAATAGTAGAACTATACTATACTAAATTATAGACTACTTTGAACATGAACTAAACAAGTTTTGTAATTACAGTTCTAGTGTCAATAAGTACTTGGTCTTTTTGACAGAAGGACAAGATCTAGTGACTGGTTTAAATATACCAATTCTCAATGCGTTGTCATGACTCATGACTCATGAACATTGATGTCTATCTTGACGCCACGAATATACGATACACATAACTAAGGACAGTCGGTGAAATACTTGAGCAAATTGAATAATGGCTAAATGATTGACATTACCAACACTTATAATTTTGTTTTTGCATGTTCAGAAATTATGGAAAAAAGAAAAAGAAGCATTTGTTAGGCAGCATCCGCTGAAATATCCATTTTGTTTTGTCAATCCACGTTCTCTTGTCGTAGACTTTTTATCAAGAGGAATTCCAAATTTTGGACTAAGCAGCTACGGGATAGATAAGCCTTATGATTTATAAAATTTTTAATACTTTTTATATTTAATCAATATAAGATATTTTAATACTTCTTATCATGTGTAATTGAAACTAGAAATCTAATTATTACTTAAAATAAATGCAATAATAATAAAACAAGATTACTGAAACTGGACATTTAAACGGACAACCATCAACTCTGATATTATATTAGAATAAGCTTGGCTCAATTATTACTAAAATTATTAAAACTAATCATTTAAATAATTGACTTTTATTATTTATAATTCTTTTAATATTTTCATGTTTAATTAATTCGAGATATTCTATCAAAATGAATATGTTTAAGTTATCGTTCCATAAGGCTTTAATCTTTAATAAATAGACTTTATTTAATGAAGAATCATAGTAAAGAAACTTTCTTGTGTTTCCTATTTCACCGGTTTACTTTGACGTCAACCTTATGGTTGGATAGGAAAAAAAAGTGTTAATAAAACTGCTCTAAAATAGTTACTGTTCATGTTCATCACTTGCCAACCACAGCCCCTCCCGATTACCTGTGGTGATCCCAGTACACGGTACCTTGTCACCGCTCAGTGAACGTCGACCTCCTCTCTTCCTCTAAGCCATGGATAGTGCTCCCAATCCAAATAGCCACTCTGGCCATGCTACCAAGAAGGTTCGAGCTCGGGAGAGGGAGGAAGATCCCCCTCCTACATCACACCCGAGCCTGACCTCTCTCCCCAGCTACAGTGCCGTTGTCTCTGGTTCGCCTGAAGCTAGCTCTGGTGGGAGGAACCTGGATTGGCCAGAAGAGGAAACTATCGAAGTCACCGAGGGTGACATTGCCATCACCCAAGAGGAATTTGGGCTAGGAATTGAGCTCTCAAACACTTTTAAAGGAAAATTAGATCAAGCGTGGGCTCACACAGTCATCATCAAACTTCTTGGCCGCAGGATTGGCTTCCATTTACTCCAAACACGGTTGCATTCCTTGTGGAAACCTCACGGGACAATGAAACTAGTCGACTTAGAGAATGATTTTTACCTCATCAAATTTTGACTTCATTCGGACGTTAACCCAAGGCCCTTGGATCATTGCAGGGCATGCCTTGTCTGTTCAGCCTTGGTACTCGGAATTTCGTGCCACCATCGGCCAAATCTCCCACGTGGGCCACGTCGTAGCATGGATCTGCTTCTTATAACTCTCTGTTGCCCGCTACCACCCATCTATTCTCATAGCTTTGGGCAATTTAGTGGGCAAAACCGTGAAGATCGATGCTAATACACAAAACACATTTTGGGGCAAATTTGCCTGTGTCGCGGTCGACATTGAACTCAACCTACCTCTGCGCTCTGTAGTGGAATTGGATGGCGAACCCATTAAGGTCGCCTATGAAGGCCTGCCCCACATCTGTCTCCGTTGCGACTTGGTGGGACACAGTGCGTCGTCCTGCCCTCAACACCCTCTGACCCAACCCGAAGCCGCGACCCCCTCCACTGCACCCCAGTCTCAATCTTCTCCTGCGAGTCGTGTCGATCCACTACCTGCTGACCCTAGCCCATCCACCAAAACGCTCTTCACATGCGGGCCGACGTGCTGCGTTTATTCTCCCACCCCAAACGATATCGCCTGGTGCTAGCCCTCCCTTCTCCCAGGCCCAGCCCACCAGTAGCTCCTCCATCATCCCAGCCCACCCCACGCAGCCCACAGTCCAACCCATTCAAGCCCCTGCCTATTCAGCCCAGCCCGCCCTCCCCTATCCCCTCAGCCCTCTACCCTGCAGGCCCCCAATCCCATTACCTCCCACGTGGCCCTCCATATTCCCTCCCACACCGAGATTATAACACCGGACCCGTCGCTTCCGTTGCCTGTTCTGGAGGTAATGACATGGAGGCCGAACCTTCTCGGGGCCTCCACCTGCAAGGCTCATCCTCGGCTGGGCCCCAACCACTACTACCCCCACCACGCCCTCCTGACCCTACTTCAGCTTCCCCTGCACTGCCACCCAGCACTATCGCATCTGACACGCGCATGGTGGATTCAACTTTGGACTGTTCAATGAAACCTGGGGATGAGGAGACTAGTCCTACAGTTGCTTCTCATGCTGAGTAAGTTCCTCTCCCTTTCTCGTTTTTATGTCAATATTTATATGGAATTGTCAAGGGGTTGGGGGCCGAACCTTCAAGCCTATTCTCAGGAATTATCTTAGAATACATAGGTAGGTCCTTGTTGTGATAATAGAACCTCGAATCAGTGGACCACACGCGCTTAAGGTTATCAGGAACTTAGGCTTTAGTAATTCTTTTCGGGTTGAAGCCGAAGGATATTCCAGGGGTATCTGGCTTCTTTAGAAGCAACATATCTCTGTTTGGATCCTTATGGCCCATCGGCAATTTGTGCATACCGATATAGAATGGGCCGGCCAATCCTTTGCCTTCACCGCCATCTATGGCAGCCCGACTTATGCATTCCAGAAATATTTATGGTATTACCTCCGGCAACTTGCTCGCTTTCCTGTTAAACCTTGGGTCCTGGGTGGTGACTTCAGTGCAACATTGGAAATCGTGGATAAACGGAGCGGTTCCCGGCACCAACCTATCACAACACCCATTTCCGAGACTGTATCCATAGTTTCCAGCTGCAAGATCTAGGGTTCTCCGGTCCTCGATTTACTTGGCGCAGGGGTCATACCCTAGCCAGGTTAAACCGCATTTTCTGTATCCTCACTTGGCAAGCCACCTTCCCACGTTCCTCCGTCACTCACCTTCCCTTCCTGAAATCCGACCATCGCCCTCTCCTCCTTACCCTCCACCCTCAGCCTCCCTCCCCTCCACTTCTTAGGCCTTTTCGTTTCTAGGTTGCTTGGCTCACCCATACCGATTTTGGGCAGTTGGTCTCTGATCACTGGATCCCTCCTAGCCAGAATATTTGTAGTGCCCTCCGGCCTCTGGCCGACAAGCTACATTAATGGAATCTCACCTCTTTTGGCAATATTTTCCATCAGAAGAAGCGACTCCTGGCTCGGCTCGAAGGCATCCAGCAACACCGGGAAGACTCGACCTCGGCCTCTATCCAAGCTCTGGAGGATTCGCTACGCATAGAGTTAGAGCAGGTGTTATACCAAGAAGAGCTGTACTGGCATCAGCGTTCCCGATACTAGTGTTTAGACTACAGCGATCGAAACACCAAATTTTACCACGTGGTCACTCGGAACCAACAACACCAGATGCAGATTCATTCTCTCCAAGATGAAAATGGTATTGTTGTTTCTGACCCCAAGCGTATCTGCCTCTTAGCTCATCACTACTTTGAGCGTTTATACCAGGCCGCTCATCCGTCTCCCACCCCTTGGCCGCTTCCCTCCCCTTTCCTCCCATGCTGGTGAAGCACTGGGTGGTCCTCTCCGTCCGGAGGAAATTCAGGAAGCTGTGTTCAGTATGGTCTCTAACAAGGCTCGCTCCTGGTTTTAATGGCTTCACAACGCTCTTCTACCAGTCTCAATGGGACCGTGTTGGCCCCTCTTTGACTACGTATCTTCAGCGCATCTTTCATCATGAATTTTGGGATGTCGGCCTCAATCGGACCATTCTTATCCTTCTACCTAAGGTCCCGTCTCCTAAATCCATTACTCAGTTCCGTCCGATTGCGTTATATTCCGTGCTATACAAAGCTCTTACCAAGCTCATTGCGAACCGTCTCAAACCTTTCCTGGACACTCTGGTTGCTCCGACCCAATGCAGTTTTGTGCCTGGGCATTTAATTATGGATAATATCATTATCGCCCAAGAAGTTATTCACACCATGAAAAAGAAAAGGGGTCAGCGAGGAATTATGGCTTTAAAGGTGGACCTAGCAAAGGCTTATGACAGGCTTTCTTGGGATTTTATCCAGGATACTTTAATTAATATCGGGGTTCTGACCTCATTGATTTGCTTGATCATGAAATGCGTTACCAGCGTCTCCATGCAGGTAAGCTGGCACGGTGATCTTAGTGATCCTTTCAATACTTCCCGTGGCATCTACCAGGGTGACCCCATCTCACCATATCCGTTTGTCCTGTGTCTGGAACGGCTAGGTCACCTGATCGCATAGGTCGTGGCTCAGGGCCGCTGGAAGCCTATTACTCTCAGCCGCAATGGCCCTCCTCTTTCACACTTATTTTTTGCTGATGATCTCATTTTGTTCGCGGAAGTCGATCTTGATCAGGTGACCACCATAACGGGTATCTTGACCTCGTTCTATGATGCTTCTAGGCAATGTATCAGCCTTGGAAAATCCTAATGTTACTTTTCCAAAAATGTCCCTCGTGCGCAGTCCCGGCGCTTATCCCGCGCTTTAGACTTTCAATAGACGTCTAATCTTGGATGGTATCTAGGAGTGCCCCTTCTTCATGAGCGCGTACAGAAACAAACCTACCACTTCATTCTTGACAAGGTTCAGCAACAATTGTCTGGTTGGACTGCCAACCTGCTATCTATGGCTGGCCGCATCACGCTGACTCGATCAGTGCTTGCGGCCTTCCCCAGCTATATGATGTAGACGGTTCGCTTGCCCCGTAGTCTTTGTGATGAGTTGGAGAAGCTCATGCGACAATTCTTGTGGGGTTCTTCCCACGGTAACCATCGGCTTCCGTTAGTTAAATGGGAGGACATTTGCAAACCTAAGGCGATGGGGGGTCTAGGCATCCGGAGCATTCGGGTGACTAACGACGCTTTTTTAACCAAATTAGGATGGACAATGCTTGCTAAACCCCAGGCGTTATGGGTTCAAGTCCTCTCGGCCAAGTATCACTTTGACGCTCTTTCGTTCCCCACTACCTTGGGTGATAAGGGGGGATCTATGATCTGGAAGAGCATTAAGGCAACCTGGCACCTCGTCCGGCAAGGCCTGAGTTGGATGATAGGTGATGGTACTAGGAATCGCTTCTGGGTCCATCATTGGGTTATAGGGATCGGCCCCCTTCTTTCCCATGTTACCAACCCAGTCCTGGATTCCATTTTGCACCTTAGCGTTAATCACTTTGTGGACTCCGTAGGCAACTGGTAGTGGGATACCTTTCACTCTTACCTTCCGAACTCGATTTGTCGTCATATTGTTGGAATGTTCCCTCCAAAGGCCTACTTAGGCCAGGATAAGGTAAGCTGGGGCCTGACTGGTACTGGTCAGTTTACCGTCGCCTCCACTTATTCCATGATTATGGATGCTACCGATGACTCACCCCATGGAGTCTAGCAGGCTATCTGGGATTGACAAGATCCACCTCGTGTTCGTACATTCCTGTGGCTCCTGGCTCACAAGCGCTTACTTACGAACCAATATTGGGTTCATAAACAACTCACCACGGATGGGGGATGTATCCACTGTAGCCTTGAGGAATCCTCTGTGCACGCCATATGGGACTGTTTCAGAGCACGTCAAGTATGGCACACTTTCCCCTCCCACCTTCTTGCACCGGATTTGTTCACTATACCAACCCAGGAGTGGATCCTTCACAACCTCCAGCACCATCGGTGGGTGTTTGGCCATGCTTGGGCCTGTATTTTTGGGCTCACTTGCTGGTTCCTCTGGCAATGAAGGAACCAAACCATCTTTGATACACAGTTTACTTGGCCTTCCTCACTTATTTCTATCATTGTTTCTTATGCATGTCTTCTTCATACAGCAGACGTCGGCCCCTATCGAGTCCTCCCTGGGCATCGCCAATAAGCAGCGCTACACACCGGCTGGACCAAACCGCCTCCAGGATGGATCAAGTTAAATACCAATGGAGCAAGCAAGCAGTCGTTGGCCTCAGCTTCAGCAGGCGGTCTTCTCCGTGACAGTGCCGGCACCTAGAGAGGGGGGTTCACTCAGAATCTTGGCTGGTGCCATCCGATGTCTGCCGAACTATGGGGCATTTTTACGGGGCTCTCTTATGCGTGGAATCTGGGATTTCGCAAGATCGAACTCAAAGTTGACTCTACTGCAGTGCTAGCTACTATTTCTTCAGCAGCCAACTACTCTCAGGTGCTCAACCCTATTGTCCAGGGCATCCATGAGCTCCTTACTTGCAACTGGACGGTTACTTATCGCCATATCTTTCGAGAGGGTGATCACTGCGCCAATTGGCTGACGCATTATGCTACTACCTTTGATGTAGGGGTCACTTATTTTGAGACTACACCTATTGGGTGCCACGTCCTCTTAGAAGAGGATCTCTCGAGGACAGCCTCCCCTTGACGTGTTATGTATTCTGCTGTTATTTTCCCAATAAAAAAATAGAAACAAATTCCAATGCCAACAAAATAAAAGTATCATTCTATTTCCACTTACTGGTCAATTTTGTTTGTTTACATAGGAACACCGAACACAATCTAGACTAGTCTGGGAATGCTAATCCTAGTGATGTCCTCGAGGAGGATCGAGTGACCTCCCGAGGGAACAGATACAAAAGTGGTAATCCCTAACTCGAAATTTACCGCAAAATTAGCGAGCTAATCGACACTCTTATTACCCTCTCTATAAATATGGAGGGGTAAAACTACCCAGTTATGATTGAGTAGCTTATTGATGCCTAGGACGAGCAAATTAAGGGACTGGATGCGGGAATTCGAATTCAAGAGCATATTTACAACCGCTTGAGAATCCAACTCTAATTCGATCTTTCGAAATCCAAGCTCCCATGTCAGAGTCAACCCCGAGTAGACTCCCCAAAGTTCAGCATCGATAGTAGAACATCGGCCGAGATTCTGGACAAAACCACTGAGCCAATCACCAGCTCTGTTGTAGATAAGTCCTCCAGCGGTCGCTAAGTCAGAAGAGCTTTTAAATGCCCCGTCTGGATTCAACTTCACCCAGCCAATAGCGGGTCGGCTCCATCCAATGAATTGTTCCTATCGAGGTTAGGGGACATGACCACTCATGCTTTGTTGGTCCGAAGCTAGTTGGATCTGTTGTGCATAGACCAAAACAGTGGAAGTAGGAGATCCGGGCCAAGGAAAGTGGTCTTCGAAAATAGATCGATTTCTCCAGGACCACAGATTCTAGCAAGCTGTACCAAATATGAGGGGCCAATCAAGGCTTCTGAGCTGCCAGTGTGATTGGAGGTTGACATGGAGCCAATCAGATAGAGGAAGATAAAAAAAGTTAGTGGAGATGTTAAGCAAAGGAAAAGTATACCACAGTCTTCGTGCTTTGGGGTAGTCTCTCATGACATGTATGGAAGTCTCGTCCGCCCAACAATGATGGCACTCTGTCGTTGGAGTCAGCTGTCGCTGAAGCCTTTCTTGATTAGTTAACAATCGATCCCGAACGAGGAGCCAGAGAAAGGATCGAATGCGGGGCCAGTTTCAAATGGTCTTCTAGGGGGTATTTGTATCCCGGGGGGTTGACGCCAGAATCATGTGATAAGCTGTTGCTGTTGTGAAGCGCCCGAAGTCCGACATCCCCCAAGTATGCTTATCTGACCCTAAGTGGGGCTTGGGGGACATAATACCTGCAATGGACATACAATCAAAATGAGGAAGTAAAGATTAAAATTCTTCCCAACGCCAGTTACCTGAGCTGTCAGTATAATGATGCACTCGCAGATCTCGGGTGGAGAGGGAGATAGGAGCTAGAGCATGGGAGATGAGTGGGCCCACATCCGCCACCCAAGAAATGGGCCCTTGAGCCATTGCATATACCCCATTTGATACCACGAAGGACGTGAGGCCAAACAGCTTTGATGCTCATCTATATCATAGAACTGCCAGTAGCAGGAAGGGAGGTGGGCAGGTAGTGGGCATCAAAGTTGTATTTAGCGGCCAGGATTTGAACCCATAATTTGTTCGACTGCGAGATCAGAGTCCAACTAAGTTTGGTAAGCAAAGCATCGTTGGTTTCTCGAATTTTGCGAATGCCTAGGCCCCCTATTTTTTTAGGTTGGCAAACTTTATCCCAAGAGGCGAGGTTCACTTTTTTGGTGCCTGAGGTAAAGGCCCACAAAAAGTTGCGCATAATTTTTTCTAATTTGTCGCAGAGACGTCTCGGAAGGTGCACCGTCTGCATTGTATAGAGGAGGAGGGCATAGATGATCGATTGTGTCAGGATGGTACGACTAGCAAGGGACAACAGATTTGCGGTCCAGCCCAAGATGTGGTGTTGTATCTTATCTAGAATGTACTGGTAGGTATCTTTATGAACTTTTTCGTGTAGCATAGGCACCTTAAGGTAGCGTCCTAAATCGGTAGTTTGCCTAAAGCCCAAATCTCTGCTCAACTGTTGAGCTCTAGAGTAGGGGACATTCTTGGAAAAATAACAACGAAATTTGTCATGGCTGATTTTTTGGCCAGACGCTTTGCAAAACAGAGTTAGGGTGTCTCTGAGAGCCCAGACTTGATCGACAGTCGCTTCAGAAAAGAGGATTAGGTCATCCGCGAAGAAGAGGTGAGTTAATAGGAGGCCCCGACGGCTTAATTTAATAGGTTTTACTATCTCGTTGAACTCAAAAGGTGGAATCGTACACTCACATTCCGGCCTGACAGAATTCTGAGGGAGATAAATCATGATTTAATTTTACTTAACTTATTAGAAAGGTAACTCAATGTTCAGTGCATACAAGAAGTTGCCACATTGGATGAACGCCTACGCTACCACTATCAGAACTCAACTTGAGACTTTGCACTCAACTTACTTTCTCAAGGTAAGTATTTGTACCAAAAGAATAATTTGTCAATGAAAATGGACATTTCTGTTAGGAATTTAGACCTTCCAAACTCACACCAAAGGATATTTAATAGACAAAAATATCAGAAAATAATAACACAAGAGAATTTACGTGGAAACTCCCAAACCGGAGAAA
>JAOTIZ010000005.1:11862133-11886481 GCA_027123425.1 Erythroxylum panamense
AATTGTTCGTTGAAGGGTTTAACGAAAAGTTTATCACAATTCAACCCCCCTTCTTGTGTATCTTGATCATATTATTGCTCAATATATTAACGTGTGATTTGCTTCAATATTTCCCCCTCATTATCAAGATTCCACTAGAACATTAATAATTCTAAAATATGGATGGTTAATTTATACATCGAGAGGATAATTGTTAGCCTTTTAATAATTATAAGACCATTTTGCTAGTCATTGGTGAGCCTTTGCCAAAGATTGACACAATATGAAGAAGGTATGCCAAATGACTAAGGTAAATTAACCAATGTGATTGAGTTTAAGTTTCAGTTAGCTTTAAGGGATTGATCTAATCCACTTTAAATTAATGGAAGTCCACTTCAAATATGTTCCTTTGCTTGTTCTTCGTTCTTTTTATCATCATAGGCCATCACTATGTGTTTTTTTAGCCCTTTTGAGGCTTCGACAAACCCCATGGAACTCTCCCTATTTTCTCTTTGTTTTGTCCTTTTATAGCTCAAAATTAAGATTTTTGGAGTCGACATGATCACCCACACTGCCATATGCATAGTTTTATCCCTTAATCTTGCTTCAATTCTTAAAAAATCATGTAGAAACATGATCCCAAAGAGTTGCATAGTCATGGACACAAGAGTGTCCACCTTCACATGACCGTGTCCCATAAGGATATCTTTAGTCCTTCACTTTTCTACCTCGATTATATCCAATTTTTACTCCTTTCAACCCATAAAGGAAATTAGGACATAAAAACATAATATGTATGAATTAAGCAACAATAACAAATTCTCAAGCAAACAAAAAAATGCACTAAATATGAGATTAGAAATATAGTCTATTTAGCATTTATCAAACTCCTCCATACTTAAGCATTTACTTGTCCTTAAGCAAATCAATTTCATTACTCTCTTAAATTAATCAGAAGCAACTTTCAGAAACTATTAGACAAATAAAAAATATCCATCAAGCTTCTCCATTATTCATTTAATTTAAAAGTTTATGGAATAGTTAGTTAATTGCATTAAATTATAAATCAATCCAATTTAATCCATAATTCTTCGAATTTCAATAAATTCACACCATTTCACTTAATGAATAAAGTGAACATACATAAGAAAAATGAAAAATTTAAACATTTTCGTACCCTTTTTTAAAAATCAAACACTAAATTCACACAATCTAAGAGTATTTAAAAGCTTGTTTGAAAAAACATCTAGTTGTTTGATGCGAGAGTAAATACCTTGTCATAAATACCCCTAGTTACTAGGCACTATCTTAAGTAGTTACTAACATTGCTCTTTAACTTTGACCTTTTTATTAGTACAAAGCCAACAAAGTGAAATTATTTGTGCTTCTTTACTCATCTTCTATTTTTTTTCTTATATATATATATATATATTGAAATTGCTCAAAAAGGGTTTACACTTAACTTAATATATATATTAGTTATCCATGAAGTATCATAATGCATATTAAGTATCCATTCACAATCTTAATGAACTAAATTGCAATCAACATAATCATCAAAACTTATAACTATTTGCCTAAATAAATCAAATCACAATTATAACCAAACTTATAATGAATCATCTTGATCAACATCTTTTTTTAAAAATTCGTGAATTATTCATTATTAAGCTAATTATAACAAAATTGACAAGTTTGATTGTTAAGTCCATCCCCCACACTTAAGTTATAAATTGCCCTCAATGTATAAAACATGTAAGAATAATGAAAACTATGAAAAATAAAGGAGGGGTGAGGATAAATGGTATTCCCCTAATACTAAAATATTTTCAGCCTTATCTAATGTTATAAACTTCTATCTAATATCAGTAAAATCTTTTCTACTCTTAAAAAAGAGTTAATGATGCCTTTGTAACATATAAAACTCTAACAAATCTTAAGTATAAAATTAGGACCATCAAAATAAAACTATGAAAATAACTAAACTACTTATGAAAATCTTACAAACTACTTAATTAAAATAAGAGCACCTATTTGTTGGGTTACCTTCTAACTATCACTTCTTTATGAGTCTTATAATTGGACTTCTTAGCAAGTCTTTATTCAACTAGATATATAATCAATAGCTTGCTTCTATCCATTTTCCTATACGAAGGTTCACTAGCCTGCAAATAAGTCATATGCTACAAAATAATAAAGATATACGGTATCAAATTAATAAAATAGAGTAAACCCACTAGTGCCCTTTTTAGTAACTAACTGTCAATATACAAGGAATAATAAAACCCCTTGGATCTTTGATTGAATCCAAAATTTTATTTTGTGGGAAGTAGGAGACCTATGTACTTAAGATGAATATCGATAATTACTCAATAGCCTCCTTACTTAGCTCTTCTCCTTCATCTTCATATATGTAATCTTTCTTCTCTTCTTAAATAATTGCTTCCTCCATTTCTTCTTCCTTAATCTTCTTTTTCGTCTCATCTGCCTTCTTTTTTAAATAAAAGGTTCCTACTTTTCTTCAACCTCTAGCTTCCCTCCACTTTGTAAATTTATTATATCCGTATGTCCCCTCAAATTTTAGTTAATGTATTCAGGCACAACACGTAACTAGTTAGTTGTAAAGGGAGCAACCTCATTTAATACAATGAATTTTATAAGAGCATTTTCAGCACGTCACTACTCCTATTGCTTCTGTTTTTATAGAAGTCCAGATGAAGCGTAATCGTTCCATGGACATTCATAATAATTGCTCCACTCTTGAGTATAAATATTCTCATATGAGGTGTTTTGAGGCCACTTCTACATACAAATTGGGTACATTCATGATTAAGGTGATCACTCCTATAGATGTCACAAGGCTAGTTTTGTGTACCAATTAGGAGCTCCCACGTGAATGATTTCTAACATTCTTGAATAGGGTGATCACCCCGACAAATGCAACTTCATGGTAAAAGTGTTGATTAAGCTTTCAAAGCACCCAAAGATGCCCTAAGTGATGGCCTAACATAGTCCCCTTGAGAATGTCGTCCTTTCCATCCTTTTATTGTGTTTGGTAGATGTAACAATGAATATTCAAATCCTAAAAATAAGTCACAAACATAAGATCAAGAAATAAAGCTATTAAGATAAACAAATAAATACAAAGATCAAGAAATAAAGCTATAAAGATAAACAAATAAATACAAAAATAAAAGAAATAAAATACCTAAAAATGACTAGATTAATAAAAAAAGATTATCATAATATTAAAGTCTTTGGCAATAGCACCAAAAACTTGATAGATTATGATTTTATGGTTTTAAACCGCAAGTGTATGATGTAGCTATAGTTAGCACTATCAAGTGTAGGTTGATCGCACAAGGATTAAAATTGTTAGTACTTACCGTCTTTATATTATCTAGTCTAACAATTTATGGTGATAATAATGTAAAATTCAAACAAAAAACTAAAATAAAGCAACACAATTGACTAACCAGAAGAAAGATTAAAACTAAAAAATAATTAAAGGAACTAGTGGTACCTGGTCTTTGAGTCCCCCAAGACAATTTAATCTATACTTCATTGGACCATAAAAAGTCCTCAATTATGCAAATATCTTTCTCAACACTATTAGCATATAATCCTCGGTTAATTAATTAAATTCTTTATAGTTAAAACTCCTAAGATTGCATCCATCGATTGGTGATATTTACAATTAAGTTTGACTCTAATCTAGAGGATTTATATTGACCTATCTCTATGTTTATATACAACTTCTTTCAATTATTGTAAATCTATTCACACAAAAGGATTTCTTAATCTCAATTACCTAAATTCATACATGAAATAATATGCTAGTAATATCAATTCAACGATGATTAAGAACTCATAATTAAATTTCAATAAAACTAAAGAATGAATTAAGTTAAAATAAAGTCACTACAAGGTCTATCTCAAGGTTTATCTAATCAAGTACCAACAAAATTTTAAATCTTAATCATAAGATTAAGACTAAAGGAAAAAAAACTGAAAGAACTATGATCAGATCCCTTTTAATCTTAATGAAATCCACTTTAAATTGATAAAAATCCACTCTAAATATGTTCTCCTACTTATTTGTCTTTCTATCATCCTATCCCGTCATTATATGTGTTCCTGAGCCTCCCTTAAGCCTCTTATGAACTTTTTGGAACTCCCCCTATTTTCTCTTCGTTTTCCTTTTTATAGCTAAAAATTAGCAATTGTAGAGTGGACATAGTTACCTATACAGTTGTATATATGATCGTGTCCCTCAATCTTGCTTCAATTCTTAGAAAATTGAGTAAAAACATGGTCCCAAAGAGTTATAGGGTCATAGATAGATGGTGTCACTCATAGATAGATTTAATCATTTACTTTTCTGCCTTGATTCCATCTGATTTTCGCTCCTTTTGACATGTGAAGGTAATTAGGACCTAAAAATATACTATAAACAAATTAAGTACCAAAAATGATAAGAAACTTTCAAATAAATAAAAAATGCACTAAATGTGGGAATAAAAAATAGTCTATTTAACATTTATCAATTGACTTAGTGTAAATAGGAGATTGTTGGTTTATGCTCTATAACTAATCGATTGATTATACTTTAGTGACATAATTATTTAACGACATTCTTTATCTTATATTTATTTAGATGTATATCATAAAGTCCATAGAATAAATGTATATTACAAATAAAATTATAATGAGATCATAATTATAAGATTCATATTGCATTTAAGTATTATTTATAAATTGCTCCTGGTCGATATTATCTTGATGTTGGACATTAATAGAGCATAAAGAATAATACACTTTATATTTCTTCCTTATGAAATAAGTAGTTGAACTCATAAGTTAAAATATAGAGATATTTAAACAAACGAGTGGTGCTTGATAAAGAACAAATTCAATGAACTACCTTATATAAGAATTCTATTTAGAACATTACTTATATGTCTATAGAAACTCTCTTTATAATGATTGTATAAGTGATCATTTGATTTATGATCTCCAAAGTGTCTCATATAAGAATCGTTATATTTTGATACTATTTATAACATATTCTTATCAAGAGTAACTCAAGCAATAGTCATTGGATATAACATGAATTATATGAAGATAGTTGAATGATAAGTATAGGATTCATCACCTTAAAGTGATTAAGGAGAATGTTCTATTGTATTTGATTAGTGTTGATATAGAAAATCCTTCTCCAAAGTGAAATGATACTTTAAAAATAGTTTTAAAATGTCACTAATAAACTAACAGTAGAGAACTAATATGATTGGATAAAAATAGAATAGACATTAATCAAATACCCAATGTCTAATTAGAACATTATATGATGAAATGATTGAATTATACAAAAAATGCATGGAAAGGATAATCAAAATCACTTTAACATTCCTAATATTTGGATGATAATGAAACATCGTTAAAAGTCAATCTTAACATACTGATATATATTATTTAATTAAAAAATTAAAGATAAATTATCTTATCCTAAATATGATTTAAAGTTATAATTTATATTCATTGTCACCATATTTAGGAATCTAACGAGTCAAGCATAAAAACAAATAGTAAAGACAAAAAAATGTATTTTAATCAATTTATACTTGATTATAAAATTTGAAAAACTTTAAAATTAGATATGAGATATTTCATAAATTCAAGTTTATTTGAAATTAACATTTTATTTCACTTAAATTGTTAAAAAGGTCTAAACTATATTATAAGTAGACATATCCTTGAAATGAAATAACACTTCTTACCTACGCTCTTTATAAGATTTGTAAATTTCTTTCAACATGTCTATATGAATATCATTAAAGATCCAACAGGCTATGGTAATTACGAAGAGTCAATTTAAAAATGTTTTGAAGGAAATAACAGAAAATTGATCAAATTACATAATAAAGTATGAATTTATAAATAATATTTTATTATATTTATGCATAGAATTTATAATGAACTTGAATTTTAAAAAATCAAACAAGAAAATTTGGTATTATTCCACCATATGCAAGAACGAATCTCACCCAAAAAAAAATCCAACAAAAGGAACGTAAATAGATGCCAATTTCATTTCAGTAAGAATAATCTTTTTTGTTGCAATGAAGGAAAGAAGAAAAACAATGCAGATTGGACCAAATTACTGCAGTAGAGGCAAAATTGGGCACATCTTAACATTTTCTTTCAATGTAAAGATACAAAACAAAGGGAGCAATCACGCAAGTGATCATAAGACATTTTTGGACTATTGAATGAAATAATATTGTCAGTTGTTGCCACCGCAGTTCATGGCCAACATCACTTCTCACCATCTTCAACTCTAACTGCTAATTTCTTATGTGCCATTGTATGAAATGGAGCTGATATAACAGAAAAAATTTCCTCTGAAGTGTATCCAAATGCACCCTCTGGATCATTTCTTTTCTTTTGTACTGAATCAATTCACCGCAATGTAGAATCTCCCACTTTATAGGTATTGAGCTTGTATTCTTTCTCTGTTTTGTTCCCACCAGAGCTTCGCATGCACTTCCCCGAACCTTTCACGACTGTATAAACAGATAGGGAGTTCTCATTACCTTACTGAAAATTAAAAACTAACAAATACTACTTCCAAATTAATACAGAACCATGAAAGCTTGCCACAAAAAAGAAAACAAGTGAAGACCCAAAAATTGAAATCCTTTTATTGTTCTAATTGTAACCCATTTTCTGTTGTGCCATTTTCATTTTTAGTTCAGAGAATTCAAGTGTAGAACAAATATAAGCTTTTGTTACCTGAACCTGACCCGCCGGAGCTCCCTAGTGCCATCCACTAATTGTCTAATTGTAATGTATACTCCAGGCTCATCTTGCTCAACCCATTCTGCCTCAATATCACTAGCATTGCTAACAGAGATGGAAGGTTCATCTCTAGACGACGTGGTTGTCCTCGATGGGTCAAAAGATGCTTCACCTCTTGGACCAGCCATACTGTACCCACTAGAACCACCATAGTAAAGTTGCCCACCACCATGATCCACATGTTCAGATGGAAAATACCCTTTACTTCCAGGAGGTCTATGATAGTTTCTTGGTGTGAAAGTAGGAGCTATGGGACTATCCTTCGCAGATTCTATTCTTGTATAAGTTGAATCCCTCGGCTGATAAACAAGAAAGTCATTCTGTTAGCACTATAAAGGAGTTTCTACGGTGTAAGATTTAAGATAATTAAAGACAAAGAATATACGTTTATGCTTAAATCATAGGTCATAAAAAGAAGTTCATAGCCATCTTTCTGTAAGGTTCATTGCATCTCATCTCCTTTTGTCAGCTGCTGAGTTTGTACTTATGAGAATAGTGAAAACCAGGGCCTAATACAGGTCTTGCATTATCTCACATACCAAACCAAAGGGCATTGGTAACAAAGTTTTCACTTTTTACAGTCAACCAACAGCTGCAAATGATAGTATGTTCACAATATCTAAAGATTTGTCACGTATATGATTTTATCTTTATGGTGTGAAATTTATGCTACCAATTTCCAGCTACAAAGATACAGGTGTTTACTAAGAGGGATGATTTGGGCTTGATGAGCATACGAAGGTGGTCAAAAAAAGTATCAAAGCTTGTGAATCTGTAAAACTGGTTTAGGCTATTAAGCTTGACGGTAGCTGGTATGAAGCCTTTGTCAGCAAAACCCAGGAAAAGAGGAAAGGAATTTGAATCTAAAAGAACCAAGTGAATCTAAATTTAAAGAATTTTAATTCAACATAAGAAGAGATTTACCTCATCCTCAGACCTTGGTGGAGTGTGAAGAGCTTGACGATTAAACCTTTGGACATTGTAGAGCTCCATGATTCTGTCATAGTTCTCACCCCACCACCGTTGAGCTTCCCATTTATTGAACATCTCTCGGCTTCAAACTCCAAATATCAAAGAAATGTAAGCTTATGCTTCTAGAAGCTAATAAGTTCTAAGAATTTAGTGCCTTATAAGTAATTAAAATGTATTCATGGTGTTCTAATTTATGATATTCAAGACAAGAATACAGCTAGGCATACTAAAAATTTAACTAAAATATATAGAATCTACAAGCTCTCATGAACAGGTGAGTTCTTGAACCTATTGATCCCTGAAACTTCTTTTAAAAATATATTTCTAGTGAAAATCCAAGTATCTCCGAAATTACTTGGTAAACGATTGCTACTCATCAAACGGCAGGTAAATAATAGAATACAAGATAGGGAAGATGGAGAGATTTAGAGTTTAAACTTTTAAGTCTGAAAAGCAGGGAGTTAACAAGGGATATCTATTACACACCTGAAGCGAATACGCTTTAGATCATTTCCACCATTAGGAAGAGAAACAAAGGTAATATGAACACCGGGCTCCACCTGTGCCATCCATTCCTTGGGTTCATCCTCGTCCTCAAGCACCACATCACAGGACTCCACTCCTCTAGGGACGTGATCACCGCTGAAAGCTGAACTGAATCTTGAGTCTGCTCTCGTGCCGCGATGATGGTGACCACTTGTAAAATCCCATGCAGGTGTTGAGCTTGAGCTTCCACCTCCAAGGTAGGGATATGGTACACCTTCTGAAGCAGTATCAAAGTCAGGATACGGCCGATGACCTTTCTTGTCTCCGGTGGAGCTTGTGCAGGGCTTGCATTGCCGGTAAGCTCCTGAGAATTTCAATGCCATATCCTTTATCTGCAACATTGTTGAAAGTTCAAGGTTGTCAAGGAAGTCTATTAAGAACTATAAACTTCAGCTAATTTTGGAGCAAGACACCAATGATTTATCTCTCTTTTTCTTTTCTTTTCTTTTCTTTTTTGCGTAAAACCTTCACATGTTTAACCTCACAAACGATCGTAACAGAATAAGACAATGATGTAGTGAGTTCAACGAAAAGGACATGAAGAGGAATTTATTCCAGTACAAGTATTCTTTAAGTTGCAAAATAAGAACTTGGCATGATTTGATTGTTAAAAGAGTACCCTGTATAAGTTCTCAATCAAAAGCATGTGGAGAAAGCTTCTCTGTGAATAAAACAGAGTCAAGAATTAATGCGAAAAATGCAGATTATTATTTAGTTTCTTGTACGATTATATAAAGACTAAAGAACTAGATCTTATGTTCATTCCTTTCTCCATATAAAATATGATATAAACACCTTTGGGATATGGTGAGTAGACAAGAATCCAGTGGTGGGTCAGAACAAGGACATTGCAATGTTCATTGTTAAGATGGCCCCTTTCTTTTCTTAAAGATTTCACTATTGCTTATGGTGGGGAATATGTTGTCACCATTCTATTCTGCAACCCCATTTGGCATACCAAACTGTGCTGCTATATAAGTACTTAAATATCCTGATAATGGAACTGAAGAATATAGGTAGTTCACTGACAGGACTCAACAGCTTGTTATCCTTCTTTTTGTTTGTAGTGAAACTTCAAAGTCGAGTTAGTGCAAAGTCTGGCCCAGAATTTCTGGAAATGACAAACCCTTTCACACTTGGAACAGTATCCACCACTATTGCTTTAGAAAAAAAAAAAGGATGGTTTCTTCAGTTGGCTTGAAGTATCATTTTTGGATTCTGAAGTGGACAGAAATGTAGGATCAGTTGCAGAATTCCTGGAAATGATTTGACTTCCTACTTGGATCAGTACAAGAGCATATCATCTTAACGCAAAATTATTATGTTCTAATAAAGAATATATATGGAATTTGGTAGTCAAAGCCAATGAAGCCACTCCTACTCCTAAAAATGCTTAAAACTTGGTGAAAATGATGTCAGCAGTCACCACCAACCTCTAGGGAGCTAGCGAGGGTTGAGGGGTTCTAGTTGGTATGTCAAAGTCGGGAAATACTCTGTAACTATAGGCACCTTCATTGCAGCACTACAACTACTACTGACAGCTCATGTAGAATAGGCAAAGGAGGATGTTGACATCACATACACTTATTACATCAACACCAAAACCCAAAATAATATGATTTTGATGAATTGGTATTTATTTAGAGAACATTTTGGCACAACTTTTACATTTAGTTCAAAAATCCAGTGAATGCTTCTGAGGCATGCCATTTATGGAGGTAACAAAGGCAAGATCAAGCACAATACACGACTCCTTCAACTAAACAAAATAAGCTTATTCTTGTAATTAAGATTTTTTTCCTTTGACCATTGATTTTTTTTCCAGAAAAAGAATTTTATGTTATGTAAGAAAGGAAAACCTTTTTTATTTTAATTACAAACGCTGATTTTATAAATTAAGGAGAATCTTTTGAGAAAATGAATAAAGACATAACATTATATTAAATAGTTACTATAGATAAATAGTTCCACAGACAGAAGGCAGTCAGAATGAGAAGGCCTGTAAAAAAAAAGTAAAAAAGCCGAAGGTCGGACCCAGGAGGGGTCCACCATATCTCATGGACCTATGATTTTGTTTGGTTTCACAGACAAGGAATATTATACAAGGCAAAAAGATTAACTGCAAAAGCAACGCAAACTAGAAAAAGAAGCATTTAATATACACAAATATTGCGGAGACAGGCGTATATACTAATATATAGTACACAGAGATAGAGGTATAGGTATAGGCCAGTATTAGGGATAGGTAAGGTAAAGGACCTGTGTGGTCAGGCTTTTGACGGCTTCTTTGGTATTGGGTGTTCCACTTCCACGCGCCGCTCCTCCTCCACCATCTTCGTCCTCTGCCACCGGCTTTGTACACGCTATGCACGTAAACATCTTCCTTCAATTCACTTTCAACCTTTCCATGCGACCAAGCAAATGTTAATGAAATACAAGTTGTAAGAAATATTAGCAAATGAAGACACTATCAACTCCACTAAATTTGTAAAAGGAACAAATTGGGTGGATTCTACTAAGCTTATGCTTTCGGTCAAGGGGGTGAGACACAAACATTCTTTCATGTCCTTGATGGGATAGACAACCTTGTATGGGCCCTTATATTAAGACGACAATAAAATGTGAACATGCATAGCCATATTTACATTCAAAGTCATACAACGAAAAGAGAGAGTTTTTTTTTCCAATTCCACCGCATCATTTTACACCCAAAAGAAAAGAAAGGAAAATAGCCCATCAAGGATTGGAAAGAGATGGGCACATGGAAACAAAGAGAGAGGACAGAACTGTTGGTAGTGAATGCAAAAGAAACTAATAAGAAATTGAGATTTGATGTTATGGTTGCGTTTCTAGATTTGCTATTCTTAAAGAAATGGCAACGGGGAGGCTGTTTTTGGAGAAAGACAAAAAGAAAAAAAAGATAAAGAGGTTCAAGTCTCGGGATCAGAGAAGAGCTAGACACAATAATAACAACAGTGAGTCACGTCATAGAAAAAGAAAGAAAACAAAGGAAAGGAAAAAGATTTGAGACAATGGCACAAAGTTGGGTCTAATTAGATAATGTGTGCGCACACATCCTCATTGCTTTTAAATTTTAATGTACGAACAATAAACGTTAGAAAGACATATAGAATGTGCAAGCCGAAGTTTCTGGAAAGAGGAAGATATAAAACTCGTTTCACTGTCATTTTTTATTCAACCAATCCATAGATTAAGAGAAGGATAGATTTTGTTTTGTTTCGCATTTTTTTCTAGTTGTTGGTGGGGCAATAGAAAAGAGAAAGAAATGGAATGACAAATGGATCATAATTATCGAAAACGACATAGCCTTAGGAACGAAGACCCCTCAAAGAGGAAAAGAAAAACATAGCTCTTCAATCTGTTGTTCTAATTTCTTTCTTAGCTGTCTGCTTTATATCTCATTCATCATAATTCTTCAGTCCTTTGTATCCAGATATGCTTAGTTTTGGCTCTGCTTTTACTTCCCTATTTATTTCACTTTCTCTTCTTACCTCTGGATATTGAAGTTTCACCCAATTAACTGCAGGTTCTATGCGCCAATGAAATAAACAAACGCATAAATAGGTTACTGAACAAGCAATATATCAGAGGACTTGGAGACAAATTCTGGAGAAGGTAAACGCATTAAAACGCCTGTTGAAAAGGTAATCACTTGAATGGCAACTTGAAACCTTATTGGGATCTGGAATTTAGTGAATTTTGGGTCCAGATATTTGAATAAGATTGAGAGGCAAGAAAGAGAGAGACAAATAGGAGGAGTAAAGTGCAGCTCTGTTTGGTTGCTGAGAAAAGTCAAAAAGAATAAAACAAAACAGAAGCAAGCAAGAGAGAAAGAATCTGAAATTATTTTCTTTGGCAACTCTAAAACACGCAAATCAAAAATCTTTCATAGCAAGGTGCAAGTGATCAAATAACAAAAGAAGAACCTAATACCAAAAATAATGCAACTTGTTTAAGCGATGAGAAAGTGAAGGAAACAAAACAACGGAACAAAGAACTAAATAAAAGAACAAAGCTCTTACCTTGATCAGTTGCTTCTCAAAAACACACACCCTTCAACGTTAGCTTAAATCTTCAGAAAACAACAACACGCATCAAATGTCAACAAAACCATCGGCTCTTCACAGGTGGATACAGAGCAGCAAACCCTCTGGTACTTTGCGAACGCAAATATTCTGTTCACTGACACGCAGAAATCAATGAAGCAAAGATACACTTACGATTTTTCTTATCAGTGGTGGCTTAGAAAAGATCATGACCGCAATCTCTGTTGCTGCTACACATACAAGACTAGTAGTAGTAGCAGCAATAGTATTGCTGGAAGCTACGAAACAAAACAACAAAGGGGAGAAAAGAAATGGAATGTCGGAAAATTTCTCCGGCAAGAGAAAAAATTGTGGCTGTGTATCCGCGACAAGCTATAAAAAAAACCGGCAAGTTCCGACAGCGGAAGCTGGCGATTGCCTGTGAGAAACAACACTTACAGACAAGGGAAAAGGACAACTTGGGCTTGAGGCATTTATTAGGGAAAAAACATATGGGTTTGACGCCGTCAGTTTTCGACAGTTAAATTTAACGTGAAGCTTAGAATTTTCAATTTTTAATTAGTTTTTTTATATTAAATTAATAAATTTAGATAAAGAGAATTATTTAGGAGAAAAAGAGATAATAATGATATAAACACATGGTCTCGAGAAGTGAGGACATTGAGGACCCACATGTTTCATGTTTGGATGACGTAAGGGAGGGATCTCTTACGTGTAATAGAAGATGTTGATCCAAAGGCTGAGATTGATCACAAGATATTTTGTCAGGTGAAGGAACCATCCCATCAACTGGTCTTTTTTTTAATTATTTAATTTCTCTAATACTCTAAATTTTAGTTAATTGAGAAAAAAGCATTGAAGTGGTGGGAGGATGAGTCGACGAGGCAGAGTGCAGAGGGCATGGCATAATTGGAAGAGAAGCAAAGAGCTTTAATTAATGTGAACTTGTTAATATGACCCATTCACTAAGAAATCCTTTTAGATTTCAACTTTTTTTAGTCTCTTTTTTTAAGAAAGTTATAGTTGGACCCCAATTACTTTACAGATCAAGAATAAATGAGAAACTAACTTATCATTAATTTAATAACATTTTTAATTCATTAATAACTCATTATTTCTTAAGAAACTTAACACTTAAATTGTGATATCTTTTTATTAGAGGATAATTAGCTCTTTTGCTCCAAGGACTAGTGTATTTAATTTATAAGAAAGTCTTTCTTTTGGCAAATAAGGTAGTAGTGATCGTGAGGGTTTAGAAATGTTGAAGAATATTAGTGATCGTGAGGGTTTAGAGTTAAATAGAATATCTTTTTTTTATATATTAAAGGAAAAGAGGATAACAATTTACAACATAAAATCAGGGAAGCTAGGTTTCGAGGAATCCGCAATAAGGAGAAAACGGCACTCAATGGGTGGTGTGGTGAGGTAGGTCACACCAAGGCCAACCGTGACAACGTAATTCACTATCCAATCTGCGCATCGATTGCACTCTCGAAAGATATAGCGATGAGTAACTAGCATGGAAGGTTTTGATGTTTTAAAAATGATTTGTTTGAACACGGATAAGACATCTTGAAAACTTTTCCGTAAATAGTTACTTCTGGATGTACCAAGGTTTTATGGATAAATAGTGTGGTTGGAATGTTGAAGGATATGAATCATACACAACTAATTAAAATATTTATTTTACAAATAAAACCATTGATATTTAATTTGATCTTGAATATTTGCAGCTATGTTATGTTAGTTAACGTGCATTTTATGCAAATGCTTTTTTAATGTTACTGCAATTTATTTCTAAACCTTACCAAGACAAAGTGTAAGAAATTAGCAAGAATGATCTAATTTAACATATCTTATGATGTCCATAGGAAAAGAAACATTTATATATATATATATATATATATATATAAAGCCTAGTGATTGAAAAACAGCGCTCAACTGCATCTATATATTAGGAATTATGTATACTAATTGTGGTGTGCACATGAAAATATGTAAATACTAACTGTTAGCTTTACAATCAAAAGGCAGCATGCATGACGAGTGGATGCTGACACAATACTTGCTTCGCTATATATGCTAAATATTAAGTTACATTTTCATATTTCTTCTGCGAACATTGCAATGTTTGCAACACAAAGCTCTTTTTGAATCAGATGAACTAGCAAGGCTTTGAACTGTGCAAATAAGATAAATTTTGTCAAAGGTAACCAAAACTTCGACACTGCAAAGGATGTAAGGAATCAGTCAAGAAAGTTGAAAATCCAAACGGGAGATCTCTAATCTTGTCGAAAGCTAAGAACAAACAAGAAGTCGGTGGTTTATGGGACATGTCTCATTGTGCAGTGATAAACCAGAGCAAGTATGGTGTGCAACTAAAGAAGCCTTTTCCAATCTTTGATCAGTGATATTGGTACGGTAAAAATAGGTCCATTCGGTCACTGACTAAACCGGCTGTGACCGGTGACTACACATTGGGTCTGTTCTGTTGGGCAGAGTACGTTTTACACCAGAGAGATGTTACTGAGTACTGTTGTCGGTTGTCAGCTCCAACTCTGGAGTTGCCATTTGGTTGCTTGCTTGGCTGTTGGTCTGGTTTGGGTTTGTATAATTGTATGCATGATGTGGATGTGTGTTGTAATATGTATGCATGTAAGTAACATGAAAATAATGTTATTAGAATATGCAGGTCTTGTGCTTTGCTTTTAGCTTTAGCCCACTTCCTTCCTGTGCTCTTGTCCTTCGGCTTTATTCCTGGGGCTAGCCTGTCTTTACGCAAAGAATGCTTGAGGTAGAGGGACAACCCAGACAATAAAAGGAAAAAAACACATACCCCTAATTTACACCCAAATCTATCCATCTTAAAACATTCTTTTTTTGTTTTGTTTACTAGAATTGGCAGTGCGACGTGTCATTGCGTGGATACCTAAGCTTTTGGTAAAAAAAGGTTCTCCACAAGATCGTCTTAGCCAAGAAAAGCATAGTCAAGGTACCAAAAGCATTCAAAACACTCCTCAATGCTCATGCCCATCACTTAGAATTTGTTTTTCTCTTTTTTCCATTTTAGTTTTTGAAACAAATTCAAATTTTAATCACTTTAATTACAGCTTTCTCATTTTATACTCATCTTTTCTCTAGTACCAATGTGTCTAAAGAAAAGATCAACAACGGGAAGATGTAAACACTAATTTAGTAACATTTCAGGTGAGCGGGATCCCTATGCTTTAAAGACCAATCACTCGAATATGATTAGGCTTTAGCAGAAGGATTGATTTCGTCTTGCATTCAGTATCAGCATTAGCATTAAGTTGAATAGAATATCACCTAACTACTATTAATGTAAAGAGTGATGATTTAAAATAATGTGAACATAAAATTACAATATATAATAGAATTAAACTGTAGCTGCAATTGCAGACATGAGATCCAGAATGGAACTGTGAAAGCAGCTGAATAACTTTTTTGTCAAAGTAATATACAAAAGAAGGGAAAATGTAGGAAAGAAGGGAGGCATGAAAGGTAAGGTGTGGGAGATTAGACTTTGTTTTAACGTTAGGAATGTGCGGTCTTGAACTGGTGTGATGATGCAGATTATGGTACGTTGAAAAGTTTGTATTATAAAAGGAACATTCAATCGATCAACTCGATCTTTCAAAAGCAAATCTCTCCGTCTCTCTATCTGAACTGAAGCGGCCTAGCCTTTCCCCATTTCCAATGCCTTTGATTATAACTTTGATTTTGCAATGACTTCCTTTTTCTTCTTTTCTTTGTCCTACGATGAAAAAACAAACCATTAGGACTTACCGCTTCCTTCCCATGTTAAAAGAAGAGACGCAGCTGTACTTTGGTTTAAACTAATTTAATGTTTTAAATTCCATTTACTTTACAAATTAACTTAAAGATGATCTGCAGAGACACATGAAATAATAAAAGAGAAACCAAATCATCCTCGTGATGGTAAATTCAAACTATACACTCCTTACGACCCACCTGCGGAGAAGTTTTATTCGGCTAAAAAGTTGATAAAAGTGATGATCTTATTACAAGGAAAGGAATTCTTCGTAGGAGTTTAGGCAAATAAAACCTATGACTTAGTACGTAGATCAATTTCAAGGGAAGCAGTCTATCTATGGATGTTATAATCAATGCTTTAACAACCATGGCCATGTTCCTACTTTAAGAAAGATCTTTTACTGATGGTCGTATTTGGAGAGCTACAGCTAATTATGTTTCTTCTGTGACAACATTTTGGCCACTACCACCTATCTACCTTTAACCTTTCAATTGATGGTTTAGAGCTGCGGTTGGGGTCTCTCTCGTAACAATTAAAACAAATGTGGAGGACAACAAATGTCAATGCAATAGTCACATAGAGTGTAATGTTACCTAACAAATTTAGGAAGATGAAAAAGACTCGTGTAAACACAAGATATATAAAGGAGGAACAAACTTGTAAACTAAACGATTGATGAAATTGTAACTATTGAAATGGTATTGGATGGCAAACATTTCAGTTCATAAAAAATATCAAATACACTACAACAAAGTTGATCTTTGGCTACAAAAAAATCATAGCTGAAGGTATAAAAATCGTCATTAATATTATTGGCTACGATTTAGTTTCGTCGCTCAAATGTTGTAAATTTTTTTAGTTGAGAACTACAGGCGACATGTTGTAGTAATCATCGCTAATAGTTTTTATTACATTTTATTTTTTTGTAGTCAAAAACTATAGCGATGTTTTGAGGAATCGTCGCCAATAAGTTTTGCTATGCTTTTTTTTTGTAGCTTATAAAAACTATTAACTACATTTTTGGAAACTTGGCTACGATCTTGTAAACGTAAATAAATACAAAAATCGTGGCAAAATTTTTTTAGCTACATTTCAAATATTTTTAGTTACATTTCTAAAAACGTAGGCAAACAATTTTAGCTACATTTATACAATGTAGCCAAATTTTTTTAGCCATGTTTTAACCAAATGTTATACAGTTTTGGAATAAATTATTAGTTACATTTTTAATCCATATTATTGTATATAATGTATTGATATATTTTTATTATTAATTTTTTAAAATTGTAAAAAATAATTGAAATTTGAAGCATTGCATATAAAAAATGTCATTAAATTTCTTAATATACAATATTTTAATTACAACTTCAACAATTCTTATATACAAAATAATAAATACAAAGACTGGTTTATAAATTAATTATAAATACAGATATCACAAAAAATTTCAACATGTCGATAAACCTGTAATAAATATTGTGATTATTGAAGCAATATTTTTAATTAAAATAAACATCGCATAACGTTACCATTCACAACATAAACTCGGCAATTGCATCTTCATCAATTCCGCTATATGAGAAAAAGTATTAAATTTAAATTATAATAAAAACCATAATTGAAATAAAAGAATAAGAAATGTAATTAATACCATTCGCTTTCATCTTCATCGCTCTATAATCTAGGGCCAAATATTTTTTCTAAATAACTTATCATGTTTGGCCAATTTTGCTTGAATATGGCCTCTTGAAGTTTTTGAAGATTGTTTCTTGTGATGAGGTTGAAATATTTGGCTTAGGCCTAAAACCAAGATGTTTGACATAACTAGAACATGTACTGTATGGTATTGCAAATGTCTTCTACATTGACCTTATCCCCTCAGACATTGATTTCTGTAACAACTCTTGCATCTTATTCTAAAATTTTAAAAATAAAATTAATTTTCAATCCAAAATATTATTAGTTATTACTATATAAATAAATGAACTTAAATATTAAATAAAACTTTGTACTTTTATAGTTAATTTCTGCTTATTCTAACATTCACCCTTTACCTTCCTTATAGTGAATGACTTTGTATAGTGTGATCCTATCACTATTGTCCATGTAATTCCTTCTCACTCCATTTTATAAAAGAAAAATCCAAGGCACAATAAATAATATAGTGTCTTTCAATATAATTATAGCTTGTAAACAAAGATCTTACGTATTAATTTCGGACGACTACAAATGATTTGGACCCTCGATTGTAAGATGTTTTCATTTTTCCTCTATTGACTTTTGCCTTCTCACAATTTTCCTAAATAAAGAAAAAAAAGATTAGGCAGTCATTAAATCATCTAACAAGATTAACGGAAGCAAATATGAAGGGAAAGAAAACAAACTTGAACTTTGGCGTCAATCTAATAATCACATAAATTATTCCAATTTTCTTGAGACATTCATTCTGGAACATGTTTTTGTGCCTCTACATTTGAAGGAAAATATTTATAAAACTGATGCAACTTATAATAGTGATCCTTGGTCCTTTATTCAATAATAAAGTCACACAATTTGAAACATCGCTCTCGATATCGACAATATTCAATTTCAGCTATGACCAATAAGTAAAATTATAATTAATCTTAAAATAAATGAAACAATATTACATATAGTTAAATATATTGAAAAATTACCACAGCTTCTTCCAAAGCATTTTCAAGTAAGTTATCTTCCTTCAAGTCCTTAACATGCTTCAGGTACGGTAATTCTATTCTCGAAATAATCCCAACTCACTTGAGAATTTTGTAGATTGGATCTTGTCTACAAGACGACCTTGTTGAGTATCAATATGTATTGACAACTTGCTATTCATTATAACATTCATTTATTGCAATTCATAATCTCTAGTTTTACCTTTACATCGTTTTTTTAATACTGGCATCAGAACCTGACAACAAATCAATAACGATAAGGAAATAATAGAATATATAAATATATATTTGAGCATAAGTCTATTTGTAGGTGTTAAAAATTAACAAACCTAAACTAGTTGATTCATTATTGTTTGAGGCAAAATGAAGTTCTGTATGACTGATTTTATTGGTAGATGAGGTAGAATGTTGTTTTTGGCTAGGAATTGAATTGATGACACCAACTGATTGATCTGGTTAAAGCTGTAGATCCCTCTATTCTACATTTTCCATACCTGTCACCTTCTTCCTTTTTTTCTATCAGATGCTATTATATTGGATACACATATAAAAAAACATAAATTTCAGTAACATTCAATCATCATTACCAACATACATTTAATAATTAGCATTACTCACATTAACATAACTCAATCATCAACAATCTACATTAACATAAGTTAATCATTAATAATACGTATTAACATAAGTCAATCATCAATTATACGCATTAACCTAAGTCAATCATGTTGTTTTATGCCCTACAGTCAATCGCTTTGATTGTAGTTTAATGACAAATTATTTAAAGGTATTCTTTATCTTGTATATGTTTAGATGTATATGATAAAGTTTATGGGATACTTGTACATTGCAAATGACATTATAATGAGATTCATATTGCATTTATGTATTATTACTAAATGTTCCTAGTCATTGTTCTATTAAGATTGGAGATTAATAGAACGTAAAAAAACTAGCACACGTTTTGTTTTTCCTTATGAAGGAAGTAGTCGATCTTATAAGCTAAAGTATAGAGATACTTAAACAAACATGTGGGTGCTTACTAGAGAACAAGTTTACTAAACAGACCCGATATTATAAATTCATTTGGAACATTGTTTATATGTCTATGGAATTCTCATTGTGATGATTGTAAGTGATCCTTTGACATGAGGTCATCAAAAGTTATCTTGTATGGGGATTGCTATGTTTTGATACTACTTCTGATCTATTTAATCATAGGTCATTTAATCGGTAGTTATTGGATGTAGCATGAACTATATAGAGATAGTTGAGTGATCAAGATATGATTCATCACCCTAAAGTAATTAAGGAGAATATTTCGTTGCTCTCGATTAATATTGATTTAAGAAATCCTTGGCCAACGTGAAATGATGCTTTGTAAATAGTTTACAAATGTCATTAATTGAATCGATAGCTAATGGTGGAGAACTAATATGATTAGACTCAAAATAGAGTAAACATTAATTCCATGCTCTATATTTAATTGGACCATTTTATGATGAAATGATTGAATTATATAGAAAAATTATGTACGGAAAGGTTAGTCAAAACCACATTGACATTCCTACATATTTAAGTGGTCATGATGTGTTGCTAGACTCCAATCTTAATCTATGATTATAAATTGTTTAATCGGAGAATTAAAGATAAATTAAAAAAGTTTTAATTTATCTAATTTTAATTCATAATTAAAATTAGATTTTATAATTATCGGCAACATATTTAGGAACCTAATGGGTCTTACATATAGAATGGGTTGAAGAGAGCAATGTTAATTTAATCAAGTTAGATTTGATTGTCAAGTTTGAGAAACTTTATGATTAAATATAAGATATATAATAAATAAAGATCAATATGAGATATTGAATCTAATATGGGCATACTTGGTATTTAATTAGAATTATTTGTAATTCTAATTAAAGTTTAATCGAAATTAGAATTTAATTTCAATTAAATTACTAAAACATCCAAAACTTATTATAAATAGGCTTAAGCTCTCTGGAGTTAGCACTTCTTGCTTAACCCTCTTTGTAAGAGTTTCAGAGTTCTCTCAACCTGTTCTGTGGATACCATTAGAGGTCGGACACTTGTGCGGATCTGGTGGTTGAGACGGATCAATTTCAAAAACAGTTCGAGAGATACAGCAAGATAAAGATCAAGCTTCTAAATAAGGTACAAATTAAGTTATCGCTTTTTATACAATTAAATAGATCTTGGTTTTTGAGAAACCAAAAGTCACTAAAAAGTTTCGTGATTATTTCGTTGCATTTGGGATCAGATCTTAATCTGGTTTACCAACAAATCATCAACAATACGCATTAATATAAGTCAACCATCAATAATACGCATTTTACATAAGTCAACCATCAGTAATATGAATTTAACATAAGTTAATCATCAACAATACGCATTAACATAAGCCAACTATTAATAATACGCATTAACACAAGTCAATCATCATTGATCACACTAACATAACTCATTCATCAACAATATGCATTAACATAAATATTACCAACATTCCATTTGAAACAATATAAAGAACGCTTTTATTACCCTCAATCATTATGATCAATATCTTGAAATTCAAATTCATTAATTGCATTATGATTCGACTCTTCATTGCTATTATACTCGGCCAAAGCATCATCATTGTCATATAATTCATCCTTAATATAGTCTTTATCTCTTTGTATGACAAGATTGGCTTACACTTCATTTGCTTCTAGTATATTGGGATCAACATCTCTCCTATGGAATGATGATATGTCTGCATCTTCTATTTGTAGGGCTCCATTATTCAGATCCGATTTAATCTCTTGATATATTTCATCACCATCTTCACCCATTGAACCATTTTCCCTTTCACAAAAATAAAAAAATTAAGTATTGAAACTTTTGAACAACTTTCCAATTGCTACCCAATACAGTGTTATTGAGGTAGAATACTTGCTTCACTTGATTTGCAAGCACAAAAGGTTCATTATCATATCATGTGTTACTAACATTGATGCTAGTAGTATTGCCATTCACGTTTATGTTCATCCCTTTATCACTAAGATTAAACCATGTGCATCTAAATAGAACAACCTTTTTATCCTTAATGTAATGTAACTCTATTATTTATGAGATGACACTGTAAAAGTCAACTAAATCATCCTTATGTTGTCCCTCAACATCAACTCCATAATTTTGGCTTCTAAGTCAACTGTCACAATCTTTTGTGTGAAATCCAAATCCATTAACAATGCAACTCGTATATTTTTCCCACATATATGATGGCCACATGCCAAAACATATAATGTTGTTGTTGCATCTAGCAATTTACAATTATGTAACCATATCATCTGTAGAAAAAAAAATAATCTGAAGTTAATCTCACCTGTAATTTTCATTTGTTTCATTTATTTATAGTATTCCATGAATAACTTACTCGAGTCTTAAAGCATGATGAGAAGTTAATGTTGTATCTTCCTTCAACTTAACAATCCTTTTGTTTCTAATCTCATCTTTATGTTCTCTATTTAGAAAAGTAAATAGATATTAGAAAACACAGGTTGAATGCTATATTTAAATATGAAATAGTGAACGAGAAGTAATATACATACTCTATATAGAAACTGATTTCCTCACAATTGTTTAAAATATACCGATGACCAATTTTGAGTTCCTCTTTAGTTAACTCCACATATTTTCCTGTTCTAAGTAACCTTACTTTTTGGGAGAAAATTAACAAGCCACCATTTTAATCAAAATCAAAGTTATGTTTTTCTCTTTTATGCTTACAAGTATGTATTGATTGTTAGAATATTTAATGGCCCATGTAACTTATAGTTTGAGTCCGATGAAAAGGACCCAAGATGATGTTTATTGGGTATTAAATAATGGGGCCTCAAATGGTTCAAAGGCTCTTTTCCTCTCTTTTTTAATGGTTGGTGAAAGGATATATAAGTTTTTAGAAACTTATCAAAGATTAATCTGCACCATTGAAGATACAAATCAAAGAAAGAAGAAGAGAGGGAATTAAATCCTTGCAAAAACCATCATGGATACAGGTACGCCAAAATCAATCGATCCAATAATTGTCTAACAATTCGTATCAGAGCCACAGTATTGCATGATTTGTTTTCTACCATGTATCGTTTCGGTATGATTGTGTTTCTGTTTGTTTTTGTATGGACGGAGTGTTGCATGATTCTGTATTTTTCATGGCATTGTTTTCTTCGTTTACGAAAAAGACATAGAAATACAGACAATGTTTTCTTGTTATTTTCAAATGTTAATTAAACTCCATTCTCAATGCATAAACAAAACAAAATATGAATGGATGATTATGGATGGAAGGTATAGAGTAAGAGTAATAAATAGTAAAGAGACCATCAAAAATACAAAAACCAAACGTCGATCCTCTGTAATGTTGACAAGAGATGCTCTTGGTAAGGCTTGGGGTGGTTTTTGGTATGAAGAGCAACAGTATGAAGAGAAACCAAAAGTATAAAAAAAACGAAACTAGCGTTGCACACGCCTTAACTTCCAGAATGGACCAGCGACAGGCACGTGCATAAAGCGACAAGAGCGTGCTATGCACGTGCCTGTCGCTTTATATATTGTTGGACCCCAATCCTTTTATATAGTCAATAAGCATGCTTAATTTTTTTATTTTGAGATTTAGCTTGAAATTTCCTTTTAGTTAGAATAATTTGAGGTTTATAGTGCTTAGGTGGATGAAGATTAAATGGTGTGATTAGTTTAAATTAGAATTGTTTATGTTGTTAGAATTCAAAAGAATAAGATGGTGTAAGGGCAATTTAGGTAGATCACAAATGTTTATAAGGCTTAAGGCTTTTAAGGAAGGCTAGTTTTGGTCCTTTAAGCTAATTAAAACAAGTAAGAAAGAAGCTAATGGGCTAGTGGCCGTATGAGAGAATGAAAGCCACGCAAATTGCAAGGAAAAAGAAGAGACTTAATAAAAACTACGTAGTTTTGATATAGGTTTTAAGTTAAGAAACAATTTCCCTAAGTCTTTTAAAGGAACACTTACGAAACTACAAGAGAAAGAAAAGAAAGGGGGGACTTTCGGTTGGAAGAAGAAGAAGAAGAAGAAGAGGAAAAAGGTTAGGGCTTTGGTTTATCTTACCTTAGAAAAGAAAATTGGAGAGTTTCTTTAAGAAGAAAAAGGAAGAGGAAGAGTTTAATCCTACATTGGAGGCAAAAGAAGCAATTGCGTGGGAGGTTTAAAGGTAAGAGACTTTTCGAAAATTAATGGTTTTAGAGATGAGTTTTGGTGCTAATAGCTTAGGATAGGTATGGGTAAGGTTATATAGGTTAAATTTCATGTTTTCTTTTCCTAAGAATTGCCAATTTTGTTATCTCATATTAATATGGGATTATTATGCTTGATGAAGGTCAAGAGAGGCCATTGGAGTTAGAG
>JAOTIZ010000005.1:11886581-11928125 GCA_027123425.1 Erythroxylum panamense
TTTACTATATGCAATGCAACAATCTAGCATGTCCCAATTTACCAATATAACCCTCCCATCGGTGACGGGATGCTACATTTAACCAGTTATATTGACTTATTGATGTCCATTAATAATCTTAGACATGTGTCAAATGTGAAAAGAACATTCAAATAAGAAGTCTTTTATTCTTAAAGATGTCAGATCACTTATTAACTATGACATATGCTCCAGGTTTTATTAATCTCTAAGAGTGAGTGACAAACTTAGAATGTGCTTTTGTAGGGGACTTTTGGCACGCTAGAAAATTAAATTTCAATGAACTTTTCTTCTTTTATATTTTGTTAATTGTATATAAATTCATATAATTTTTCATTTTCTTATTTAATTGTACACTCTGATTCTATATTGACTATATCTATGACCTATTTTTGTTTCTATGGCATTTTTAATAAAGTTGTTAATATTAATTCATCATAAAATGTTAATGTGGCAACTATTTTTTGATACCAACAATGAGCTTCGGTGGGAGGTATCTTGTAGAATCCTCCTTCTTGAATATCAAATCGGTGCACAACAAATTTATTCACTAAAGTCTAATTATTGTTTGCCTTCACTAGCCGATCTTCTTTTTCCAAGTATTTAGTCTCATTCGAGTTAGCTCTCTTTCTTTATTCTCTGTATGTCAATTTTTGTTAAGAAGCTATTGGATGAATGTGTGATTGTATATATTATGTGTTGTGTAAAACTTGCTCTCATCTTCAAGAGAATGTAGATGCAAATAGAGACGGTGGCAATATCCCGATGGTCTGTACAGAATTAGGAAAATTAGTTGTTTTGAAATAGTTATCAATTGTAAAATCTATGTATGTTCATTGTGATGATGATGCAGTCATTCAATTGGGTATGCATGTGTTCGAATTTAGGTTTCTTATATTGTTTTATTTAGCTTTTTAAGTTTTTAGGATTTAATTTTTCTAAGGATTATGAAGAAATTATTAAGGTGATTGTTATATACTATTTGTTCCTTGGGTAAAAAACATAATACTTGGGGTTTATCTAATTCACTGTTCCATACTATATTTGGGAAAACCTTCAATGTATCTTTTGGAAGTTTAGTTAAAGCCAAGAAGTCGCTGGAAGAGGTTGTCAATAAACTATCTCATAGGGGAAGATCTTTGTCTATTTCAATTGATGCCTTTAACATGCAAGGACTCTTCTTAAGAATCCAAACATAGGGAATTCTTTTACCTTACCTGTTAAGTCTCATGTCACTTGAAATCTAAAAAAATAATTATATCTTTCTCTTCGATGGAATAGGCGTGAAATTTATTATCTTTTTCTCTTTAGTTATTGTTTTGTTTGTAATAATTGTTAAAGTTGTAACTAAAATCTTGAATTACTTACCATATATCATTATTTATTGCTTTGTCTGTAAGAATCATAAATCATTATATTAATTATATAATGATATAAATATTAAATAAAATATATAAATAAAATAGACAGAGCATGTATGTTAAAACTATTTGAAAATTTTGTAACACCATATAAAATTATCAAATCATATATTCTAAAAGAGAAAAAATAAAAAAGTATAAATCTATGTAATATTATATAATTTTGAGTTTATAGTTTCGTAAAATTTTGAAATGACATTGTTGTTAGCTAAATTTATTTTTAGACTTAAGAATTTTTTTAATAATATTGAATTTGAATTTTATCAATATGATGTTCATTCGAAAAATGATTAATTGAAAGTTAGTGAATTCATAATTATAAATAAGAGAGTTATTTGGTTTTGAAGAATTAGAGAGTTATTTAAGCATATGGTGACGATTATTAAAATCATCGCTAAAGGATAACCCTTTGGGTACTACATTAGCAAAACATCGACAAAGGACAAGCCTTTTGCGACGATTTCAAAGTACATCTACAAAGGCTTACCTTTTGGTGGCGATTTTACTAAATAGTCGCCAAAGACTTGCCATTTGGCGATAATTTTAGAAAACGTTGCCAAACAATTACCTTTTAGCGATGATTTTTAAATCAAAGGCTTACTGTTAGCTACGATTTTAAAAATGTCACAAAAAAAACATAACCAAAGGGTTACCTTATTGTAGTATTAGTAGTAAATGTTTGGAACTTATGTTAATAAGATTCAAGTAACAACTAACATTAAACTAAAATTAACTATAGCTAGAGTTGAAATGACTTTTATTAAGTTTAGGGTTGATTACATTTGAATTCCCTATTATTTGTAACATTTATTATTTTGGTCATTAAAGTTTAGGAATTGTTATTTGAATCCTTACACTTTCAAAAAGCTATCGTTTATCAATCTTTCGTTTATCTCCACCGAAGAGGGATTGACAAAGTCTTCCTAGATAATTGTAATTTGGGATAGGAGTTTATATGACTCAAGGCACAACGTTGCCATTTAAAGAAGAGCCAAAATTATATTTAAACCTTAATATTTACATCAAAATTTAATTTGAACCATAACATTAATAACATTTATAAAACATTCATAAAACATTAAAAAACAAACCTTAAGGAAAAGCTAATTGCGGCCACGTCATATACGGTTTGCTTTTTGTTTTTAATTTTACATATTAGTAGGTGACGTTTCTTTTTATTTTTAAACAAAAGTGGTCCTACGACTATATATAAAACTTGTCGTTTTTTCATTCTTCTCCTCCTCAAACGATTGTTGTTCATGTGGTGCTAAAATCTCAAAGTAAATATGCATCGTAGATAATCATTTCCGAGTTCGGATTCTCTATCTAATTTTATGATATTTTATTCTGTTTTATAAATCTCAACCATTTAATTATGTAGGTCCTGCACAGGTCTCACATAAATGAACGCAAGATCTGCATAAATAAATGACTGAGATTCATGAAACAGAATAAAACACAATAATATTGAATATAAGATCATGTCCCATCATTTCCAACCACCTTTATCTCATCCTTCTCGATTGGCTTAAATCTCTAAATTGTCATTATGTAGAACCTAGAGGCCAAAACATCTAACAATACGTACACATCCTACACATACATACAGAAAGAGTAGCGATGAGTGAGAAAGTGATGAGATGACAGAAAGTGCGAGAGAGAGAGAGCGGAAATTGTCGTGCGCCAGGTGTTTGATGATTACTATGTTATTTGAAAAGAACTATGTGGCCAGTAGTGACTGCTTTCTAGTGACAGAAAAGTTGCTAAAGTGCACTGGTGGTGATCGGAGGGAGTTAGTGTAGTAGAAACAAAACACAGAGTGGTTTGTGGGTAGGGGACATGAAGTATATGGGTGGTGGATTGAATTGATTGAGTGAATTGAAGCCTACGTTTATCTATCGATTTTTTATTACAAAGTATTACGTCACAGGCTCTAGAAACGTAACACAGAAAGATTATGCATGGTTTATGCGTCAAAACATGCATAGAAAGATTAAATTATATCTGAGAAATGCAACGCAAAACCTATAGGTCCTGGAGTGAAATATCATCACAGTCAGTCACACACACTCGTTTTCTATTCACATGTTAACGTTAACATAAAATTAAGCACTCTCCTTGCCATGGGATGCCCGCAACCAGCGATCCACCTTCCTACTCCTACTGTTTATCCATTTTCCTTTCTTGAATACCCTTTCTCTCTATTTCAATCATCCTTTAAATATCTATATATACCCCACTCGTGCAAAACCTCGCAGTTGCGCTTTGTTGAGCCCATAACCGCAATATACCGTACATTTCCCACTTTTGCTACTTATCTGTTCCAGTGGAAACAAAACACAGAAAGTGTTTACTGTGTGTAGGGCTTTAACGGCTGAGCTTGACTATCAAACAAAGCCAACTTCCACAACCACTCGCTTAAAACTCTTTGGCTTCAACGTCTCAGAAGACGAAGACCTCACGGGACTCCACCTCCTTCCCCTCCGGAGCTACCCCAACCGCCACCTTCGGTGAAAACATAAAATACGACTGCCAGGACTGTTGCAGGGAATTCGCCATCTCACAAGCTATTAAAAGGGTGAGTTTTATTTGTGTCTGATAAAAAAGGATTGAGGAATTGGACTAAAAAACGGTGGGTTTTATATATAATTGTAGGAACAATTTTATTTAAAAATACAATGGCAGTCCGCAACTGGTGAGTCCTATTAATATGCGAAATTAAAAAAATCCACGTCTTATATGATGCGCTATTTAATTGACAAAGGATACTTTGTTAGATTAAGGTTTATGATTAAAAATTTTGATAATAACTATATAATATTTTAAAATTTAAATTTAATTTATTTCCTTGTATAATTAACGGTTATTTTCTCAAAAGGAAATAAAATCATAAGAAATACGCTTTCATTTTTGTAAGAACCTTCATTATGAACTTATCTTATTAGAAATGGTTTATCCGAAATGATGCTATTAATTATGAAGGTAGTATATTAGCCCAATGATTATCGGAAGATTTTTGACAAAGATGACATCAAAGTTATTCAGATTTAAATCCATCCAGTTGATTAGAGATGCAAGTGAAACAACAGCTAGTTGAATAAATTGACTATTTAAAGAAGAGCAACAATACTTGTAAAAAGAATGAACATACTAAGACTTTCGAAACATTTAAGCAACATCTATATTTTTTAGAATTAGGTCATTCCTATTATGCCTTAGAAAATCAAATTACTTTATCAAGAGAGAAACTGTTATTTTATTTTTCTGTAAGTTTTTAGAATCTTGTTATACACTTTGAGTGTGAAAGGTTAGAGAACCTTGAAAAATATGTACGCGTGAGCTTGGAGTCAGATTTTTATAGTCAAACACTCAAGTTGGATACTTGAGGAATGTATGTAAACTTGGGTTGTAAGCCGAACTAGTATAAAATGACAATGTCCTTATTCTCTCTCTCTCTCATTATCTTTTATATTTCTGCATTTTATTGTGTGTGTGTTCATTTCAACAAGAGACTTCTTTATTTTTATAATAGATCCCTCTTATTTTCAACTTACTGACGGTTTCTTTTAGTTTTAACAGGCGTCTTTTATTTTTAAATTGTTTTAACATGATTCATTATTCAATAGGCTCCTTTCGTTTAAGCAAGATCCTATTCCACAAAAGGCTCTTATCGCCTAATAGGCTCCTGTCATTTAAAAGACTTTATCATCTGACAGGCTCTTACTATTTTTGTTCGTTAACTAAGATGTACTCAATATACGAATTGAAAGAACTTACAAAATTTTTACAAGTCACATTCAATTCTGCTTTATCATAATTTTCATTAAGTTTTTTGTTTTTGTAGTAGGGTCTGTTTTAAACGTTTTATAAACATTGAGATTCAACTCAAATTCTCCAAAACGTTAAGGTTCAACCAGAATTCTGATGCAAACGTTAAGGTTTAAAATACACTTTTGGCCTTTAAAGAAGGGACGAACCACAAACATCTCTATATTATAGATATTGTATGTTAAATTATTTGCCAAATTACACAATTATTTGATATTTCATACTAATAAATATTCCAACGTTGGTCTTTTATGTTTAATTGTAACTGCTAAACACAGGATGATCAAACAACTAAATTAGAAGTACAAGCTTGAAATGTTTAAGAACTTGGAATTATTGATGAACTAAACACCTAAAATAAATAAAAATAAAATATTTTATTGAAATAAAAATGTACTAATGTTTGTTATTATATAAAGAACTAATTAAAGTTTAAATATTATTTTTAAAATATTTTAAAATTATCTTAAACAAATTTCTTTATCTACACTAAATTACTAATTAATAATTTTTAATTTTTAAATATAATTTTTAAAATTTAAATAAAATTCCCATTACAACAGAACAGACTATTAGCTATGCTTTCTTTGGCGACGAATTAAAAATTGTTGTCAAATTTGGACTTTTGGCAACAATTTTAAAATTCAGCGCACGAAGTGGTGGTTTTGATGATGTTACATAATATTGTTACTAACAGAGTTTATTTAGCAACGAGTTTTTGGAGTTGTCACGAAAAATGCCTAATTTTGTGACAATTTTCGAATTTCGTCGCCAAAGGTTGTACTTTTGGCTACAATAATTGAAATGTCACAAAAAAACACGAACTTTTTGCAACAGAATATGTAATTTGTTGCCAAAGGTAAACTTTTTGCCACTAATCCTTTGATTCGTCACCAAAAGTTGATATGAAAAAATTTATAATTAATTATGTTAAATTGATAATTTTTTAGTAGTAAGTGTGCTTAATAATCCTAAGGTTAATTATAATTGACATTTATATATGATTTTTCATATTTTTTTCATTTGCCTTCTTTACAAATTTGTTTAAATATATATACAATTAATGCATTAAAACTCTAAAAAATTATGTTTTTGGATATTAAAAAACTAAACATGCGTAAAATTTTAATAATAATAAGATAAAAATAATAAATTTAAGTTAAATAATATTCTTAAATCTAAAAATTGTAAAATGTTTTCAAAGTTTTAAACATATTGTTAAAAAACACATGCATGATAGGTAATTTAAATTTTGGAAAGTAAATATTTTTTGGACATAAAAAGATAAACATACCTAAAATTTTAATGCTAATAAGATCAAAATATCATAAATTTAAGTTGACAACTATTCTTAATCATTAATATATATATATTTGAGTAGTACAAGATGTTAATTAGAAGTTTAACAATTTTTACAAACAAAATAATAAATAAAGTTTAACTCCTAATATTCCATTGAACATGAAAAGAAATAATTTTTTGGATTCCAAGTGATATTAGAGTCCGAAGAAAAGGTAAAGGGATTTCTAATATCTGGATTCCCAAGAAGCTCTTTACACGCTTTAAGCCATCAATTGAAACAGTTAAAGATCATCCCTCAGGGTTTAGTGAATTAACACCCTCTTCCAACAACTTCTTTGCTTTAACTAAATTTGCAGAAAACACAGTGAATGATTCCCTAGATCCAGTATGGACGATGGTATTAGAAGAATCACAAGTACTAAACATTTCAGCTAATGAGCAAAGAGAATAGAATAATCAAAGCTAAATCAAATGGTATTAGGAAGTCAAATTCAAACACATGAATACCCGACTGATAAACTCCATGATCGTCACGATGAACAGACATAATTTTTGCAATTGACCACTGTTCTAAAACAATTGATTTCCTTAACCATATATGAACCATTGGGACATCACCACTGCTTCCATTTCCATCTATGTTCTTTTGAAGATTGGAGGACGCTTAACACAACATATAGTATATACAATCAAATGTTCATATAATAGCTTCATAACAGAAAATGAGATACTGATAATAAAGAAAGAGAGGTAGTTTGGATGATACTAAGAACCTTAAAGAAGAAGATCGGCTATATAAGGCAATCAGTTATTAGTGTATGAAGAGAGGATTTGTTCTGCATTGATTTGTTCTTCATTAAGGACAATATTGAGACATTCCTCCCAGTGAAGCTCATTTCCACTATTAGAAACTAGTCGCCACATAGACATTCCGTGATAAGTCAATACTAACAGTTTAATTTTGAAAAGTAAATAGAAGAATTCTTATTTGAAAATTCCAATATTCTAGCAATGTTAATTTTGTGATCTATCATATGACACTACTTCATATGATGATAAGGTTGAGATGCACTTGGGTGTGTGTGTACTATGTTTAGGGGATGCATAAACATCCCTTGTAGCTCTGAAATATGATTGCTTCTATGTACATAAACATCTCTTATAGAATCCTCTAATAAAAATGGCTGTGTAATTGTGGTTTAACGTACCATGGTGTTTATTTAAATTCAAACTTAATTTATGAACTTGTATTGATTAATGGAGAAGTCTTGACATTAGAAATTCACTTATAATTATAGACAATCCTTACATAATAAACCCTTAGGATGATATATATAGGTTGAAAACCCGTGATGTAACTCCCATGAGGCTAATTGGTGATATATTCCACGAGCCTAAAAGTAATAGTGAGAACTTGCTTTTTCAATTTATGTGGTGTAACAATGCCACGTACCATAGTGTTTGTTTCAATTCAAAATTTTTAAATGAAATTGTACTAATTAATGGTTATGTTATATAGAAAGAAGATTGCTTTTAGTAATTCAGTTATTTACTTTTAATTGTATAGCTAGATAGACAAAAGTTGGATGTATCATCAGAAATTGTCCACTGAATACTTAGAAGGACTTAAGAGTTTCATGTAATTTGCAAAGTATCAAATGGCTGATGAATATCGTATTTGTTGTCCATACATAGATTGCTTAAATATCAACATTCAAAGTCAAGATGTGGTATACAATCACTTGCTAATCCAAGGCATAGATAAATTCTATATTCCATGGCTTTATCATGGCAAACATAAGGAATCAAGTTGTAGTAGAAGTGTCCATACAAGTTTTGGTGATAGTAACAATAATGATGATGATGATGATGATGGGATTGACAAGATGTTAGAGGATTATAGGAATTATACAAAGACCATGAATGAAATTGGTTTGCCTAACATAAATGGTAAAATTACAAAAGATAATTTTGGGAAGTTATTGAAAGTTGCTTAAGAAGAATTACATACAAGGTACTCAAATTTCTCACAATTATCTTTTGTTTTCAAGTTGTTTCAATTGAAGGTCTATAATAAATAGGGTAACAAGTCTGTTGACATATTGATTGACGTGCTAAATAATGCATTACTTGTTGGACACAAATTGCCCAAATCTTATTATGATGAAAAGAAATTGTTATGGGACCTTGGATTAGGATATATATCAATAAATGCTTATAAGTATGATTGTGCTATATTTTAGAAGGACAGTAAAGATCTTGAAGAGTGTCCCATTTGTGGTACATCAAAAGGAAATAACAACATTATATTCTTTGGCATGTGGGTCTCATATGTGTGAGAAAAAAATATACAGGTTGCATTGATAATGGGGTTAGAGTTCATATACAAGATCGAGATAGTCAACTTAGAAGCCAAAATTGTGGGGTTGTTATTAAAGGATGTCATGAGATGATTTTATTGACTTTGACAATATCATCTCTGAAATAATAGAGTTGCATTACATCAAGGATAAAAAGATTGTTCTATTTAAGTGTAAAAAGTTTAATCTTATTGACATGAAGGTGAATGGGAATATTACTAGCGTCAATGTTAGTACGACATGGTATACTAATGACCCTTTTGTCTTTGCAAATCAAGTGAAGCAAGTTTTTTTCCTTAACAATACTGTATTGGGCAACAATTGGAAGGCTGTTTAGAAGTTTTAACATTAAAATCTCTTCAATTTTTTTGTGAAAGGGATAATGGTCTAATCAATGAGGATGGTGATGAAGTATATCAAGAGATTGAATCGGAGTTGAATAATGAAGCCATTTAAAATAGAAGATGCAGATATATCATTATTCCATAAGAGAGATGTTGATCCCAATATAGTACAAGTGTATGAATTACAAGCCAATCTTATCATAGATAGAGAAGAAGACTATATTGAGGATGAATTATACGACAATGATGATACTTTGGCCGAATATAATAGTGATGAAGAGTCGAATCATAATGTAATTAATGATGATGATTTCAAGATGTTGATCATGATGATTGAAGGTAAAAAAATTGTTGGTTATATGGGATTGTTGTTTATATTGTTTGAAAACTGACAAGCCACAATTAATTATCTTATGATTAGCCATCATTAAAATAAGATAACTAACTTATGATCAGCAATTCTACAACCTATTAATTGTTCTCCATCATCCAAGGACAATCATTTATATGTAAAAGGAGGTTTTAAAGTATTGATATCCATTTATAAAATTAATTGTTTACAAATATATAAGAGGGGAGTATTTGATTTTAGTTTTTTCCTAGAAATTTTGTAAAAGCAATGTATTTCATTATCCTTAATTCATTTATCTTTCAAATATATATATATAAGAGGAGAGTTTGACATTTTGTTTGAAGTTATTTTTAAGTTTTATTTGTACCTAATGTGTTATAAGTAGTTAAAATTCACTTGGAGTAAAGGTTGTGTATAAGATGCTTTTAGTTATGCTGTGAAGTATATATAACTTTGTTCATAAGCTAAGATCATTGAAGCACTTCTTATTACTATGTTAGTTTAAGTAGTTCTTATTACTATGTTGGTTGAAGCAAAAATGCCTCCCTTGTATAAAATGCACATCACTAAATAACTTAATACTTACTTTCTTATTAACTTTCATTCTATAAGCATGTAATAAAATTTGTAAAGAGTTGGTAACAATAGTACCAATACATGTAACCAATTCCTTATTGACAGAAACTACAACCATATTAATTCTGATTTCTGAAATACGATTCAAAATTTTCTTTATATTTGTTAGATGTGTTATTTAAAAAAAAGAAAAGTTAAGACTTGTAGGGTTTTTTTTAAGTTATACATTGTTTCTTTTAACCAATCATAAAATGATGGCTTCTCGTAAAGATCTCTCCAACTCTGGAGAATCATAACAAACATCAAAACAATAATATATTAAAAATTAAAATTCTAAGGACTTAAGGTGGAGAGAAACACAAGGGATGAAGAATAGCAAACTGAGCATGGTGTGTATATACATAGTAGACAAAATTAAATGAGCAATAATTGACAACCTCTGGTTTGGCATAAAGAGAAGTAGGAGGGTATGTCATAGCCACAACCTTAGCCATAGCCATAGCCACAACCTTCATATACCAAATTTCATACAATTAACAAATCATGAAAAATAATGAACAAAACAAATAAGAAATGTTTCTAATGTGATTCAAAATGTGAGGCCAAAGATTCAATCATCTTTGATTATGATTTGTTCATATTTTTTCAATTGCTTCGAAATGATATAAAGAAAGATTTACAAGTTCTTTATGTTGTTATTCTAATTAGTTTTATTTTATATTGGAAAATCATTAATAAATCATTTAATAATATCATTATAGATATTCAATATAATGGCACCTAGCTGAAATAAAGGAAATAAGGTGGCAACTAGCGAAGATGTTCCTCTCTCATAACAACCAGATCAATCTGACCCTATCTAGTAACAACAACCAACTTCATCCACCAATGAAGCTAGTCAATAACGACCTTTATTTACCTTAACTAGTGTTGAGGGATCTTCAGGGCTGTTAATCTTTACCACCTATAATTACACTTATCCTTAAATATATATTTACATGTTTAATGCTTTTTTTCTTATCATTATTTTTTTTGTCAGGTTCCAATACCTGCATTAGAAAAGAGGTAGAGGTATCACTAAAGGTTTTGAGTTGCAATGCATGAATGTTGTAATGAACAACAAGTTGTATGTGCATATTGATATCTTACAAGGTCGCCCTGTTGATGAGATCCAATCAGCAAAATTGTGCAATGAGTTAATAGTCATTGTCAAGACTGAATTACCTTGCCTTCAGCATTCAAAGCAGTTGAAGGAAGACAACTTGCCACAAAATGATCTGGACAAAGTTTTGGTAATTTTCAATTTATTTAATTATATACATTTTTTTTACTAATTTAAAGACTAATTTCACTTTTACTTGTTGTTCATATATGAAGCTTAACATCGTTGATATTGGAAACCCTGAAGTTTTAAGCTATGTGAGTTCACTATTGAAACAAAGGGTGATCATTATTATCGACTATATAAATACTACAAATCTTTTCCTTTAGATGAGGAGGTAAGGAGACATCTTCCTGAATGGGTGACTCCAAATAACTGGAGTCAAATGTGTGATTATTGAGCCCCTGCCAATGTTAAGATTTGTCTTCTTTCTTTTTACACTTGCTTCAATTAATCTTGTTATACAATTTAATGACTATTTCTTTTCTTTATTTAGGAAATATGTGAGAAAGCCAAGGCTAATAGAGGAAAAAGGAAAACTTCTTACAACCAAGGCTCCAAATCATTCGTTGTTATACGAAATGAATTTGTAAGTTCTTTATTTAGAAGTTATAACTATATAAGTAAATACAATATTATTTATTGTGTTTCAATTCTTTTGTTTTCATAAAACATAGGAAAAGAAACTACATGGATAGGAGTGTGATAAGATCACAGTCTATAAACTGACACACTATAAGGAAGGTAAAGGCTGGATGTCTAAAGAAGCGTAGAAAAATTATGTAAGTATAATTTTTATATTTTTATATTTATATAGTACTAACTAAAAATATTTGAATTAAATATTAATTTTTTTTAAATTTTAGAATAAGAGACAAGAGTTATTGTAAAGATCATTGTCTGATGAAAATGAGCCAAATGTTGATAACATTTGCAACAACGTCCTTGGTACAAGATCATGGTACATCAAAGATCTTGAGTATGACCTTAAGCCAATTAGTTCATTCTCATCATGGCCAGCATATGTAACAACGCTTCAAGAGGAGAACCGATCGCTTAAGTTTCAGTTACAATGTCATTAAGAAAAGTTCGAAACTAATGAACAAAAGTTAGACCGTATTGAACAAAAGTTGGCCAAGTTTGAAAAGATAATCAAACAAATACTTGGATCAAATTATGTAAGTAGTAGTGATGATGAAGATGAGTCTTAGTTTATACATAAGTTTTTTTTGTTAATGTTTGTAATTAACATTTAATGACATTTTATTTTTATATAAACTGCTTCTAATTTTTAATTTTTAATTTCATTTAATTAATTAAAAATAAAAATCTAAATATTACAAACAATAAATGGATTCAAAATCTTACCAACAATTATAATTAAATGAATCTTTTTTAATAGGAATGTTTAGTAAAAAATCAAAATTCGTCACCAAAACCTTTTAGCTACATTCTTGAAAACATCGCCAATAATTTTTAAAATTAAAAAATGTAGCTAAAAAGATTTGGCTAAGATTATAAAATTGTCACCAAAACTTTTTAGCTAATTTAAAAATTGTCACCAAACTATCTAAAAATCGTCGTTAAATATATTTTGCTACAAAAACTTAGTAGTCACAAAATATTATTATGTACATATATGGTAGCGTAGCTAATAACTTTTAGCCACGAAAAGAAAGCATCCCAAAATATCTTTGATGACGGTTTGTTTTATCTTCTCTTATCTCTTTTAACAACTATCTAAGATCGGAGCGAAATATAATTTGCGACGATTTTGTAAAAACGTCGCTAATAATATTTTGCAACCGTGATTTTGAGATGATTCTTGTGATGAATTTTTTCATAGCTAAAAATTTTTGACGATGATTTTAAAGCTTTTAGGGACAAAAATATTAGTTGCCAAAATTCCCTTCTATTGTAGTATCTGTTGTATTTTGATCAACAGATACTAATATTCTTAATGTCCCAAAATAATTGAAAATTATATTTTTATATTTACAATTTATTATTTCTTTTAAAAGTGATATAAAATATAGCATAAAAATTTTAGTTAGCCACAAAAAATAATTACAATTTATTAAAATTTATTTTCTATTTTTGAAACTAATTTACAAGTAGAATCCACTTTTCTATCATCGTAAATGTGACATTCAAGAAAGATAAAAACCAACAAATAAAACCTCATTTTATTTCACGTCTCTCGAGACATAACTTGTTCCAATGTTTCAAGTATCAAGAAGAAATTGCTAATCTTTTATTAGGAGCAAGCACTAGGCAGGGAACTCTTTTGGGTATTTTGTTTGTTGTGTGATGGCTCTTCTCTACATGACCTTAGGTTTGTTCTGCGATAGTTATTCTCTTATTTAAACCTTGGATTCTTTGTTTCTTCTGTGATGACTCTTCTCTACTTGACCTAGGGTATGTTCTGTAATAGTTCTTCTCTTCTTTAAACGTTGGGTGTTTTGTTTGTTCTACGATCTACTAGAAAATTTGAGAGGTTTATCAATTAAAATAAGTGGTTCTCTTCTCCTCTTCGGTGTTTTATTTGTTCTCTATCTCTGTACTCTCTAGGTTTTGCAATTTTTCTTTATATATTGTGAAGGATCCATGCTATATTCTTGATCTCATATGCAATTTTACATATTAGGGAAGATTTCACAACATGAGTTTGCCAGTGACCCATCATGAAGAAGAAGAAGAAGAACCGTATTTATAGTTCTTCATGATTTAGAGTTCACCAGCCTGTTTATTGTTTAACCGGCCAGTTTTCATTCATAATGGTTAATAATAAAAATTGAACTAAAAATCAGGCTAGTTCGAGGTTAATTCGGTCAAACCGACAAATCTGGTTCGGTTTTAAAATCTTTGTTTTTATGATAATAATTAAATAATTAATGCTTTTAGATTAATAATCCAACCAATTTGTGTTGGTGAATTTAATGGGATCCTAATACATAATTCCTTTAAGATACTTTCTATCAAACTTGGGTATAATATATTAACCTATTTCTCTTGATGAAATTGCTTATTTAGTTACTATGTCATTTTAATGCTTGTTTTTCAAATTACTTTATGCATCATATTCCTTTTCTTTTGTTTAGTTTGATACATTGAGGTACTGCTAAAAAGGGTTAGAGAGTTTGATTCTACAGTTATACTTGAATATTAATATAGAGGTTATTATAAGTCATCATCATCATTATCATCACATCCAGTCTGAAGTCCTACAATAAAGCAGGATTTGGGGAGGTCTGATAGTACGCAGCCTTACCCCTATATAATAGAGAAGATATTTTCGGTAGACCCGCATGCAAAGGTGACAATAAAATAATGATGTAGATTAAAGATTAAATAAGTAAAACTGGCACACTAAAATATAATGTTAATAAAATAACAATAAATACGTGAATAAATAAAAAATAAAATATAACTAAATAATATACTTGAAAACAAAATATAACATGAAATAATAATAATAATAATTTAAAAAGTACATATTAGTTGATTCCAATTTAGAAAGAAAAAAGTTATTAAAAAATAATTCGACAAATAAACTTGATAAGTTGTAAAATTTTGCTTATATTTGGTATGCTGCAAATGTCTGCTCACTATTTCTAGGTTGTACTTGTCAATCTTACAACTTTGTAACAATCTAATTACAATATAGAACTAATAATAATAAAAATGATGAAGATAAATTAAATGGCTAAGTATAATAGATAACATCATACACAACTAATTATCATTATACCACATAATACAATTTTTTAAAAAATTTAAAAACAATAGCAGGATGAGGTAGAGAAGTGTACCTGAAAATGAGAAGAAAACTCGAGAACAAGAATCTAAAAAATTCAAAGTCTTGAATGAGAGAGAAGAAAGAGGGGCAATAGAGTACAAACAAGAGGTCGCCAATGAAGGGTAACACTAAAAACTCTCACTTGCATTTACAAGATAAACTAAAGGATCTCATTCTATCCTTTTGTTCTCCATGTTTGTCAGTACCGAGCCAAGACTCAAACCAGAAACTCATTATTATAAGTATAATCCAATAATGAGATATGAGAGTAACGAAACAGAATATTTTGAAATTGAAATGGACAAGATTGTTTTTACTAAAGTTCATGCCAAATGTTAAAATTTTGAGTTATAAGTAGTTATGAGAAATTATGTGTAAATTTCTTGATAAGTCTTTTGAAAAAGGGTTGAAATCACTTCAAAATGATGTTCGTAAAAGAAAATTGATTAATATATATGTAGGAATAAAACATAAAATCGTTAAGGTTCACTTGGATGGTGAGAATTATCCTAAATTTTTTAATGTTGTTGACCTTATAATTAGAGATGGTAAATTACACTCTACGTGATCCAATTTGAAGCCAACTAGTCAAAATTTAAGTTAATTAGACTTTAAATTAAGTTTATGTTTAGGAGGGTTAGGCTGATAAAGATCAAACAACCTATACCATCCAAACTAGTTTAGGAAAAATGATGTTATTTTATTATGTTATGTCAAATAATGTCATTTTAGCCTTAGCTGAATCAATCTTTGTGTTGTTCAACCTAGCCCAATATGGTTTCATATTGTTTACCTTAAACTAGGATGAGCTTCAGGTTGGATCATTGTCATCCCTACCTATAATTGATATTTCAATTGAAGTGATTAAAAATGATGAGACCTCATTTACAAAGTCCTAACAACTTTTAATAATGAAAATGAGCATGTTTTTGGTAGAGAATATATTATTATTGGGTAGCACATTATTAGTGGAAAGTCAAAATCTGAAAAGGAGTTAAATGACTCAAACATTTAATAATGAAGTGTTTTCTAAAGTAAGCGAATTGGGATATTCTCGTGAGGAAATTGCAGATGAGATATTTGATTATGATGGTGAAGATAATCCACATAAATAAGCTTGGGTTTATTATTGGTACGTACCTTATTGAGCTAGATGAACTGACGCCGTTTGACACCCATGATGGGTCAAATGGTCATCTGCCATGAGTAACTACCATCGATAGTTATTCACAAATGGAATATAAATGGAAAAAAGCAACGGTTTGAAGACGAAGAGAGTGTGTGTTTGGTCTAATCAAAACTGGTGCTTGGAAAACAACAGGAGAGGAGAACTCTGCTTCTTTAACCGGTGGAATCATAACAGGAATTCAAGTATGTGATTTCTATTTTTCTTACGCATATATCATCGATCCTGGATGTGTAATCTTAGTGGTTATTTTGTGATCTGTTCATATAGTTAATCTTACATGAACCATGAACTAAAAGCTGATGATAAAGACATATGAAGCATGAATGAGTATTCAAATGGTAAAAGGATGAAGTTTAAATACCTTCATTTCAATTCATCAACTAATATGGATTTCAAAATTCACCTCAAGTAAGGGATGATATTTGATTAAGTAACTGCATTTAGAAGGGTATTGAAGAACAATTCCATATAATTAAGAATTTTTTTAACTTTGTTGAAAAAAGAGTTAAGGATTGTTAATGAGTGCAAGAAAGCATATATGCAGAGAATTCAAGCGAGTCTCACTCAAAACAGAGAAGCTTTCTAAATTAAGACAATATAAAATAAGCATAATAGAGCAAAATTTTATTTATAAGTAGAATGTCAAGACTTATATTGCACATTTTAGAGTTAGTCGAAGTTAGTTTTTTTTTGTTTGAAACCAGAAATTTAAAGGGACATTAATAGAATATTTCCAAAGTCGAGAGATGTGCTATATTTGGTGGTGAATGAGCATAATATGAAAAATAAATAAGATATGCTTTGAATATTATAGAACATAATAAATATAGTTCACTGTATATTAGAGGTCCTAATAAATTTTTTTATTCTTGTTATGTTTGTCTAGAGCAAATGAACTATGGTTTTATCAATATCAATAGGTCTATAATCTACGTTGATGAGTGTCGTTTTGAAGATACAATATTGTGTTCAGTCATTGACATTGATAGGTAGAGAGCCAAATGAAAACATTTATACACTAGCATGGGTAATATATATGCTTTCTATATGTTATTTAAGGATGAAGGAGCACAATATGATCAATTGAGAGGATATTTCTTAACTATTATATAATATAAGAGAAGCAGTTCATTAATTATATATCAAAGCTTATAATAGTTTTTTAACTCTCTCTATATTTGTCTAAAGTAAGTAAAATCAAATACTTATAGGCCTATAATATCTATCAATAAATATCGTTTGTAAACACAATATGGTGATTGATTGTTGATGGTAATAAAGGTAGAAATCCAAATGAAAGCATCTATACAGGAGCATAGGTTTTGGTGAGAATAAAGAATAAAGAGAGATTGAAGTGGTCTCTTGATAACCTACCAAACGATATTGGCAAGAGCAAACGATATTGGCAAGAGCAAACGATATTGTAATCGATTCATGTTTACAATTTCTTCATTATTTGCTTTAAGTGGCTTGACCTATGGTTCGAAATTGAGGTCAACATACAAAGTATTACGGGTACGATATGAATTATCACATTATGCTTATATGATCACAATTATTGTGATTGTTTACAAGTATAGTATAATTCACAATTCATAATTAAAATATTGGATCAACCAAACTTACAAGTAAAGCTATATGATTAGTTCTACCCTCGCATAAGTTGAAATCAATGTTGCTTTCATGAGCTTACCGTCTTCGGTTACAGATTTACTTCCCAACTTCTTGATTCCATACTTTTGCTTTACTGCTTCTTGTTTAACGGGTTTCTAGTGCTTCTTCCCTGGCTTCGTTCACCACATTCTTTGAAATAGAAAAGCCCTTCTTTTAGGTTTCAATTAAAAGATAACAATAAAACACACGTCACATGAACACTCTACTTATACGAGGATCTAACTGTACTTTTAAACTTAAACTAAACTAAGAGTCTTCAGTTTAAGGACAAGAAATGGCAACTACTGATTCGGACACAAAGGCACCACCGCGCTCCTCCAAGTTATTATTGTAGACAACAATATCATCCAAGTAGACCACCAAGTCCAACTATAGGTAGAGGGTGAAGAATTATCTTAAATTATTAGTATGGATCAAGTTTAAATTAGTTTAATTTATTATATTAATGACATTTGATTTGCTCATATATAATATTGATATTGTGTGTGTTTTCATTATTAAGTTTAAACTAAAGTATAACGGAGGATATTTTTTTGGAAAATTAAAAATTAGGAGCTTCAAGATTATGATGTTTTTCTAAAGTTTCCAAATCATGTCTTTTATCCTTTTATTTACTTATAATAAAAATTAATAATTTTAATAATTTGTTATTTATAAACAAAAAAATAAAAAACGATGTTGGAACTTAGAAGGGAAATAAGATAAAGCTACTTTTGGTGTCCTAATTAATTGCTTCTAGTAGCATGAAATGAAAGGGAGATCAAATCAAGTAGTTTTTGGTGGCTTTAACTAATTGCTTCTGTGGCTTGGTAATTAAAATTTATATGATGTAAAGATCATTTTATAATTTTAAAAAATAATTTAAAATAATACTTGATATTGATTGATAGTGATATCGTACCGTACTAAAACTAAATTTGATATTGGTATTGGTATAATATTGAGAACATTGATTTTAACATTAAAAAAAATCAGTTTTGCCATTGTATATATTGCATATTGCTTAATTTACATTAAAAATGGATGCAGCAATAGAAAATTAGAACAACAAAACAGCAAAAATTTGGTTATTACAGTTTCTTTGTCAGTTTTCGAAACCTTAACAATTTAGAGCCTTAATCATTGCCGTATATTATGAAGCAAATTCTACCTGGGCACCAGAGGCCGAAGTCCACCAAAAGACAAATTACAAGCCCAACGGTGCTGGTTCCTTGTGCCTCGTGTAGTCCAATTACAATCCAAGATTGTTTCATTCAAGTTAGACGCGAATGCATAACAATCCCTTCTCAAATGGAGCCTGAAACAGTTCCATCCTTCGTACTTTTGAGATGGAGAGATGAACGCAAGTGGCTAAGTATAGATCTATTATTACGATCAAGTCTGCCAGTATAATTGTTCCAACAAGAAAAAGAAAAGAGAATCATAGGCAAAGCCTACTTCTTGCCTGACCTACCCCAAAGCGACTGCCAAAAGACAGGCCAGTTCTTTTGAGCCTCATTCCAACCCAAGAGTGACCCTTCTCTCATAGGATCCCAACTGGAGGATACAATACCATAACTCACACCCAGTAATGCAGTTCCAAAGAAGAAGAATGAAACTATGAAAGGAACCCATGTTGGCACATCAATCTTCAATACAACCTTGAGATAGTAAAAGAAAGGGAAGAAGATAAGTCCAATAAACAGAGGAATTCCCACTGAGAATGTCATCCTGCTCATCATCCTGTTGGTCACTACCTCTGGAATTACACCACCATCTTGTTCATCATCTTCTTCTTCCTCCTCATCATCGAACCCTTTCTTTGATTTCCTTTTCTTTTTGGATTTCTTTGGGGGTGGACCAAACCCTCTTGGGCTATTCAAGGTTGCATATAGTGGTGTCATGTGTGAGACCAGATACACTCTATCATACAAGTTTGGAACTGAAACTGGGAATGGCAGAGGTCTATTTGTTAAAGCAAGTGAATATACGGAGGTTGAGGGCTGTTCATGAAGACAGTCGATCTGTATAACAAATGCAGAAACTGACTATTGCACATTCAAGTAAAACTACCACATATTCAGACACTAAATATATAAACTTCTTGGACCATAAATTATCATCTATAGTATACGAGATATAAGGACGGTAAGAAAAGCTCATTCAATATAAGAAAATATACCTACGAATCGCATAATTAATAATTATACAACCGTCTCAGTTGAAGGAGAACAACGAAAAGAAGGAAAGAAATCCACGAAATTCCAAAATCGTGTTTTACCTTGGAAGAAACAGAAGATTGAGTAGAGGGGTTAAACGGGGAAGAATATGAAAATGGTCGCTTCAATGAACCTGGGGTGGCAGCCATTTCACTATTTTCTCAATCTCTGTGTGTCTGTGCGCTACTGTTGAGTTCAATATCCAATTGAGAGACGGGGATATGATTGTGTGATGTTGTTGAGTTCAATCATCAATGTCCAATTCGGATAAGGAAATAGGATTCTGTGCGCGCCTGTGTCTCCCCTCTTGTTTCACGCTCCTCACGCGCCAATTAAAACATGTATTAGTAGCTATTACAATGCTTTTTTCTTTTTTCAGAAAAAACTCTATTGTGGTGATTAAAAAATTAATTTATTTTAAGAAAATGTTAGAAATTATTGTGACCTTATTAATAATTTTTAAATATATTATAAGTTATTAATTAGTGTATACAATGATTAAAATAATAATTAAACAGTTAATTTTAAAATTTTACTTTTAAGAAACAGAAAGCTTTCAATTGGGATTGTGTATTGCACGGGATCCTCGCACCGTTCGCATAAATAATAAACCATAGTAAACTCAAGCACTAGATTATATTTCTATATCACATCTTAATTTATTCAAAACATACAATTTGCTAACTATTGTTTGTATATAAAATTATTTAAAATATGATTAATCATTTAAATATGAGATTTAATATATAAGCAAATCATTTAATATATGTAATTAAGTTAAGAAATTAAAATTTTGCATTTTTATATTGTTTATTATTGTCATGAAATAAAATTACAAATATTGATCTTATCTTATAAGTAGCAAATATACATTTATCATCTTATCTTATGGGTAGTTAAATACTTAGTAAAAAATAGTATATGAATTTATTAATTTAATTTTGACACATATTTTTATTTATTTTTACAAAAAAAGGAAGGAAGATCAAGTACTCTTGATAATTCAACTATTTCAGGAAGATTCAATGATTCGACTGGCTTATGTTAGAATAGTTCCCATAATGAAGAATCATACTATTTATTTGTTTTATAACAAGCATTTCAGATGTGGAAGAATCACCACATTAAAGAAGCATTTAATTGAGGTCAAAAGTGATGTAGAACCTTGTAAAAATTAGTCATAATATGAAATGACAAATGAAGACTTTATTTGAAGAGTATTAGCATGAGAAAGATAAAAAGAAAAAAATGAACAATGAAATTAGTAGTGGAAGTTCTTTTGTTGGTGTTTAGGATGATAGAAAGAATGTTGAAGGTGGTAGTATTCTTACATAACAAGAAGGGGATGTTACACCTGATGTTCGAAAAAGAAAAAGATATGTGTCTAATTTTTTGCACCACAAACAACTCTAGAGCTCAGTCTTCAATTCATAGTGTCTTACAATATAGAGAAACGACTTGTAATGTAGATATGGCAATGGCTAGATAGTGATATAATTCAGGTATAACATTCAATACTTATCAATCTTATTATTATCGGCGTATAGTAAATATTATTGTCTCTTACAGTCCAGGATACAAAGCTCCATCAACTAATGACTACAGAGATAAACTTTTGGGTAACTCTGTTATGAAATTAAAGTTATTTGGATGAAGGAAGAACGACTTGGGTTACTTTTGAGTGTTCAATCATGTGTAATGGTTGGACAAATAGAACATATAAGATTATTATTAATTTTTTGGTTTATTCAGCAAAGGAAACCATATTTTTGAAGTCTATTGATACATCTGGCCTTGTTAAGAATGTTAATACTTTATTTGAAATATTTAATGAAGTTGTAAATAAAATTGGGTCAGAAAATATTGTTTAGTTTACTACTGCCAATGATTCCGCTTATAAAGCGGCCGAAAGAAGATTGCAAAGCAAGTATACTTCTTTTTGTTTAACTATTTGTGTTATACATTGCATTAACTTGATATTAAAAAAATATAGGGGATGCTAGGTATTTTCCTATTATTGATAAAATTGTGTAAAAAGTAAAAAATGTGTCCAAGTTCATCTATAATCATACATAAGTCTTGAATTTAATAAGAAAGGATTTCACCCATGGTGTCATCTGCTATTACAAGATTTGCAATAAGTTTTTTTATCACTTCAGTGTTTTATTATGATGAAGAAAGAGTTAAGAAAAATGTTTATAAGTGATAAATGAGTTGCATCTCAGCATGCTCTAGAATTATACTTGAAGACAATGAATTTTTATCCCAATGTTAATTTTTCATATGAGTTTGTGTGCCTTTGGTGATGATACTTTATCTGGCTCATTGTGATAAAAAGGCAATAATGAGTTATTTTTATGATGCTATGGAGAGGGCGAAGAAAGTAATCAAGGCTAATTTGAAAAGTAGATCTTCTTTATACACATCTTATCTTACAATCATCAATCAGAGATGACCAAGGCAACTTTACTCTCCGTTGTTTGCAACTGGGGCATTTTTGAATCCTCGTGTCTACTTCAGATTAAGTTTTACAAATAAAGCTGAAGTTAATAGGGGAATGTTATTAACTATTACAACAGTTGTTTCCCATAAGATGATGCAAGATCTTCCAAGCTCACAACTGGAGATTTATAAGAATGCTTATGGTGATTTTAGGATGTCAATTACTATTTGTCAAAAAGACAAACTTAATCCAGATATATTTTTCACTTTTGTTACTTGTTGAAAATTAATCACTACTTTATTTTGTTTATAATGCTACTTTTGTTATACAGTTGCTTAGTGGGACTAATTCGGAAGTGATATTTCATAATTGCAAAAATTTGCAATTCAAATTTTAAGTCAATGCGTGAGTGAAGCATGGTGTGAAAGGAATTGAAGCACATTTGAATTCATTCATTTCAAGAAAGGAACAAATTGGAGCATAAAAAATTGAATGATTTAGTCTTTGTTCGATACAATTTAAAACTTCAAGAAAGGTATACTATTTTCATTATTAAGTTAGATATAATTTTATATATTTTTAATAATTTAATTTTATTATTTACTAGGACTCTTAATAGAACGAGTATTTTTGTAGATCTAATTTGCCTTGATTATATTGATCTTTTAACAGATTGGGTTTTTAAAGAACTGACTTTAATAGATGAAAGTGATTTGGAAGATAATCTTAGATACAAAAGTGACTTCTCATTTAGTACAATGAATTTAAATAATGGTGACGATGAGACTCCTCTCAATAATGAAGATTTTGTACCAAATGAGAATTGGGATAAAAGGAATTTGAGTGGGTATTCGATTGAATGAAATTTCAAGGTTTTGTTTATCCTCTTCTTTTAATTTCACTTATATTTGATTTGTATGTTAAATTCTATATATGCAATATAATTGTAAATATTTTTGTTTCAAGTTTCACTTGTAGTTTGGCTCTTCAAGATTAACTTTTGTTGTAAATTGTAACTGTTAGAGAGTTATGAATATTTATTATTCTTCTTATTTGATGTTTTAATGTAATTATTATTTATTATATGATGAAATTGTCATATTTTAAATATTTTGTATTATTCTTAATATTATATTTGTATGATGATTAAATGATCTTTTTCATATTAATTGTGTTTATTACTTATATGTGAAAAATAATATTAATAAAAATAAATAAATTGTTATTATTTTAAAGTTCTATTATTATGATTTTTAAAGAGAGGTTTAATGTAAAATTATAAATTATACATAACAATATATTGAAAGATTAATTTTCAATTTAAAAAATTTTATGGACTATGTTATAAATTTAAAAATTATCTGAAATAGTATCTAATATTGACCGGTACTACTATAGTACTGTATTAGAACCAAACCTAGTATCAGTACTGATACTATATTAATAACTTTAGGTTGGACTTGAATTTGGAAGAGTTTAATGAGAGTTGGTTGAGTTTTGAATTGTAATTAGTTTTATAAGTTTGAACTTCAAACTGAATTTGAATCTTTTTTCGAATTTTAAACCTAATTTTGACTTGAAATCAAAACTTTTTTTATATGCAAACTGATGTAACAAAATGATATTGTTTTGTATATTGGTAAATAGTATTTTTAGACATGTCAAAGTACAATTGAATTTTAGACCAAATTCAAACCACATAGTACTTAAACCCAATCTAACCCCACTTATTGTCATCTCTAGACCTAATAAGATATTTGCATATTTATTGTGTTCTAAATACACTAGAGAAATAGATTTTACGTTCATTGCACACTTTTATGTAAGAAAAGGTTGATAGCATTAAATTTATATATTCACTCAAATTTTCAATATTTAAATTAGGAGACTAAATTTTTATATAAATTATTTTTTATTTTTATTAACAACACATCTAATAAAAAGAATGCAAAGCTTTAGGTTCTCGCCTACTAAATATATGTTTAGGTGATTATCCCCTTAAGGATAATGTGGTGAACTATTATTTATATGATTAAGAAGGGGTATGAGAAATAAGATAGAAGTTTCATAAAACTATGGTGATAAAATCTCCTTTTCAATCTGTTATGAAAGAAATTTATTAGTAGTTCAAATATTTGTAGTTTGGTTGGTTCTAATGAAGGTATGTGACATAGGGTTGACATCAACACATCCATTAGTTTTGCAGTTACAATTGGTGAAAAGATGCACAAAAAATTGGGAATTAAAGGATTATTTACATGAATCTTAAGTCCATCCATGACTAATAATCATTGGATCTTTCACAAATATAGCTCAACTTTGAAGGGACTTAATAATAGTATTATCCTTAGTAGATTGACAAAGAACTAAGTCACTATAAATACATGATAAAATAGTTAATTTCAACATTAACATTTGCTTTAAATTTTAATTGCAAACATTTTAGGCATTATATTTTTTTTAACATTTTAAAGTTTAATTTAGACTTTAAATTGATAGAACCATAACTTCTCATCAAGGTTCCATCAATTTTATCCAATCTAACATTTTTTATTATTTGTTTATGGGACTCTCTTACTAGTTGGACATTCAAATTGACAAAAGTAGCTCACAAACTTTGCCCCTCTTGCTTAAGTATCTAACTGCCAAACAAATTCATAAACCCTCTTCACTTTGAATCCCTAATTTTCCAAATACTTCATCTCTTCTCTTTGAATCCCTTATCACTTCATTCCTTCATCTTTGTTCCTCTCTTCCTCTTTGATCTTCTCTTCATCAGGTATCATCTCCTATCTCCTTCTTCATTTCATTTTTATTTCTCAAACCATTTTCAATGGTATCATTTCCTATCTCTTTCATTAGTATCATATGATTGAGTGCTTATTTTTCTCTTCTTGAGTGATTTCATCTATCTCCTTTATTAATATCGTATTATCTCTCTATCATCGATATGTTCCTAAAACGCTTACTTTAATTTATTCTTTGATGCTTGCTTGATATACAAATTAAAATTATTCTTTTTGAGTGCCATTTTAATAATGAATTTCTTATAACTTTTGTATAAAATTTACAAAAACATTATTACTAGCTATGATCTCATTGAGTTTGTATGAAATTCGTAAAAACATGATTACTATATATGATGTGATCGGGTTAGTGAAGGTGGTTTTTTCATTCTTTATTATGATTATTATTGATTTTCTATTTTGTGGTGTATTCTTTGAGAATAGCTAACCATTTGCTTGTTTTACTTTTCAAAACACTAAAAAATTTACATAAATTTTTTGTATGACATTTTAGAATGTGAATTATTTTGTTGGCATTAGTCTTATTATTACTTCTTCAATTGTTAGCTCTTCATTTGATGTTGTTGAGACTTATAAAATAATATGTGTATTGTTAATATTGATAACTAACTTAAAATGATAGTTATTTAGTTAAATTGACAAGTTGTTCATTAGATTTTGTTACATTATACCTTCTACTGTTATGTTCAAAAGCACTACATTTCATATATTTTTGCATTTAACCCTTTTTCAATATCTTGCTTGTACTTTGTACCCTCTTTAGTTCATTTTTATCCCTCTTCCTTATCTTGTTTCGCCTTCGTAACATTACCTTTTTGGCTGGTAGATGTATGTACTCATAATTATTTTTTAGGTAGAAGATTACTCTTATAATAGGCTATAACGCTTGATCATACACTCTTAGAAATTCTTCTTCTAACAATATCATTGACAAATAGCTTAGGTTTTTATTTGGTTTGATTGATAACACTAATAACATATTCAAATGGATAACTTATTAGGTTCCCTTTACTAACCTCTTAGGTTTTATCCCTATTTCTTACAATTATATATTGTATTGCCTTCTTACTTTTTTTAAGCTTCTTGACAATTGTAGGTGAATATCTTATTTCCATCCATATAAGTATACCCTCCTTTCATGTCTCTTCATGATCATTATCTTTGTAGTTTCTAGCATACTAATTATTGGACTTTGTTGGTAGAATCTATTCGTTAAAGGTCTTACTCATGCTCTTACTATTAATTATACACTTTGACTTAGATGACTTATATGATATATTTCAAGTCCCTTTTGGACATTCAAACAAAGCAGAAGCACACCTAAGTTTAATTTTTTCCAATATCTTAAGTCGCTCATTGAAGTTTTCAACATATATTGACCATGCATATAACCAGAATTACCTCCTTAAGCCTTTCCCACTCTAATATCTATATTAATTACGATAAATATGTTTAATGTATATTCTATGACATGCATTTGACAGTGTAGTCTTAACAATTCTTATTAATTTGTAAATTACAATTCAATCAACAGAAGTATATATAAAGTAATATAAGACAATAATATCTTAAATAAAAAAATTTATATGTACCTTTTATATGTCAAATATTTTTGTGACTTCATTTCCATCTTCTAACTCTAAATCAACTGATAAGAGTGACATGACCTAAGTCTATGAATTAATATTTTCCACTTTTGCAACTAATGTTATAAGCTATATCCCTACATCTCCATCCATTCTAACTAAACTGATTAGTTGCCTTTGGAATTTAGTATTCAAGAAAAAAACCACCTATACCAAGTATGGGCCTGAAGTCCTTTTTTCATTCTTATAGCTATAAAAAAAATATAACCTCTTGAATTGCAATAACAAGGTATCTTGATTCCTTTACAATTGTAGTTCCACAATTAAATCAAGATTTTTGACTTTTAACTCATGGATATAAATTTGAAGCTTAGAACACTACAACAAAAATGACATACAGTAACACTAGACAGTAACACTAGACAGTAACACTTTTGACAATATGTTATAAAATACCTATCTACGGTAACATTATATCTTAAAATGTATATTCGAATATTCATGACGATATTTTATTGCTCTTTCTTTCTTAACTTTCTCTTAGCAACTGTGCACATAATTGAATTCATAAATACAATCAACTTTTCTTTATATTATTCAATTATCTTGGAAGTGGTTATGCTAGGATTTTCTAGGATTCTGTATTTGAAATATCTAATTAAAACCTTATTTAATACCATTTTAGGTTTGTTTATTATGAAACATGTACGTTTGGGTCCATATGTCTTGACTTTGAAAATTTTATTCTTATTTTCATATGATGCATATGACTACTACTAGCATCCTTTAATACATCCCACTTTGATCCTCTTAGGTTCACTTTCTTTTATATGAAATTAAATCATGTTGCTATTGAATAATCAACAATAATATCTTGAATTCTTTATCAATGTTAATTTTATATTTAGAGTCCATCATGATGTTCCACCACCTATTTGATGTTTAACATTTTTACTATGCCTTCTTATATCTTCCTAAACTCCTCTCCACTAAGGTACTCATCATTGTCAATGAAGTTTCATCAATTAATAGAGTTAATATTTATTGGTTAATGGTCATCTGGAATTGACATATCAAATGTGTCCTACTGTCCTTCAACTTCATTATAATCTTCATCACGAGAAGCAACACCACCAACCGAGTTATCATCATTATCACCATCATGTTCAATATTACTCTCTTCTTTGTAATTATTTACATCATCAACTTATACATCCTCAAAAATGCTTTTGGAATTAACTTCATCAGACATGACATCTTTATCAAGTACAACATCTCTATTAAGCACAATATTAATACCTATTATAACCATAACTTTTGGAGGAAAAATCAAAACTTCAAGTTTGTGCATAATATCACCTTACTTGTACTACATATTAAAGAAGTTAATTAACTTAATATAGCTTTTAATAGATTCAATAAGTCATTGATCTAAAACTTGAAACTCTGAAATAGGCCTTATTAATTAATTAGTACCCAAATTCCTTCTTAATCTCATAAGTTTTAAGTATAACTGAGAAAATCAAGGCTAAATTTATCAAAATAACTTGATGACCCTCTTTTATAACCCAAGTTAGGATATGACTTAGCATTTCCACCATAATATAACTTTAAGCTTTAATATTATGTTATTGTAACCACAAAATTGTAAGTACATAAACATCATAAAACATCAATTAACATTATGCATTTTATTTTAATAAATTAAGTACACAGTTGCATTTACAATTTATGAAGGTGCTTCTTTATAAGGGTGGAGGCTACCAAAAATGCTAAATTTGTACAAGAGGGCTTGTGAAAAATGTTAGGCCAGGTACAACTGTAACATACAAAGGTTCACTAAGAAGATATTTTAAATTTGCACATATATCAAAACCCATTTCATATTGTATAAAGAGATAGGCTATATAATAGAACCTAAAGACATCGAAATAAGTAAGATTCAAATATAATAATTCTTAAGCTCAGAATACAAAGAATTATTCATGAAGTGATGACGCACCCTAGAATTAAGAAACTCTAACCTAAATCAAGAAAATAACTAAAATGAAGAATATAAGAGCTCAAACATGAAGTGGCAAAATTGCCACATACAGATAAATGAACAGAGATTCATAATAACATAGTTGTTTCTAGATAATAATAGTAGAAAACTTTGGGAACATACTTTTAGACACACCACTTAATTAAATTAAAACAACAAAAAACTAATAAGTGAAAATTCTTAGGTATGATTCACCTTTTTATAATTTGAACTTGTGCTTTACCCCAAATATCTATAAGGTAGTTTTGGAACACTGCTAGAATAAATATATCATCATATGGACTAACAAATCTTGTAAGATCAATATAAGTTACGCTAAAGGAATAAAACATCATTCACATAAAAGTACAATGTTGTAGAAATTATTGTGCATTGTACATAAGTTGAGATGGTCACAAAATATTTTCACTTTAGAATGAATAAATTTAAGCTATAATTTACTATCACTTGTGTGGAAAATGAATAAATAATCCCAATATGTAGTCATAATCCTAATAACCTAAACCCTTTATTTTATTATTAATGTCACAACTAAAAAAGTATTTGTTTGTTTTAGTTTTGCTGTAAACAACATAATATAATGTAGACAAAAAGAAATACATAGAATAAATATATAACATCTATTGACAAGTTAAAACCATATGAAAAAATTTAGTTACTTAAAAATATCCCTCTATAGTACACAAATGAAGAAAGAGCCTCAATGTCTCCTTAACCAAGACAATATAAATAAAATCATTTAAAATAAACTTAAATGGTGTGAAGATAGAGTGTATTTAAACTAAATATAAGCTGAGAGATAGAGATATATTGTGAGATATGGTGTGATCTAAACTATATAAATTTAAAGAGAGATGAGAAAAACACCATGCTAAACAAATAAAGAGAAGAATGAACCTTGATGATACCTAAAGAAGAGAGAAAGAGAGAGAAAGAAATGATAAAGAAATTATAGATTCAAAGACAAGAGATTAAGAGGAAATTTTCGAGTATAAGGCAGTTAAGTTTGCAAATTTGTTTGGAAAGTTAAAGATTCACATATACTCAAATAAAAGAAGCAAAGTTTGTAGATCCCTCTTGCTAATTAGATTTTTAGCTGGCAAGTAAGTCCATAAATTAATAATAAAAATTACAAGTTAATAAAATTAATAGAATCATAATAGAAAATTAGGATTATGTTTGAAATGATGAAACTTTTTTAAATATTCCAAAAATGTTTAAATTCTATTTTGAGATAAACATTAGGATTTAAATTAATTTTTTACGTTATTTTATATAAGAATCTTGTTAAAAAGTTATAAGAGGATCCAACTATTGAGCACGAATTATGTAAAGATACAAGTTGATGGAGCTTCTACATTTTCTTTATCTACTTGTACAACCAGCAATATTGAGCATTGAACTAGTGAACAAGAGTAACCTTAACAACGAAGCACCAAATACTGACACCATAACAAACATTGGTGGAACTACCTACATGTTTCCTAATTCTTCCACTTTTGCATTTAAGGATGACACTTGCCTTTGGATACGGTCGACCTTTGAACATTCTAACATTACTAAAGCTTAACTCTCATTCTATAGAATCTTTAAGCAAACATTTGATGGTAAGAATTCTGTTAAAAAAAGTTGTCATGATTCATTCATTAAGGATTTGCTAATACAAGATAGTGAAGTTGAAGAGATTGATTTCATTGAAATCTTTATAAAGTTGCGATAAATCTTAGGATAACATATTCTAAATTACCTAACCTTTTGAGATTTTTTTCAATTTAGTGTAAAAGCATTTAAATTTTTTAATTAAGTGACTAACATTTTATAACCTCGATGACTCAATTCAAAATGTTAGCTTTGTTAATAATTTGCTAATTTGGATGATGAAATCATTTTTTGTCCATAACATACAGGATTCCACAAGAAAAATTAATGGATAATAAGCATCCATATGGACTAATATACCCAACCCATAAATTATATCCTATAAACTATACCTATAACTCATACTCATAACCCATGCCTATAACCCATATTATTTCAAAATAACCAAATTTTCTTCATCCTCTGCATCATTATTTGAGAAGCAACATTTTCTGTGTCTCCTCTCCTTTATGTCTTTGTTCATTCAAGACTAGGTGTTATTCATCTACTTGTACTTAACATTAGAGTTTAAAACTTCATAAGCTAGGCATGTTTTTCGTTCGTGGTTATATTGGGGCATATAGGTGTTGTGGTTACAATTAATGGCACTTCTTCACCTACTTGTATTTTTAGCCTGTCCTTCCCCTTATCAATGGCTTCCTTCTTTTTCTTAGTTTCAACTTATCTTTTGATTTTCATGATGATTGAAGCATTATGCTCAAATCTTATGGTTAATAACAACAATAAAAATAAAAATTCCAAATTCTAAACATCATTTATTGTTGAGTTACAACATTCAGTGTTTTAGTTTTGTGTACTTCGCTAATTCAGAAATTAACTGGCACATTATTGAAATTGAATTCAAATTCATGAACGTCTTCCTTTTTACAAGGAATAACTTGAGAGCTTTTTATGATATTTTTATGAGTTGAATTTCGTTCACCTTTAACCAATTTCTTCTTCATTAAGATGATACAAAAGTCCATGGAACACAACACTTATGGCGTGTCAATATTCACAGTCAACTTATTATTCATTGTCTATAAGTCACATTCTGCAGGGAGCTAGAAGTGAAAACAAAATTCTCAAGTAGGAAGACGTTTTACTTCAAATCATGAATGATGAAAAATTTGAAAAACAATCATCTTAAGTTTCTCATGCACACTTCTTTCCTTCATCCATCTTTTGAACTTCTACATCTACTCATAGCAACTTTTACTATCAACCACTAATAACACAATACTCATTATTTTAATTTTCTACTTCAACATTTTTCTTCTTGTTCTATCTTGTTTATCTTCTTGAATAGGCTAGGTATGATACTCAAGCTCTTTTGTGCATTGGAGGAGAAACCTTCTAAAAAACTGAGAACTTCGATGTTAAAATTAAACCAGTAAAAAGAATTTGAAAACAATATTGAGATTAAAAAGTTAGATTATTAATGAAACCATAAAATGAAGAAATAATTCACCCCATGTTGACAATAAGAAACAAATTAAGCATCTTTCAAGATTTCTCTTTTTCTGTGAAGCCCATATGATAACCATTAACCTTCAAAACTTTATATAACCCATCTGCCTAACTTGATTATGTTTTTTAACTCATAATGCTCAATCTTCACCTACTACACAAAAATTGAAAGCAGAGGACGCACAATGAAATAAAACATGCAACTAACAAAAGGGTCTTTTAATAAGCATACTGATTATAAAACATACAAGAACTTATGTTAATCAAAGGCAACATTTGAGTGGATTAAGAAATCAAGAACAAGAAAGTTAGATAAAAAGAAAGGGTAAAAACATGGAACTACTCATGGATTTTATTTAGTTATCTCATTTATTATCAGTCTATTGATTGTGTCATTGTTAATTATCTCAGGCACTTCAAAATTATTCCTTCTTCATTAACATTCCTGAATCAATCATTTAGTGCCTTCATGAGATGGTTCAACATGTTAACCTTAATGGGATATATGATACTCAAAATGATGTTGTTTTAGTTGATCCAATCATTCAAATTGGGTAAGCAAATGGTTCTTTATGAATTACCATTATTTCTTACTGTCCCTGCTATATTAACATCTCCTTCAAATGATTTTCATAATGCAATATGATTAAATTACAGAGTCTTTAACATCTCTGAGGTTTAATTTGAAGTGTCCATAGCTATATTGCTTGGTAAAAGACCAAGGGAGTACTTGGATTCTAGTCATCCTAAATAACTACATTAAGGAACATTAAGAACATGCCTGTAAGACTGACAATTTGGTTTTTTTATTGTTGGCATTATTCTTTTGGCATATTAACAACCTAATACACATAAGCAAACCTATGTACACAAAATCAACAAAAACACACAAAACACCATGAAAAACTTAATGCAAAAATAACTAACCTACATAAAGGGAAAACATACATAGCTTATGAAGTTTCAAACCCTAATGTTAAACATAAGTAGGTGAACAAAACTTAGACTTAACGAACAAAGATATAGAGAAGAGGACACACAAAAAATAATTCTTCTAATTAGAGACACAAAGGAGAGGAGACAGAAAATGATGCTTCCAAGACAACAATAAAGAGGAGAGGAGATGCAGAAGATGAAGAAATTTTGGTTATTTTGAAATAGAATGGGTTATATGTATAGGTTATGCGTACGTCTTATCGTGTATAGGTTTGGGGTTGGGTGTATTAGTCCACATGGATGCTTTTCTACGGGAAAGCCTACATGTCATGGACAAAAATGATTCCATTAGCCAAATCAGCAAAATATCAACAAAATTAATATTTTAACTGAGTTATTAAGGTTATAAAAGGTTGGTCACTTAATTAAAAATTTTAAAAGTTTTGACATTGAATTAAAAAAATCTCAAAAGATTAGACATTTTAAAATCAGTTATCCCATGAATGTTTGTGATGTATGTAAATTCTTGTATACTTTTTAATGTTGATATGAATATTTTGAAATGAGAGTATATGTTATATGTATAATTATATCTTGTATATTTAAGGCTTTCAAGTTTGAATTAAAGAAAAATTGATGTCATTAACCTTTTTGTTATTAGTACTTATATATGGTTATGTTAAGTTTGAAATAAAAAAAAAGTCAATGAAAGATATGGTTGTATCTTACTTCTTTTGCAAAAGGTCGTTCACTATTAATCATTTTAACGTACATATTGAGATTGTTATATGCATAGCTAATTTTTGGAAATTATTTTCTAACTTGTTCAAATTTATAGAATTCTACATTATTCAATGCATCGAATATTATCTACAATTTTGGTATTCTCTAATGAATCTAAATTAACTATTATATCTATGTACTTAAGTGTCCTAATATTTGAAATTGTTGATCATATTTAAACACTAAATAGTCTTCAAATTATTTAGATTTTATTTCAATTTTTGTTTTAAATTTTGATTTTTGTTTTTTAAATAAAATCAAAATTTTATTTTATTATCAATGTCAGTATAGCTATATTTTTAAGAATAATAGATTGTAAAGTGTCTAACCTTTTGGAAAATTTTCAATTCAATGCTAAAGCTTGTAAATTTTTTGATTAGGTGACCAATCTTTTATAACCTTAATATATAACTCAATTCAAAATGTTAGTTTTGTTAATATTAACTGATTTGTTGGCTAACAAAACCATTTTTTCTATGACATATAGTCTTCCACGTGAAATATTAATGGATAACTAACCATTCACGTAGACTAATACACCCAACTTATAACCTATACCTTATAGTCCATTTTATTTTAAAATAATCAATTCACGTTCATCCTTTGCATCTCCTCTCCTTTGTATCATCATTTGGGAAGCACCATTTTCTGTGTCACCTCTCCTTTGTTTCTTTGTTCTTTCAAGGCTAGGAGTTGTTCACGTACTTTTGTTTAAAATTAGGATTTGAAACTTCATAAGCTAGGTATTTTTTCCCTTGTGGTTATATTAGGGTACATAGGCGTTGTGGTTACATTTGATGTTACTTCTTCACTTGTTTTTTTAGCCCGTCCTTCCCATTGTCAGTGGCTTGGTTCAAATCATCTTTTAATTGTCAAGATAATTAAAGAAATAAGCTTGAATCTTCCTTTTAGTAATGAAAATAAAAAGAAATTGTCTAAATTTTAAACATCCTTTATTATTAAGTTGTAAGGTTCAATGTCTTAGCTTTGCATACTCGTCTAATTTAGAAATTAACTGGCACACCATTGAAACTAAATTCAAATTCATGAACACCTTCCTTTCTACTTGGAATTACTCGAGGGTGCTTTCATGATGACTTGAATTTTATTCATCTTTGTCTAATTTTTGATTCATTAAGATTATATAAATATCAACGGAACACATCGCCAATGACTTGTCAATGCTCACACTCAACTTATTGTTCCACTGACTTCAAGTCACATTTTTAGGCAACTAGAAGCAAAAACAAAATTCTCAGTTAGGCAAAATTTTCACTTGAACCTATGATTGATGATAAATCTGAAAAACAATCAGCGTCTTTCCTACATTTTTAATCTTAAACTTTTATATCCACTTATAGCAATTTTAACAGTAGCTATTAACAATACAACACTCAATATTTTGACTTTTAACTTCAGCATTTGTTTTCTTATTCTATCATCTTCAACAGGTCAGGTATATATGATACTCAAAGCTCTTTCACACATTAGAGATCAATCCACTCAAAAAATTGACAAATTTGATGTTGAAGTTAAAACAGTAATAACAACAATATCAAGATTAAAATGTCAGATAACTAAAGAAACAATAAAATAAAGTAATAACTCACCCCATATTGAGCACAAAAAACAAAGCGTCTTCAAAGTTTTCTCCATTTCCATGAAGTTCGCATAACAACCATTAACCCAGATAAACAAAAATATTCTTTGCCAACCCATCTGTCGAATTTGCATATGTTTTTTGACTCATATTGCTCAATCTTAACCTACACAAAATGACAGACAATGAAATAAAACATAAAACTAACCAAGATAGTATCTTTTTAATAGGCATACTGACGACTGAGAATGCAGGAACCAATGTTGATCGAAAACAATGTTTGAGTGGATTAAGAAATTAAGCACAAGAATGATAGATAAAAAGAAAGGGTACAAATATGGAACTACTCATGGATTTTGTTTAGTCATCACATTTATTATCAGTTCATTGATGGTGTTATTTATCAATTATCTCAGGAACTAGACAATTCTTCCTTAGTTAACATCCATAAACCAATCATTCTTTATGAGATGCTTAAACATATTAACTTTAGTGGGCTACACGATACTCAAACCACTGTTATTTTAGTTAATCCAATCATTTATATTGGATATGCAAATGGTGCTTTTTGAATTATCATTGTTACTTAGTCTCCCTACTATATTAACATCTCCTTTTAGAGATTTTCGTAATGTAATATGTTTAACATCTCTGAAGGGATTCAAGGTGTAAATGGCTAGTCACCTGGTCAAAAACCAAGGGGAGTACTTGTAGTATGGTCATCCTTAATGAATGCATTGGGCATCATTAAGAACATGCCTGTAAGACGGACAAGTTGGTTTTTTTTCCTGTTCGCATTATTATTTTGGCATGCCAACAACTTGATGCCCAAAAAATAAACAAATACACACAATACCATGAAACACTTAATACAAAAATGAACGAGTAACAAAAAAGGAAAAGCATACCTAGCTCGTGAAGTTTGAAACCCTAATATCAAACAACACGAAAAGAAGATGAGATGCAAAAAATAATTCTTCCACTCGCAGATGCAAAGGAGAGGAGACGCAAAAAATGGTACTTCCCTGACATCGATGCAAAGGAGAGCAGATGCAGAGGATGAAGGTGAATTGGTTATTTTGAAAGAAAATAGGTTATTAGTATAGGCTATCGATACAGGTTATAGGTTGGGTGTAGTCCATGTGGATGCTTACTTGTCTATTAATTTTCTATGTAGAAGCCTACATATAATGGACAAAAATAATCATGTTAACCATATGAGCAAAATATTAATAGACTAACGTTTTGAATATCTTTTAATGTTACAAAAGAAAAGTTGGTCACTTAATTGAAAATTTTAAAAGCTTTAGTACTAACTTGAAAATTTTCTAAAAAGTTTGGCATTTTAAAATATTTTATCCCTGGATAACTAATCCTAAAGTGCCTAACCTTCTAAGTTTTTTTTTCAATTCGGTGACCAAGCTTTCAAGATTTTTAATTAACTAACTAACCTTTTAGAACCTTAACAATTTAATTCAAAACGTTAGTTAGGTTAGTAATTTGATAACTAGTTGTAACCACTATTTTCCTAAGTGGACATCTATATATCATAAATAGCAATTCCATTAGCTAAATCAATAAATTACTAACAAAACCAACATTTTGAACTAATTTATTAATATTTTAAAAAGTTAGTTATTTAATTGAAAATTTTAAAAGTTTGAGCACTAAATTTAAAAAAATCCCATAAGGTTGGCAACAGTAAAACGGGTGGGAGATGCCATTGGTGAGTTTGTGGAGGCTGATCCGAGTAACTATGTGCAGAAGTGGCATGAGTTTTGGTGAGTTTGTGTCAAGTTTGATATATGAAAGCTTATTAAAGAATCCATGAAGCTCAAGAAATGAGACTCCAATGAGGTGATTACTGTGAACTTCGTTTATCAAAGGATTCCCACGTTTTGTTTCTTGTGTGGTATAATAGGTCATGGGAAAAAGTTTTGTTCTCTTTTAGTGCAAGCTAATAGGGCACCTGTTCCTCGCAAATTTGGTCCCCATTTGCGTGATGGTAATCGACGTCCGCAAAGTTTTATTGGTTCAAAGTGGCTGCGAGATGAACCAGGTTTCGTGGAAGGCATTGGTGAAGGGATGACTGGAGAGGGTGCTAGTGGAACTGGTAAGGGAAGGCCCGAATTTTGTGGAGTTAATCCAATATTTATGCAGGATTCGGGTAGCTACAAAGGATTGATGGAAGGCGACTCTAGTGACAATTTGAATATGCAGGATTCGGGGAATATTGTGGGGAATACGACAGTGAATGTGGAGGGAGAGATGTGGCCCAAAATAATTACTATTAATGATCTCAAGAGGAGACGAGTTGGGCCGGATGGTAAAGAGGAGGAGGGTGGTAGCCCAATGAGTGATGGTGGAAGTACAGAAGGTGTTAATCAGCAAAGCAGTGGACCCAATGCTTCAAAAAACGGGGGGAAGGCGAGAACTGGTGGTCAGCCCCACTGACAGATATGAGTTGCTTAAGTTAGAATTGTCGTGAGCTTGGAAATGTTAAAGCTGTTCAAAACTTACAACAGCTTATTCGGGAGAAACAGCGAAATTTTATTTTATTAGTTGAAACTCTTTGTTCTTTTTCTAAGATTGATGAAATAAGACTCGTGTGAATTATAATGGTTTCTTTTCCGTAGACTATGTTGGTCATAGTGGTGGTCTGGAATTAATTTGGAAAGGAGTTGATTTTGTTCAGCTTCTAGATTCTTCACCGAGATTTATTGATGTTGAGGTGCATCTGATGGGGTTGAATCCTTAGAGATTAATTGGCTTTTATGGTGAACCTGATAGGAGTCATAGGTATGTTTCATGGGATATCCTGAAGCACTTGGCCTTACGTAATACTCTCCCATGGGTTTGCATGGGAGACTTTAATGACATATTGGGCACTCATGAGAAGGTGGGGGGTCAAGTGCAACCGAATTCTCTTATCAAGGGTTTTAGAGACGCAGTCTCTACAGCAGGATTGATGGAGTTGCGGGGTGATCGATATCGATTCACTTGGGATAACGGGAGAGAGGGAGGTGACCATGTGGAGGCTACGCTTGATAGATGTTTGATTAACGGGGACTGGAAACAAAAATTTAGTCAAGCCAAGGCTTCTGTGCTAGACATATCGACTTCAGATCATTTACCAATTTTTTTGCAGTTAAGAGTTTTTGTTCCGCAAAGCCAAGTACTCTTGTTTCGCTATGAAAACTGCTGGAGTAAAGAGGCTGAGTGTTGTCTACTGGTTAAGGAGTGTTGGAAGCGTACGAATGGTGCTAATCTTGTTTCAAGATTGTCACATTGTAGCAAAGCTCTAGCAAAATGGGGTTATGTTTTTAAACGTACTTTTCAAGCAGAAATTGATAGCTACCGGCAGAGGATGTTGTATTTGAGGAGCAGGAGGCATAGTGCTGATAGGAGGGAGTTCTTATTGGCTAAAGAAAGGTATAGTTTACTACTAATCAACGGGAGCTATATTGGAGGCAAAGGGTGAAAGTCGAATGGCTGAGAGATGGTAATAGGAACACGAAATTTTTTCATGCTCGGGCATCAGAGAGGAAGAGGAGGAATAATCTGAAGAAGCTGAAGGATAGTTCCAGGGTTTGGCGTGAGTGGGACTCTGGCCTATCCAACGTGATTACTGATTATTTTGAGCAGCTATACTCTTCAAATTATTGTGATTCATAAGCGGTGTTGAATTATGTTCCTCGGTTGGTTTCGGATGAGGTAAATGTTGCTTTGATAAAGCCTTTCACTGCTGAGGAAGTGAGGTATGCTGTTTTCAGCATGGGTGTGGATAAATCGTAGGGAGTTGATGGGTTGAATCCTGGGTTCTTTCAGCGATTCCAAAAAAGTCGACTCCAGACATAATGATGGATATGAGACCCATTGCTTTATGTTAGGTTCTTTACAAAATTATCTCAAAGATGTTAACTAATAGATTGAAACTTTTCTTGGTGGCTATTATTTCTCCGCAACAAAGTGTGTTTGTAGCTGGGAGACAGATCCAGGATAATTCCATCATTGCTTATGAGGTTATTCATTCTCTTCGAAGCAAAAAGGTGGGTAAGACGGGTATGGCGGCCTTGAAGATTGACATTAGTAAAGCTTATGATAGGCTAGAGAGGAAATTTCTGAAGGCTGTTATGTTAAGGATGGGCTTTTGTACTGATTACGTGGATTTAATACAAGTATGTTTTTCTACGGTTAGTTATAAGGTTTTGCAGCAAGGTAAGCTCTTTGGGCCGATTCAGCCGGCAAAGGAATTACGTCAGGGTGATCCCTTGAGTCCATATCTATTTATTATGTATGCAGAGGTGTTGTCTTGACTTATTCAGGCCAGGGTTGATGCAGGCAAGCTTCATGGCTATTGTGTGAGAAGAGGGCCCCTGAAAATTAACCATCTTTTCTTCGCATATGACAATGTTTTATTCTTCAAGGCTACAGGGAGGGAAGTGGGGGTGGTGAAGCATGTGCTTCAAGATTATGAGAAGGCTTCAGGACAAGCAATGAACTTCTTAAAATCCCTTATCTTTTATAGTCCTAATACTTCGCAGTTGGTGAGGTCTGTGATTTGTGGTACACTCTAGGTTACTGAACATGATAGTCTTGGAGACTACTTAGGGTTGTCGACAGCAATGGGTCGCAATAAGAAGGAGGTCTTTCATTTTGTTAAAGACAAATTGTGGAAGCGTTTGAACTCATAGAAGAACAAGCTGCTTTCAAAGGCGGAAAAGGAAATTTTAATTAAAACAGTGCTTCAGGCGATTCCTAATTATGTAATGTCATTATTCTTGCTATCGAAAGGGATTTGTGATGATTTGGAGAAGATTTTGGCAGATTTCTGGTGGGGAAGAAATGGAAGGGGGTTTTTGAATTTACACTAGATGACTTGGTCAAGATTATGCAAGCATAAAACTTATGGGGGTCTTCAGTTCAAACATATTCAAGAATTTAATTTGGCTATGTTAGGACGGATTGGTTGGCGTTTGATTAAATACCCCAATTCGCTTATGGCTCAGGTTCTTAAAGCAAGATATTTTGTGCACTCGAGTTTTACGGAGGTTGATATAGGTGCTAATTCCAATTATGTGTGGAGGAGCATTTTTTAGAGTAAGTAGGTTTTGAAGAAGGGAATGTGTTGGCAAGTTGGATCGGGTGAGAATATTTCTATTTGGTTGGATGCGTGGATCCAAGACCCTGCGAATTTTGGTGTTTCCACGGTCTTTTCTCCAGATAAACAAGTTCTCAAGGTGAGTGATTTAATAAAGGAGGACATATGGGATAGAGATTTGATTGAAACCACTTTTAATGAGAGGGATTCTTCTCAGATAATGTCTATTCTGTTAAGCAATTGTGCTGAGGATGCCCTATTCTGATTGTTAGATAAGAAGGGGATATTTACAATTAGGTCTGCCTATCGTGCGTTGTTAAATCAAGTGGAAGAGCCTGATCATCAAGTTCTGCGTATGTGGTGCAAATTCTAGAAGCTACCATTACCGTCACAGGTCAGAAATTTTGTATGGCGAGATGCCAACAATGTATTGCCGACAAGAGTGTCGTTGCAGAAAAGGCGAGTACCGGTCCCATCCATCTGCCCTCTCTGCAATCTGGAGGAGGAATTGACCTTGCATTTGCTAGTGAACTGCCATTATGCTCAACAAGTATGGAGCTCTTCTATCTTTGGGTGGTACAGACCTCTTGTTGCGTACTTTGTTGATTGGTTGAGAGCGGTTATATTGTTGTTTAACAATAAAGATGCTAGTTTGATGTTGGGTATCTGCTGGGCAATTTGGAATACTCGAAATAATTTGGTTTGGTCGAATAAGTACAAGTCGTTGGTAACAACATGGTTCACTGCTCAACGCATGCAAACTGGTTGACAAAATGCCCAAGCGACTAAGCCACAGCCTCAGTGTGGACCCTGAACTTTGCTTGGAAATTAAAAATTATTAAATGAAATTAAATGAGGAAATATGGTATGATTCTTTGTAATGAATGAAAAGTATAAATGAATTTATGAGCAT